>JARHVA010001464.1:1110000-1585000 GCA_037957365.1 Torreya grandis | reverse complement strand
TTAGGAGGTTACCCATCAATGGGTTAGATAGATGTATATATAGGAGATGATTATCATGGTAAGGATAGGAATTAAGCATTGAGTATTCTATTGTAAGAGGATATTGGAGGTTGTCCCCTCAAAGAGACATTTTGGAGTTATTCCTTCCTAAAGGAGTATTATATGGTGTTTCCCTACCTTAAGGGTATTTTTGCATATATTGTATATCAAGATCATTACAAGTGGTATCAAAGCTTCGATTTGGGTAATTTGCGTGGAGCGAAACACTAATTTCACTATATGTTCTAAATATAAGGAATTTTCATTTGAAATTTTTACTGAAGATGTACGAAAATATAAGAGAAGCATAGTAAAAATTTCAAAATTTTTGGATTCGTTTTGAGGGAGTTATTGCTATTTTAGGGTTTATAAAAATTTCGCTATATCTTCCAAAATATAAGGAATTTTTATTCTAAAGTTTTACTGGAGATGTAAGAAGATATACGAAAAGTACAGTCAAATTTTCAAAAATTTTTGAGTTGTTTGTAGTGATTTTTTGTGATTTTATGGATCAGTTTTAACATTTTAGGGTTTCATGAACCCTAATTTATTTGTGGATCATGGAGTTGAAAAAAAATTTAGGGGAAGATGATGTTGATGCTAGAGAATGGTGGCTCAATTTTAAGGAGAAAAATACTAAATTTTTTTTATGGAAAATAGAATTATATTTTTGTTTGTCTGGGCCTGCAAAACATTGGTGGACTAATGAATTGAGCTTTGTGCAATAGTATTCTTCATGGGAAGAAATGGAGAAAACCTTCCTAGATCAATGGTATATAAAAGAAAATGAGGATGTAGAAGAGGAAGAAAATCATGATGATAAAGAAGAAGAAGAAGAAGAAGAAGAAGAGAAGGGTTCAAATCATTTAGCTCCAAAGAAATCTGAGTCAATTTTTCAATTTCAAGGATGCATTCAAAAGAAGAAGGTGGTTGTGTCCATAAACCCTACCAGCAAGTATAACTTCATTAACATGAATGTGGCCAAGCATCTACATGTTCAAGCAAAGAATATCTAGGAGGTTCAAGTAGATGGTAAGAATATTTTAGTGTTTGAAGATCTAAAGCTCATTATGGAAAAATATGTTTTGCATTCAGATTTTTATGCTTTGGATATGGATGATATGGATATAGTTCTTGGATATCCATGGTTAGAGACTTTGGGTATAATGAATATTAATGTTCAAAAAAAGTTCATGAAGTTTTGGTATAAGAAAAATAAGATCACTTTACAAGATATCATAGTGAAAAAGGCACCAATAACAATCCAGGTAGATCATGAGGATAAGATGGAAATAGGTGATGAAGAACATGATGAAGATTCAGATGATATAGATAAAGACACACTACAAATGAGCACTTCATCTACTCAAGAGACAAAGAAGGAAAAGGTGGAAGAGGTAGAATCAAAGGTGGATAAGGTCAAAGTATTGGAAAAGGTTGAGGTATATAGACACCCACATCATCATGAGAGGAAACAATCATGGAACCAAGTGAGGAAGTGTCATAACAAAAATCATTTTGTCTATACAGGAAATAAAATTTCCAATCATTATGGATATGCATGGAATCCAAAGAAAAAATACTACGGCACATGAAATGAATGGGGAAAACACTATGACCATGCATGGAAGAATACCTACTATGGTCATGGTTGGAATTAGAGTCGCACAGCAGAATATGGTACATGGAATAAAAAGAGGAATAATTATGCTTGGACACCAAAACAGTATAATTATAATCATAAATGAAATCAGAGGAGCACAATAAAATTTGGAAACAAGCTTGGAGAGCTATCACCTGTCAAGATCACATATGGATGGCTAGATGATCGAGATTGGAGACAAGTGTGCAATGATTTGAAGTACACTCATTATTTGGTTTCTTCCTATGTTTCGGGGATGAAACATGTCAAGGAGGGAAGGAATTCTATGTACCTAGGGATATGATATATTGATGTATATGGGTTGATGGAGATGTTAACATGTGGCACACATCCCCTTAATTATATGGGTAAAATATATTAGGATAATAGAGTAACTTGTGGAAGTAATACATTGGGTAATGGTTGGCCTAAATTGGATTAGGAGGTTACCCATCCATGGGTTAGATAGATGTATATATATAGGAGATGATTATCATGGTAAGGATAGAAAGTAAGCATTGAGTATTCTATTATAAGAGGATATTGGAGGTTATCCCCTCAAAGAGACATTTTGGATTTATTCCTTCCTAAAGGAGTATTATATGGTGTTTCCCTACCTTAAGGGTATTTCTGCATATATTGTATATCAAGATCATTACATATAATCTATCCACCTCAAATTGTAATCATCTGATCTCAGTAGTCTAATCCCCTCTACCATCTATTACACCCTATAACTTGACCACCTCATGGTGCAATCCATCTATCTCTCTATTCCAATACCTAATTTCCTCTTAGATTATGTCAATAAGTGCATGCTCCTTTAAATATATTAGTTTGTGAATACCCAACCATATCCCCTCTATTTGTCTAGGTGTTATATGTTGCTCTCATGGTAGTTTCCTATCTTGCATCATCATCATCCTTGATCTCCACCTCTACCACTAGGGTATCTCCTCCAACCCTCTTCTCTATATCAATATCAATGTCAACTCTTGCCATGTTCAAAATTTCAATATCCTCCACATTTGTGATTTACATATCATGTAGCTATCTAGATCCATAGTAAATCCTCTACTATGTACTCATGCTCATGATCATCCTCTATCTCCTATAACATCCATCTTGATCTAGGCTCCTAAACCTATACCTTATGGTTATCTACTCAAACTAGCCACCAACCTTTGCCTGCATATCCATAGTAGTGTATATGGCATGGTTAATCATAATGGTCTCTATTGAGCCAACCAATATGCATATACATCAAGCAATATACATCAATGACATCTCTTTAATCTCTCCATATAGTTATATGTAACTATGTCCAACCATTATCAGCAATGGATGGATTAATTTCCATACCCCAGTGTGGTACCTCCCTCACTATATGTGCAAAAACATGTGGTCTAGCTAGTATATGTTGCCTCACACCAAAATATCTCATCACCCTATCTGGGTGATATATTTCTATAGTATACACATGTCTCTTAATTATGTATCAAGGGGTCATTATATATTCCATGTGAATATCCTCATGTGACCACTAAGACATTATCTCTCTATAAGGTCTCTCAGTCATTTGATAATCACCCACCTCATCAATTTCCCTCTTGTAAAAATCCATATCTCTCAAATATGGTCTACATGTCCCAATAATCACATGTCATCTATATGCCAATGTATCATCATTAGACTATGTGCTCATATGCCCAACTAGCTTTTTAATCATAATGTGTTCCCAGTATCACACCTATAGTAATGTAGATGGTCCAATCTCTACCTAACCTGTATACATAAAGTGATGTGAATCATGGTATAAGTGTGATAACATGCATGTAACCCATGTAAATCTCTCTCCCATATCCATCATGTCACCAATCACATCTAATATACCAATGGGACATAGCTTCCTACTCTCTTTAGGAACCAACATGCCATTGACAACAACCATGAGTATGATAGTAAGAGAATCCATCTCTAAATTAATTTAATAGTCTACATTGATCCCACCTCTAACAAAAAAAGTCAACCCATCACCAAAATTATTGTATAATATTGCATTTTATGGACCCTACCCCTAATAAACATATCTCACTATATTGGGATACTTAAAATTTGATACACATCCTCTAGTGTAATAGTCATCTCCCCTATTGGTAAGTGAAATATGCTCATCCCACTATGCCATATCTCTACCAGTGCTATCAATATATCTCTATCAACTCTAACCTCTAGCATCTATGTAATATAGGAGAGTCCTCTCACCTCTAGTACACCAAATTCATACTCAGTGAATCTCACCATCTACACCATCATTATAGATCTTCATTCCTATGTAAAAAACATTAATAATACCTCCTACAAATCATAAACATTAGAATTTCATTAATTTTACTCAGCATTACATTCATCATTCCAAAAAAAATTCAACCAAAATAAAAAATAAATTACACAAGCATTTTTCATTTAATTCCATTTTATCATTCTTCTTTCATTCCTATACATCAAAAATCGCTCCTAAAATTTCCAAATTCACACTTGCTCTTTCCAAATTTGATTTACACCCCTTCTGACAAAATCACTACTACCTTGAGTGAAATATATTCTACCACCAATGATTTCACTACTAGGTTTAATGATTTCATTGATACCAAAATAACAAAATTACCATTTTTAACTAAGATGAAATTGCTAGTGTATTTTTTAAAATAATTTTCGTGTTTTATAAAATCATTATTTACCCTTATGAAATTATTGGTCTCAACTCCAAAATCATAATTTTGATAATAATGATTTCATTTCCTCTAACTTTAGGCCCTAATAAATGTTGATAAATGCAAAAAAATTCAAAAAAAATCACTTACTAGGGCCCCACTCCTCTCAGGTGTATGTAATCTCCTCACTCACTCTGCTTGGTGATCATGGTGTGGAATATGATCCATGTTTCCTCACAATCCTCAAATAAAATCTCTTAAATCACAACTCTTAGAAATTAACCTTAATAATCAAATTTCACAAATGATCTTCTAATCACCATTTATTCTTCTTGTGTTCTCCTATATTACCATATATTTTACCCCCCATACCCTAATCTAACTCACTCTTCATCCATTTTTAAAAATTCCATAACCATTACATCACTTTATTTTAAATTTATTCTCAAAATCGTTTAATAATCTCTCAGCATAACATCAACACAATCATTTTCAAATTCAATATTTTTTTTCTATTTTTAGATTCATAGTTTATTATTACTAGGGTATATCATTCCCACAACCACTCAATTGACCTCACCATCATTAAAAAAATGTTAAACATGTAATATATGAATGGTAAAACTATTATTTTTCAAATCCATACTCTAGTTTCCATCAACTGGAGGAAACCTTTTGACATAATCAAAGCCTTACAAGTTTGACATCAATTATAAAATAAGTTGATTTATCATTCATCTAAATCTCTTTGTCCATTTCTTATTTTCATAAATTTTGAGACTTTTTCCATTTTCTTGCACAAAATCTTAAGGGGGAATCATCACACTCATTTTCATTCATTTGGGTCAAATTTTTCCTTTTTAATCATCAACACTCTACTTCTAGTATTGATTCACAACACTATTTCAAAGAGGGAAAAATGTAGACACTTGTAATCACAAAAAATGCAATTTTTAGAACTTAATCATGACTTGTGACACCCAAAACATAGGTCTCTCATGCTTCCTTGCATAACCCACTAGGCATATTTTTTATTATTTTCTAGTGATTTGAAGCTTTCCATATTCATCCCCAGTTGTCCAAAACTCCTCTCCTAGGCATATACCTATACCCTAGGGTCCTTTTCCTCTTGTACACTAGCACCATAAGTGTGACTATAATGTTGGACCCCAGGTTGTCTACTTTTTGATGCTATTGTCCAAGCCACTCTTAGCCTCAAATGGTCACATTTCCCTGATTCCTTAACTTTTTCCCTGTCAACCTAATGTGAAGTTATCTAACCTAGGATCATCAATTTACCTATAAAATCCTATTAAAGGGTCATTTATAAGGTTTTTCAATCATTCAAAAGGCTTAAGATAGAAATACACTCAGTACATTCAAGTAAATCTTCCTATTCTCTGCATATAACCAACCATTGTTATTTCTAGCCTACTCAAGCTCTTACACAAGTCATGAGTCATCTCAAGCTTGCTTATATTTACATTATACTTGAATTACATACACAATATTTTACAATAAAAATTAAATTTGGTATAATTACATTGCCCTTGATCCCTCTTCAAAGTATTGATATGTAGGCAGTGTGCCCACACATGGAGTATGATCATACGTTCAGTGCATAATACACACTAACCCATTTTTACAATTGATTAAAGACCACTTATCAAGCCTAAGGAGAAACTAGGACCCTAAGAGACAAAATTAATTGCACATAAAGCTCCAAAAATGATTGAGACTTAAAAATCTAGACACAGAGCCTCCATAAGCATTAGAATAAAACCCAAAAAGCTTAAAAGAAGCAGATCAAAAGGACTATAGCACTAAAAATAGGATTATAGTGATGGACCCTAAAGTGTCCAATTTCCAATGATACTATCCAAGTATAAAATAGACTTTTGGGTCCTATTTTTATAGTCTATCAAATTAGTTCATCATTTTTTAGTTCCAAATTCCTCTATCTCAGCCCAAAAATTAGCTAAGTTCACTTTTTATCCCCTTGCTTGCTATTTTTGGTAATTAATTGATCAAATCTAAATTTATCAAACTAGTAGGTTAATTTAGTCATATTTTATTGCATGTTTTATATATTAATATATACCCCCTACTAATTAGTAAATTAAACACTTAGTTTCCCAAATTCAAGAAAATATTTGGTGAACCCAACTTACTTTGAATTTTTGCATAAAACCCTAGAAACCCTAGGGCTATTTATTTTTGATTTTTTTGAAATATTTTCCTAATTTTTATAGAATTTGAAAATTATAAAACTACAAATTTAATGTAATATTTTCAATAATTCACTCAAACCCTAGTTTCCACATACTAGGTCCTATTTGCATGAAAACACTTCCAGAGCACTAGGAAAAATATTTTGTTAATTTTAGAAATATTTTCAAATTTTTATTGAATTTTTCAAGTTCAAATCTACAAATTCTTAGTAATTTTTTCAAATTACTTCATTAATTTTGAAAAAAATCATTTCAAATCCTAGTTGCATCAACTAATTCCCAGTAAATTTCCAGCACTATTCCACTTATTTTCTATAAATTTTGATTGAATATTTAAATTAAAAAATAGTTTTCAAATTCAAAAATTTATATAATTTTCAAATAACATTTCTAAAAAATCCCTAGGTGCATACACTAGGTCCTATTGCATTCTAAGTTATCACCTAACATGATTTGTAGCTTTATATCCTTTTTTACACAAATTCTAAATTTGATTCAAAACTTAGAAGTTCTAGTTGATGAATATTTCAATAGCATAGAAATAACACAATAACCATGAATTCTCTGAGAAGAGACATCATATTACTTCAAAAATCACAATACAAATATAGGATTATCTCTAGGAAGAGATGTCTACCTACCCATTTTAGGAAGTTCTTCTTTTATATATATTATCTCGTGGGAGATTGAGTGGCTCGAGGAATTAATGAGTGAAGACTTAAGACAATACAACATTTGAGGAAATAACTGTCACCAACAATTTGAATTCCAAAATTTAAAACAATATAGAGATCGATGAAATAAAATAATACAAAGCTTGAGGATATAACAGGTGAGGATTTAAAGCAATACAAAATTTGAGGAATTAACTTTCACCCAATAATTTGGCATCCAAGATTTAAAACAATTCTGAACTATGTGAAGCCCTACCTAGTCTACCAGTCACATAATCTGAGGCCTTACAACAACCGCTTAAGCAGCCATGGTCCATTATACCACTGCATCTTGGCACTCATTATACCACCTAAATTATCACCTGAATCATTCCTCCCTTATTGAAAAGCAATGGTCCCCATTGCATCAATGTTCCCCATCAGGTGTGGTACTTGTGTCTTAATTTGATTCCCGATGCACACTTGGAAGGGACTATGGTTTATGGAACTGTGTGGGGCCCAATTATTCACCATTTCTATCTGACCATCAATCTGTGGATGGAAGGCCATGAACTTCTTCAACCCAATATCTATTTACTTTTGTTATTGTGTTATTTGTGTAGTCAGGGTTATAACATCAGCCCTTTTGGATTCCTATGGCTTGACCACCATGAGAATAAATTTCATGGCACTAATTAGATAGATAGATGTAGAAGGTGGTACTTCTAGTACCCAGTGGTGCCATGTTCCAAGAGTGAGAGTGATCCTTCTAGCTCTTGATTCATATATACCATGTTGATCATACATGAATGGCTGACTAAATAGTACATCAAAAACATCTAGATATACCACATCACATAAGACCTCATCTTGGAAAGGTTGTATTACACATGAGAGAAGACATTGGTGGGTGACACGGAGGTTTCTCCCTGGACTCAACCATCCAATACTGTATGGTTTTGGGTGAGGACTCATGGCCAAATTTAGGCTTTTCACAACATTAGTAGAGATTAAATTCTTTTGGCATCCACTATCAAGAAGGAAATGCCAAGGCTTACCTTTCACCCATAACTTAGAGTGAAACAACCTTTCCTTGTCATCTAGCATCTCATCGTGTGTTTGTGATGAAGCTATAATGGCTTTAGGATTACCATCTATAATTTCTCCTTCAACCTCTTTGACTACAGGGTTTGTATGAAGTAGAGCAGTAGATGTTGAGGATGGTGACTCAGAAAGCAGTGATTTGATAGCTCGACATTGTTCTTTGGAGTGAGTTCTAGATTTGTGATAACCACACCACTTCCTAGTCTTTCTGTTTGCTTTCGATTTTGGCCTCGTTTTTGACCTTCTTTATCATTTTCCATTTTGAAGACTAATTCTTTATATCCATTCTTCCATGCTTCTGCTCAATCTTTACTACGAACTTGTATGCCTCATCGATGGTTTCTAAATTGAAGATTTCCATTTCTCCCCGTATGTACCACTGTAGTCTGCCATGATATTTGAGAACCTTATGTTTCTCACTTTCTTGAATGCCTAGTCTCACAGATAGAGAATAAAAAATGTTAGTGTAATTTTGAACAGATTGTTCCTTACCTTGGCAAAGTTGTTGCCACTCCATATAAAGATCATCATATGCTCTGAGAGGATAGTATTCTTCCTTCACTGCTTCCATAAAATCATCCCACGTAGGTTCCACCCCAAGGCTAATGATATCTGTACTAAACCTCTTTTTGTACACTTCCCATCAGTTTTTCATGGGCAATGATGATTTCAAAAGAGCAAAAGTGATCTTTTCTCCATTGGTGAACTTATTTACAGAGAAGTAGGAAGATAGTTGATCCAACTAATTTTCTACTACATCAGCATTGATTTTTCCTTTAAATGTGGGAATATCAAAATTTACCGAAACCTTGAAGGGCATTGGGGCACCAAAAGGAAGTTCCCTTGATGAGGAGCCAAGATGTGTAGCTGTGAAGCCATAATTTCCCATCAGAAGTGTTTGAAGAATTTGAGAAAATTGTTACAACATCTATGCGTGTTTCGATTGGAGGGCTTCATTCACCATTTCCTTGAAAGGATCGGATGTCTCGGTGTCATCCACCATTTGAAGTCATTTGGAGAAAACAAGTGGAAAGTTTGGAAGCTCTGTCACTTCCCACCCAAGTTTCTTGTATCTTGACCTCATCCTTGGGATCATACACTCTCAAGACAAACCACTCTGATACCACTAATCCAAAACTCAGAAGTTTTGGTTGATGAATATTTCAATAGCATATAAATAACATAATAACCATGAATTCTCATAGAAGAGACATTGCATTACTTCAAAAATTGCAATACAAATATAGGCTTATCTCTGGGAAGAGATGTCTACCTCCCCATTTCGGAAAGTTATTATTTTATATATATTATCTCGTGAGAGATTGAGTGGCTCGAGGAATTAATGAGTGAAGACTTAAGATAATATAGCATTCGAGGAAATAACTGTCACCAAAAATTTGACTTCTAAAATTTAAAATAATATAGATCTCAAGGACATAAAACAATACAGAGCTCGAGGACATAACGGGTGAGGATTTAAAGCAATACAAAATTTGAGGAATTAACTGTCACCCAATAATTTAGCATCTAAGATTTAAAATAATACAAAGATATGTGTAACCCTACCCGATCTACCAGCCACCCGCTTCGGGGCCTTACAACAACCACTTCGGTAGCCGCGGTCCATTATACCGCCACATCTTGGTGCTCGTTATACCACTCGAATTGTCACCTGGATCAAAATTACTATTTTATAATTTTTTGTTTATTTTATCTAGTAATTTCTAGTTTTATCACATTACCTATTACAACTTATTGTAAACCATCTAAATACATTTCAACTTATTTTCTTACTTACACAATGGCCTAATATATTAGTTTTGATGAAACTGATAAAAGAGAGCTTCAATAACTCTTAACCAAACACCCAAATATACAAGATGACTCTCTTATAATTATATAAGAGGAACAATAAAAGGTAAACAATGGTCAATCTTCTCATACTACAAAAACACTAGTTTTACATGACACTATGGGGGCAACTATGTCATAAAAACCCCCTATAACAACCCAACCTTCTTCTATACCACTTGCTATAGTTAGTCCATCCCTATCTCCTAATGTGATATCCCTTGTGTAAGAGATTCAATCTCTTCAATACAAGGTGCAACATCTTGAGCAAAGTACTACTAGATCTACATAGTCATTGGATTTCATCACTTTATTGCATATACCTTTGGCATGACATATAACTGCTACACCCTTACCTCTTAGATTTGTACAAGCTAAGCTCACTCTTTACAATGGTAAGGGTGATATAGACACATGTTTGAGATCCTTTCACATAGCATGTTTGGATATGTACCAAATGACTAGCTATTAACTAAGTTATTTCCAAGGAGCCTCAAGGACTATGCACTATAATGGTTTTGCAGTCTACTAAATCAGTCAGTCAATGGATTTAATCCTCTTAACAACATGTTCTTAGCACACTTTAGTATAAACATTGGTGATAAGGTGTCATATGCTTAAATTTCACAATAGAAACAAAAGTCAAATGAGCCTCTCACTAAGTAAGTTCTCAAATATAAGACCATATTGACTAAGAAGACTAGACCTATAGCAGATCAAAAGTTATAGGACCTCTTCAAAAAAATTCTTCTACTAGTTTTTCATGAGACAGTCATGTTCAAAATATTATCTTATTTCACTAAATTATGTCACACTTTAAAATAATGAGAAATCAAACTCATATCAATGAGCAAAGTCAAGTATAAAAGTGTATCAATTACAACTAGTAAGAGTAACAATAAAGTCCCATATAAAGGCAATTTCAATGATAGCAAAGGACAAACTTAGAAAATAAGCAATACAAATTTAGAGCCCCCATAGAGATTCATATTATCAGCACCTCCTTGATGACCTTTTACAAATCTACTAGCTTCTCCAGCTAGAGTTCTATAGTACCTACTAGAATGTAATGTCATTTCTCTACCTCTTATCATAGAAGTTGATCTAGCAAAGCCTCTTCTATGGGGATATGAACAGAATGCATTTTATGAATTTTATAGGGCACCAATCCATAATAAAAACAAATACATTAGTCTCAGGCATAAGATAAAGGATTTAATTGATGCCAAGTAGATTGATCTAGGCACTTCAGTTGAGCCTCCTCAAGCCAAACCAACACAGGGTAAGTCATTTAAAATATTTTCATATCCATTTCCATAGCATGGAAATTTATAGGTACAAGACACATTAGGTGTACATCATGCATATCAAGCACATCTTCCACTAGCTACATACAGGGCACCAACAACTAATTCACATCCATTGAGCCACATGATTGGTACCTTTTATTATAGACTTCCAATTCGGCCTTTCATCTTCTTTTTTGAGTAGGAGATTATTGAGGATGACATAGATTATACTACAATCTTCATTAAAGATTGTATTCGTGATCATCCCATTCATAGTGTTCTAATTGATAATGGATACAACATTAACATATGTATTATGAAACTACTAAAACATTTGTGGTATACAGAATAGGATATCACTCTGAAAAATGGAGTTATTAGTAGATTCAGTGGACATAGTCAGACTACATTGGGTGAGATCCTCATCCCTTTACAAGTTGGTCTTACATGCATGACCACCCCATTCACTATAGTTCTTAGCATAGGATTTTTGACATGTTACTTGGTAGACCTTAGATACAAAAACTTTGAACAATTTCATCTATAGTATATTGATGCATGAAATTCATTCATGCTAATCAGATTATTATAGTTACTAGAGTTTCATATGAGTTACCAGTTCTCATTTTAGTTTTAGATCTAGTTTCAGTTCTAGCACAAATTTTAGCTCCATCACCAATATAGAGGGTCCATACACCTCCATATCTTCAATATTTTAGACAACTTCTAGCTACAATTTTCACACCTAGAGCAGTTTCATTATGATCTCATGCATCTACACATTGAACACATGTTCAGAGAGATTCTATTACTTATAAATGGGTCTCTAAGAGCCCTACAGTTACATCTAATTCTCATATTTATAGAGGATCCCTATAGTTAGATTCTACATCATAGATTTTAGATCATTTACAACATATCTATCTTTCATAGCCTCAGTCTCAACACTTTTATCATGTCTCCCGATCAAGCACAATTCCACTTTTTGATACTAGACACCATGACAGGGAGTCTCATTTGAGACTCATTAGTTTGTATCATTCCTTTACAATATTACTTGTATATAGTCTTATTCTATTTGATTGTACATAGCTTATTCCAAAAATACAAAAATAATACAAAATTTAAAAATATAAACACTCCAATTGTATGTATCATCTATGTTTCTTACATTGCTAAAACACTATGCTAGACTTATATTACATTGTTGTATGTTACTTGTTTGTAAATTTATCTATATTACCATGATTCACTTGATCTTATTTGAGTGTGTGCATTACATATAGATCCTTCATTTCTTTACTCCACCTGTCAAGGGGGCATCTTACTTCTACATTCCAACTACACATCGATACATCTACCCCCTAGGGGCACAATCTACATGACTACACCATCTAGGTTATGTCATTACCACACTCCACACTCTAAAAATCTTGTGTAGTATGTACCTTAATTACTTACATAGATATTACATTAACATCTAGTAGCATTTATCACACTTTTTTATTTCATAACATATACATTAGTCTTGTACCACATATCTTGTATACTCTTGCTTCTTGCTTTCCATAGTTAGATGTTTGTTTATATTTTAATTACTTTGCATGCTTCCATTTTTACTTTGATTAGCTATATATGTTGGCATTTTCCAATTCAAGTTTACTTCTTTCTTGCATTTTAATACATTTGCCAATGTCCTTTGCTTCCGTCTATATTATTTGTACCTTTGGACATTTGCCAATGTCCTTTATGTGTGCCTTCTATGTGCTTGTGGCTTTTGTGCCAATCTTTGTCTATTTGCATTGTGTGTATGCATAATTTTAATATGCCATGTATGCATTTCATGTCTATTTGGCCCCTTGGCCACCCTTTTGTGTTACCTACATCTTACTTTGTATGCTTATTGCTTGATTATTTCTCTTTGTATGTCCAATTCCATGATTCCAATCATGCATTTACCTTATTTCCTTGATGCCATGATGGACATCATGTTCCATCCCTACATGATACTAACAAACTAAAAACTAACATTGCACATTTTAGCTTTATTTTTATGCATATGTTGTTATATTTTTATATCTATCTAGGTATATCCTTGTGGATCTAACAATCTATCTATAAAACTTTTACTATATCTTGAGATCATGAATATAAATGTTATATCAAATATTTGTGTAGCTTAACACATTTTTAGGGATTCTTATTTTAAGGTTAGTCATTGTATGGTCTTCATTCCTACCCTCAGAAGAGGGGGTAACAAATAGGGGTTTTGTCATAGAGATCAAAGCTCCTAAATAGTCAAATAAGTAGTTTTAGAATATATATTCTAGACCCCAAAATTTAGTACAGGTAGGCTAGATCAGACAGATAGATAACACAATCTAGTTTTTAGTTTTGTCTCTAGACAATAGTACCAAAAATAAGACTATAGCACTGGACCTCAAAGTGTCCATTTTCTAGTGTTAGTGTCCAAATAGTAGAATTTCTAATTTTTTTAGAATCAAGTAGAGGGTTGGGTTTAGTCACAATTTTTCCATAATAATATAGTATTTTTTAGCACTTATTTACTCATAAAATCTAGATACAGGGGGTATCATGCATGATATGAGGGTTTCCACTTATATTTCAAACATGGCAATTGATACAACTTTTAGTTTAGAATCTATGTTCTAGACACCAATTATTTAAGGCAATGTGCATGACACATGGGCCTTCTCTTTTTTGAGTTCAATACAATTCTCTTACATATTCCAAATAGTTACATGACTTACTCCATCTACAGTTGGTTAGCATCACTTTCAAGTAAACTTTCATAAAAGTTTGCTTCCCATATACATGAGTTATTGAGTGGCTTTTTGAGCCTTGATTCTAGTTTTAGAGGGTCTTCTATTCAAGTCCAATCTCCATCTTTCAAAGTGGCCAACATTGGCCTAGTTTTTAGTTACATTTGGCTATCCATGCCAATATTATCATATTACAACACATTCATGGGCTTCATGAGCCATATCATATGACATTCATCTTATATCAATATCTTTTTATTCAGTTTCACATCATAGGGCAATGATGGAGCCAAAGGACTAGCTAGCCTTTGTATTCTTGAGCCACCTATTTAGATGGATTAAACACATGGTCTAGACATCAATTAGCACATATATGATTCTTTAACTTTGCATAGTTGGTGATGATGGAGTCAAAGGTCTTACCTTTACATTCTTAAGCCACCTTTTAGGGGATTCAGCACTTAGTTTATCCATTGATATAACTCTTGGTTCAAACATACATCTAACATTATCTAGAACAATCCAGTAGCACAATAGGTTTTGTATTAGTTCATGTACCCAATGAGGTGTATTCATTCCTTTCTCTTCCTTTCTCTCTCTTTACCCATCTTTGTATGTTTTTATTTTAGATATAGCATATCTAGTAAAAACTGATCTACTTTCACTTTTGTAGATTTACATAGTATAACATGCTCTCACTACACAAATCCAACATCACATAGCTTCTTGGGCTTAACTTCATAGGTCATTTTAGGTAAACTTCTATTTTTTGCCTTTATCCTAGTATTTTGCTTTAATACATACTTAAAATAAAGGGGGGTAAATTTAATCACATAAAAATTTAATTTGTAAAACTTGAGCATGACTTCTAATACCCAAACCATAGGTCTCTCTTTCTTCTTTACACAACCCACTAGGCATGTTTTTTTATTATTTCTTAGTCATCTAAAGCCTTCCAAATTCAGCTCCAACTATCTTGGACACCTCTCCTAGGAATATACCTATCCCCTAGGTTCCCTTTCCTCTTAGACACTAGCACCATAAGTGGGACTATAGCACTAGACCCCAGGGTGTCCACATTTTAGCACTATTGTCTAAGTCACTCTTACCCTCAAATAGTCAGATTTCCCTAGTTCTTTATCTTTTTCCCTATTATCCTAACATGGATTCATCTAACCTAGGATCATCAATTTCCCTATAAAATCATATTTAAGGGTCATTTAGAAGGGTTAACAAGCATTCAAAAGGCACAAGCTATTAATACACTAAGCACATTCAAGTAAATCTTCCTATTATATACATACAGCCAACAATTACTATTTCCAGTCTACTCAAGCTCTCACACAAGTCACAAGTCATCTCAAGCTTACTTAGATTCACATAAAACTTACATTGCATACATAGGATTACACAATACACATTTAATTTAGGATAACTACATTGGCCTTGATCCCTCTTCGAAGTATTAGTATGTAGGCAACGTGCCCACACACAAAGTATGATCACATGTTTAGTGCATAATACATGCTAAACCCTTTTTATAGTAGATTCAAGACCACCTATCAAGCCTAAGAAGGAACTAGGACCCTAAGAGACAAAATTAGTTATACATATAGCTCTACAGATGATCAAGACTTGTAAATTTAGACATAGATCCTTCATAAGCAATAGAATAGAACCTAGAAAGCTTAGAGGAAGTAGATCAAGATGACTATAGTGCTAAAAATAGGACTATAACGTTGGACCCTAAAGTGTCTAGTTTTCAGTAGTACTATCTAGGTAAAAAATAGACTTTTGGGTCTTATTTTTTATAGTCTACCTAGTCAACTCATCAGTTTTCATTTCAAGATTCCTCCATCTCAACCTAGAAATCAGCTAAGTTCACTTTCTATCCCCTTGCCTAATAATTTTATTAATTAATTGATCAAATCCAAATTTATCAAATCAATAGGTTAATTTAGGCATATTATATTACATGTTTTCTAGATTAATCCAAACCCTTTACTAATTAGGAAATTAAACACTTAGTTTCCCAAATTCAATAAAATAACACCTAAATTTCATTTAGTGTCAAAATGCACCTAAATATATTAATAATTCTTATTAAATTAATAAATCACATCTCCTTCCAATTTCAAATATTGAAAAAGTCATATTAATCAACTATACACACTTAAATCCTTATTTTAAATAATAATATTTAGTTTTTACATCTCATCAAATCATCTCCTTCATCTCAACTAAATCCATAAGTTTCTCAACCTCTTATGACTCCTCCCTTGAGTTGTCAAGAAAATTGACTTCATCTTGTTGACTTAGATAACTAACCCCATGCTTCTCTTAACCATTTGAAATGGTCTTCATCCTCATGGGTGAGGAATCATTATCCATTATTGATCATTTGAATCATTGAAAAAGTCCAAATGATCCTCCGCCATTGGATCCTTCTCCAAAAGTCTATAAATAAACTTGAAAACCTTCATTTTTAAGAATCATGATTTTTTTTACCCTGAGTCCTTAAATCAAATCTTGGAGAATCCAAACTTATGCTAATAGAGTTTTATACACAAGCAAATAAAAGTGAATCAAAGACTCCTTTTAACCAGGACATTATATGTTCTCCTTTGTATTAGAAGATTGAGCACCATAGTTTCAAAGAGCAAATCAAACTTATATAACAATGAAGAAAACTTGCACATTTGAAGCATAAAGTTTGTGTTTTCATGTTTTCTTTGTTTGTTACTATATCCTAGGTTAAATTTAGCTTAGATTAAGATTAGTTCATTTTCTTATCACTTCTAAATTTAGTTCATGCACATCTACTAATATGCATATAAATTCCACACAGCAAGATATGATAAATTGGGTTCCCCAGGCTTTCACATCTATATTAGGTCTAAGAGACTAAAAATCCTGATAAGGGGTCACATGACACTTTATTATGTGGTCAGGCTCTCCCAAGCTATGACATCTTTGTCAAACTTAGGATACTAACATGTCTAATAATGGGGTGAGCTCATTAGTCAAATTTTGATAACTCTGACCTCTAAAGCATGATGCATTCTTTAACTTGGTTGCAATCTCCTAGGCTCTGACATTTTTGATAGATCTAAAAGACTAACTAGTCTAAAAATTATCACCATGTAACTTTTCCATTGGGTCAAGATCTCTTGGGCTTTGACATCTATGGTAGATTAAGGAAACTAGCCATTCTGTCACCTTTGGTAGAGATCTATGTAGTGATCCTTAATTTAATCACTCCTATAGAAATCAACAAAAAGAGACTAAGTAAAAGGAAAATAGACATGCTGAATTAAACACTCACTTGTTTACCACCTAAACTCATTAGGTACCATATATGAATCTAGGAGTCTAAAAATCTGAGATATTAAGACTCTAAGAACCTAAATATGGGATCAAATATGTATAAATATTATCTCATTAAATACTCTAAGTAATAAAGTACCTTATTTACTTTAGGGTTCATCTAGGATTCAACTACATTAACTTTAGAGGTAACCAATATTTTAATAGGGACCATTTAACCACTACAAATACTCACCACACTTAGGAAAAGTAGGGAAAAATATGAAATCAAAGATCCTCTTAGAAAGGAGTTAGTTGGAATGAGATTGGAGGTTATGTAACTTTGAGTTTCATCATTTTAAATAGGTTCCCCCAATTTTTATTAAAAATGGGATGTGTTGTCCATAAAAAATGGCAACTTCCATGGCGAAAGTGGTATTAATCACTTAGAACCTAATATGTTAACCTTCATTCCTATATAAAACACAAACTGCAAGGAAATATTTAGACATATCAAAAAAGGAAGGCACTAAATTCATGTAAAATAAGTGACATACTAAGCCTTATTCCCAAAAGATACCATCAGTGTGTGTGAGGTAATATTTTTTTCATTTGATTTAATTTTAGATTTCACTTAAACAAGTCAAGGTTAGGTTGGGCATTAGATCTCCCCAAAGGGCATTATTGGTTAAATGGCTTAGAGAGGAATGGTATGGGCATTGCTCTGATACCATTCAAGTGTCTATATCCCTAATATAGATACTTATGGTCCCATTCAATGCCTTGTTTCACTACTAGTTAGGCTAAAAATCTCACTATGGAGGTTACCTAAATAACCCTTTTGAGGAAGACTTAGAATTTAGATTGCACATGTCTTTATGATCTTGTTTTAAAGTTTTATTATGAAGATATTTGGAAATTATATTTATTAAGGGTTTGAGACCAAGCCAATGGTTATAAGGTGCTTGAAAATCTCTAAATACCCACCTAATCTTAGATTGGTTTGGTGATCTCTCATTTCATCATGATATTATTAAGTGTAGCTTGATGGCTTCTATCAGGAAATACGGCTCTAAAATCCACTTGTTTTGTCAAGATTCACCAACCTCTAAGATCTAGAATTTAAAATATTTACTTACAACCTTTGATTTGCCTAAGATGAAATCTCACCTTTGGTATTCCAAAGTTTAATTGTACCTCTCAGGGTTTAGATACCTTTCAAAGTGGTTACTTACCATGAGTTCACTAAATGATCTTTCCAATTCCACTTGCTACCTTGGTTTCAATTAAAGGTTAGATATGGGTTAGGAATGGTAGGATAAAAACACCACATGAACATAATAATAAGAGTAAAAATATAATGTAATAAATACAAACACATAACATAAACAAACACACAACTAAAATAAACTAGTCTAATATATACATTACCACCCTTGCCAAGTTTAATCTAAAATTACATTGGAAGGGGAAATCAAGAAGTAATGCTTCAAAAACTACCCATTCACTAGAATTGGAAGGTCACTACCTTCAATTTCCTTAAGATGAAAAGTATTATGACCAATTAACTTAGCTATCTGTTAAGGGATAATCTATATTGGATTAAACTTGGAGTGATGGACCTTTTTTTCATGAGCTTTATCTACAAAAATACTAGATCAAAAATATTAAAATATTTGACATTATCCCTTTTTTCAAACCATCACTTGATAGTGATTTGATGCCTATTAAATTTGGGTAAGGCTTCATCTCAGTCTTCTTCTAATTAGACAATGTTTAAGAGCCTAGAGTTTACTTTGTCGTCATGTTCCATATAATGTTACATGAACTTGTATGTAGGTAGCCTTAATGTAACAAGGAAAATTGGATCCAATCCATAGACCAATAGAAATGGTGAAATTTTAGGTACTTATTTATACCTGGTGTGGTTAGTCCATAAAGAAAATTTAAGCAAGGAATGCCATTCCTAGGGTTTCTTTTCTATATATTTCTTTATGGCATCACTAAGGTTCTTGTTAGTCAATTTTGACAATCCATTCCCTTGAAAGTAGTACTTAGATGATAATTTCAAGGTATCCCCTTCATTTAATGCCCATTTCATGAACTCCACATATTGAAACACAACACCATTATCACATACCAATTAGACTAGTGTTTTTATTCAAGTGGTTATATTACTCTCCATGAATTTGATGAATTTAGTGGTAGTGTTCCTCTTTGTTGACACGACCTTAGTCCATCTTGTGTAGTAATTTATAGCCATAAGCACAAACTTATAGTCAGTCAAGGAATTGGGGTTGATGAATCCCATGAAATCCAACCCCCATTGGAAAAATGGCATCATTTATATAACTAATTATAATAGCATTGTCATATGGGTCTACCTTTTGGTTAAAGTCTAAAACTGATGATAGGTTCAGATATGGATATGGACATATTTGAATAAGTTAGGCTAGTAGTAACTTTCCCAAAGTATCCTATGTGTCATCATATTTTTTGTAGGGTGTCAAACTCCTAGTTTCTAATGTAATTTTTCCATTACTTATCTAGCTTCCATTTGTTATAAACATCTAAGATAGATGCCCTCATGATTATTTATGAAGATAAGTCCCTTGTTCAACATGTATAGTGTTACTTTCATCTAGACGGATCTCTACTACATTTTATTTATCCCATGAGGTGTGTTCTAATAGAGTAGGTAATGCATGATTGGGGTGTACCAATCCTACTAAAATACTAGCTCATGGTGCAATTAGTACAAGGTGATCTTGAAATCAATTTATATTATGAGTTGGGTAAGGCCCTTTCCTCTAATCAACTTGGTAGGTTTGATTTCTAAATCATATTCCTCTAGATTTTTCATCCACTTGCCTCTACACTCACCCAATTCATTTTATCTTGACATTTTCTTTATGGTTGGGTCTAAGATGATTGAATGTACCTTGTTTCTGATGTAATACCTAAATTTATTCATAGCCTTGATTAGGGTATATGCATGCTTATCAAGATTAGAATACTTCAATTATACATCTTTGGGATTGGTTCTCATAAAAGTGATGTGATGTTCTTTCCCATCCAATCTTTACATGAGGTAGGCAATGATGGTGTGCTTAAAATCAAAAGGGTAAATGTATAAATCTTATGTATAGTTTGGATTGATCAGCACTAGGGCCTACATGATAGCTTAGTTTATTTCTTGTAAATCCTTCCTTGATTAAACATGCCACTCCACTTTTGCATCTTATTTTAACATATCATTAAAAGGTTTTAAAATTTTGTAAAATATAGAAATGAACTTGAAAATAAAGTTAATTTTCCCAAATAAAGATTTTAATTCTATCTTATTATTAGGTAGAGTTAACTTGGAAATTACATCATCTATTTTTTTATCAATAGCAATACCTTCCTATGTGATGAGATGATCAAGAAGCTTACCTTTTGTGATACTAAACATTCCCTTATTTGGGTTTATATAAATACCATACCTCTGTCACCTTTTGAATACCTTTTGTAATTGATGCATGGGATCTGATCTATATTTTGAAAACATAGTCAATTAATCCATATAAATTATTATGCATTTGCCAATTAAATCTTCACAATCAAAATATATCACCCTTAAATGTTATTTTGACATTGATCGACCTAAGTGACATTAAATTTTAGGTGAATATACTTCATTTGTTGTTGAATGAAATTTTGAATCAATCTTCTTAATTGATTAGGAACTAGTTATATCTCAAATATCCATCTAATAAGGACATCATCTAAGATCCACTCACTATTTGGATCAATTCATCATGGGAATGTAATGTATAGTTATATTTTTCTAAATCTTAATTCAAGTTTTGGAAATCTACACACAAATGTATTTATCCATTCTTCTACATGGGTACTAGGTTGGATACCCATTTAGAGTGGTGAGTTAGAAAGATTATCCCAATAGAGAGTAATTTATGAACCTATCTATGTATTAATGGTTCAATGATTGGGTTCATAGGTATTTGTCTCTACCTAAATGGTTTCTATTTTTGTTTTAATAATATGGTGTGACTAATCTCCCTTAGGTTGAAGACTTTGAGGTCTACATAGGCCCAAGAAATTACATCCTTATATCTTAATAGTAACCTTTGTATGCATGCAAGTTTGTGGTTCATCTAATTAGAACCCACATTAATGGTTTGAGGTTTTTCCATAGAGTTGAGGTTGATGATTCAACACTTTTGTTTCTCAAACTTGGGTTTATTCATTTTGGGTGTAAGGTCTAAGGTGTTAAATGCTCTTTCTATTGAAATCATCCCTTTCAAGATTTGATTCCCATGAATGTTGAGTATCCCATCCTTATCAAGTTTGATTCTAAGGTTATCTTTATTATCTTCATCAATTATTTGGTATTTAAATACCCTAACATTTTTAATAAATTATATAATCTATTGACCATCCTCAAAGACCTATAAATTTATCAAATTGTCTAGGATAGATGGATAAGGGACCATTTTCATAAAGACATCCTATAACTCGATATCATCTAGGGGATTTATTTTTGCTACTTCAAAAACCAATAAATAAACAACTTAGTTTAAATCTATAATATCTAAGCTCTCCAAATGAAGAGGTAAAAGCTTGTATTTATAAGCTTAATAATTCACCCCAACTCAAGGTGAGTTAAGGTATAGTTTAAACATAGAGTGGGTTCAAACCTAGCCTATGTGAGTTAATTAACCCCAATAGATTTAAAAGGTGTCAATAATTAATGGTTTGTAATGAATAGGCATAGGTGAGATATTTTGATACATTTTCAAAGGCTTGACAACTCACAAAAGGTAATCATGAAAAGCTAGGATATTTCATATTTTTTAATTTTCTTTTTTTAGAATTTCATTAATTTCACATGGATAATTAAAATAGGCATTTAATTAGGTTTAAATTGTTAATTAATTTTTATTAGTCTTTTTAACATTTTTAATACTTGATTTAATGTGTGTAATTACCCTACTTAATAGGTCTATAGGCCAAATTGCATATTATGATGTTGCAAGATAACTAGAGATGAATCTGTGAGAGGTTTCTATTTATTATTGTAGGATACCCCTATTGGGGATGTTTCAACATGATTACGAGATTTGATGATTGATTCAAAAGTAAATTTGGGATGTTCATTAATGTTTAGGCTTAATTTGTAAAGTTTGGTAGGAATTTAGTCTAAAGTCTGGCCGAAGGCCATTTGTGGCTAGTTTTCGGTGTCAACAATTTACCCTATTTGGGAAGGTGATGCAAGATATAAGAATAATAATGTCTTCTTGAAGAATAAAAAGGTCATGTATGATTAAAAGAAGAAATTGACTGAATAAAAATCTCCAAATAATGTTTGGGAAGCCTATAATGATATAATGATTCCCCCTCGAGGGAGTGGCCATCACATACATTTGATGGACAGTCCCTCAAAAATAAGTAAGAAGAAGATTGAAATTAACCCATAGGTGAGATTAATCCCATCTATAAAATTCTTACATGCATTGATTTAAAAAGTACTAAATTTTCCAAAGTTAATTATAATTAGTAACAAAGGTTGAATCATTGATTTGCCCATAGGCAGCTATAATTAGTGGCAATGGAATATGCCCTAGTTAGAGCTAATGAGTCAAAATAATGATTTGATTGTGCCCCAATTAGAGTAAAGTTGAAATAAAAACTTAAGGATATAACATGTCATATAGATTAAATATGAGTGGGTACCAATGTAGATGTGATGGCTAATGACTAAATAAGCCACAACCAACTAGGCATAAAAGATTGTGTTAAGTCATGAAAGAGATCAATAGAATAATAAGATTTTATCAATGTGAATGATTTAATCATACTTTCTAATGTAGAGATGCTTGTCCTTATTAGTATTGATACAACCAAAATGGTCAAGGGGTTGATTTGATCAAGAAGGGTAGGAAGATTTTCCAATGTTACCAAGGGGAAACTTTTATTGTTCTATTTCTTGTAAGACTTCCTGAGCTAATTTTTATTGTATCACATGATGGTATGCCTCATTATAGAACACCATGAGAAATTTTCTAAAATATGCATAAAGACTAACTCCTGATGTAATAAACAATTAAAAATAATGCACCAATGATAAAATCCATAATGATAATGTTTACATATAAATATGGATATACTCAAGAAGAATGTACATGCAATCACCCAATGAATGCATATAAACTAATTTGAGGCATAGTACTAACATTAAAAAAAAGTAAGAAAATAAACAAATAACTAATCAAATAAACACATAAAAAACCTAAATTGAAAAGCAAAAGAAAACATCCTAACAATGGTTTTACCCTAATAGGATGGATCGAGGATGACTAACTAGGCTTAGATAGGATAAATGTTTTTAGATTTTTGAATTTTTGAATGTTTTTGGAATTTTGAGGTATCTTAACTTGTTAGATATTGACAAGATACCTACTCATAAAATGGTAAGAGATTTGGATTAAGTTACTCATAAAATGGTGAGAGCTTATGGAAAAGGGGGGCTAATCTAACCTTAACGTGAATTGAGAACAACCTGCATAGTCCCAAAAGGACCTGAAGTCACATAATTCTATCCATAAAAAAGGTGAGGAGAAGTGACTAGGTCACAAAAAGTTCTCAAATTGAGGTAAATGGCTAGGTAAATGAGAATAGTAATGGCAAGGTGATACGGCAATACATGGTAAAGTTGTTGTTCCTAATTTTACCATAGGTGGTTATAATTAGGAAATAATGGCATAAATATATGATACTAATTTTCCCATATTTATTTATAATTATTAACATAAGGTGTACTACTAATTTTTCCATAGATAATTATAATCAATAGCATGTGTCAAACATGAATGAAAGATAACTTACCAAATCCACTATCACACTACTTTCAAAGACTACAATTTAATACAAAATTCATAAACTGATGAAACTAGATTGAAATCCCATCATAAAAGGTGCAATAAAAATCAAAGGAACCAAGATCAAAATGGGTTGGGTATGATGGCTAAAAATAGGATTTGGTCTCATAGAGACGACATAGTAAAATAACATATGGGATGGCATTGTTTGGGATGATGATGGTATGAATATTGGGTAAAATGGTAAGAGGGTTGCCCCTAATTGGTAAGGTAAGGTAAATTTCAGGGTACGAAATAATGACAAAATTAAAATTATAAGGTATATGGCAAAGGCATGGTATTTGGCAAGTGGAAAAGGTATGGGTTTTGGTTTTATGATTTTTGCCATGGAAATGTTTTTGTTTTTCCTATTGATGTGGAGATGCATGTCCTAATCATAAAATGATATAATTATAATATTCAATCATGTAAATTTATATCCCACACCTCTTTTTAATAGCTACTCTATCATGAAACTACTATAGATATGGATGCGGATAATGCTTTTGTGATCTTCATTGGTCATTGATTTTATTTCCATCAAATGCTAAGATAAGGTATCTTTATAGCCTCCATGAAGGAAATTACATCTAGGGATGGTAAATATAGATAAATAATGGCTAATAGGTTTGATTTGTCTATGTAAAGGTTGATGATAATGGAATTCATAGTGATTGGGCAATGAATAAAGATTGGGGTTTTTAAGCACACATAATATTATTGATTCTAGATTTGACATAACTTTAGATGTGATGGGGCCAAATAATTTTGAATATTATCTTGATAGTACCACCATATTTTTTTGATTTTTTGGATTGAGAATATCTACCATATAATTATGATATAGATTGGAAACTATATTGATTTGATCTTTCATAATGTCTTCATCAAGCAACAAAGAACTATTATGATTAGCTATTGGTACCTTGAAGAGATTTTCACCAATGAAGTTATCTTGATTGTCCCAAAACACATCTAAAAATGTTCACTAATGAATGTTGACCCGTGACTTTTATTGTCTTTTAGTGCCTCTAAAAAGGTTTCACTAGAAGATGTTAAGTTTAAACTTTGATTGTCCCCTATCACCTTCAAAAAGGTTTCACTAGGAGATTGTTATTCTTTTGCATGAATGTCATCTTGGTCTCCCTAATATTATAAAAATGATATGTCACCATGGATTTATTTCATAAATGTGTGATTCTATTGGTCGCACTTGACACTTGTGGGAGGTGGAAGGTTAATAAAATGGCTAGGTTGGTTGGTGATAATGGCATGTCGAATGGTAATGTAATGGGGAGAGGTTGCACAATCCTCATAGAAGATACTAGGAAAACTTTTGTTGAAGTTAAATTAATCATCCTCAAATAATATGGAAGGATCAAAAATGTATTCAAACTAATCTACAAGGCATGTGTAAACAATATTTTAACAACTATGAACATATTTTGATCCTGAATCTAAATCTAATTCTAGGGACTCTGAATATGATGATGAGACTGACATTGGTTCTTATTTTGATGTTAAATCTAATATCAATTCAATAATATAACTTAATTATAATTCTAATTCTTCATCTGGTATAGATGTTTCTATAATGATGTCTTGTTTAATGTTTGTTATTATATAATTAATAGCCTATGATGGCATGATGGGCTCCATAGAGACTAGTTCATCAAAGTGAGACTCCTCAATGATGGGACAAAAAGGTCAAGAGACAAATCCTCAGAGACTATCTTGTCAAGGGGAGTCTCTTTAAAAATATGCATGTTTGAGGTAATTATTTACCCAAATGTCATTATAATCATTAAGAAGTGACTCAATATATACTAGTTTATTAGAATGAGTCTCCTTAATAATAGGTATAGTATTAAGAGGTGATTCACATAGGTTGACTTGTCATAAATGGTTGGTTCAAAAAAACATCATTGATTGGTTGGTTTGCTTGGCCTTGGTTTATAGGTATTTGTAAAATACTAGTTTTGGATATATCTTATTCTTATAATGATTGGCTCAATTGGAGAGGTATTGATTGGCTCAGTCAGGGTTGGATAATTGGTAGGGTTTTTTAAATTTGGGAATGGTTAGAAATATATGAAGAATGGCTAGTGGTTAGATAATGATAGGATTAATAAAGGGTGCTTCTTGACCTAGGATAGTAAATGTGACCTGTCAAGTTGTGATTGGATAACTTGATTGGGATAACAAGCTACTATATATGGAAGGGCCGAGAATGGTAATGGTAGGTCATTATGGAGCTTGGTTTCTATCAGGAGCCAAAGGATGAGGGCCTGTTATAGAAATGGTAGGGAATTATGGAACTTGGTTACTATCTTAAACCAAAGGAGGAGGGTCTAGTATAGAAATGGTATGGCATTATGGAGGTTGGTTACTCACACAAGCTAAAGGATAAGCTACTAGAATAGAAATGGTAGGGCATTGTAGAGCTTGATTGCTTACACAATCTAAAGGATGAGGTCTTAGAATGGCAATGGTATGGCATTAGAAAGCTTGGTTTCTTACGTACACCAAATCATGAGGTCTTGGAATGGAAATGCTAGGGCATCATAGAGCTTGATTTCTTGTACAAGCCAAAGGATGAGGTCTTATTATAGAAATGGTAGGTATTTTTAAGCATAGTTGCTCACAAAAGCCAAAGGATGATGTCTTGGTATATAAATGGTATGGTTATATGGAGCATGGTTGCTTGCATAAGCTAAATGATGAGGTCCTATAATGGTAATGGTAGTCCTTGGATGTTTTAGAGATTGATTTCTCAAACAATCCAAAGAAGGGTTAAGACTCCAAGGCAAAAACTTGAAATGATTTATGCAACGTAACATTACTCATTTCAATCAAGTGCCACACACAACATTTTTGATACAAAAATTCCAAAGAAATAACAAGGTGTCAAATGGATGGCATAATTCCTCCTCAAAAAATGGAGTAATATGGAGCAAAAGACTCATTTTTATGTGGGAAGATAAACAAAATTTTAGACTCAAAGACCAAGTAAGTAAAAGAAAAAAAAAGACCAAATACAACTAATTAAATCATCCTAAATCCTATAACAAACAAGGTTGCATCATATTTTTGAAATCCATATATATACATGATCTTGGGAGGATTTTAATTATTAACCTAAAAATAAAAGTGCATGAATTAGTAGGGTTTTTATACCCCACTTCTCCCAATAGATTATACGGTGACATCGACCTTTGACTTACTCACCCTGTTTCAATAATAATTATATAGTAAGTGGGGTTTTGTTGGAGAGTTATAAATGAGGTCATAATGATATCATGGAGGTGTCTTGGTGAGTGGATAAAGTGTTTTTATGGCCTAAGTGATAATCAAAAAGTGTATAATGTGTTTATCCTAGTGTGCTTGAAGTTAGCTTGGTTGATGTTCAATTTTAGCATGACTAGAGATGTTTAGAGATGAGTATGGTAATTAATCATGTGTAATGGGTCCTATAAATGGTCAAGTATCATTAGAGATATTGTGTGCATAATTGGAATTAATCTCATAGTCCATAGTTTCATCTAGAAATTTTGAGTCTAGTGGCATAAAATCTGAGTAGGCAATTTCTTGACGTCACTACTTCCATGTGTGGATGAGTCAAGGAGAGTTGGTCATTTAGTTTTGATTACATTAGTCTATAGTTTTTACACAAAAATTATAAATTCATGAAATGGATTTTAGTGAGATATATGAAAGTGCAAAGTTGGGCTCCCAAGCATTTTGATGGTGTTTTCCCATACTTAGCCAAATTTGTAATGTGGCAAAAAAAGTTGAGTAAGCATTTTGATGATGTCATATCTCAAACATGTGGATGTTTTATGATAAGGTGATCATATGGGTTTTTTTAGTTTTATTCATATTATATTTTTAATAACTTTTAGGTCAATCACTAAAGCATCATAAAAGATATTCAAGTGCAAATTTGGCTTCTTAGGCAGTTTGTAAAGTTTTCCAGACAATCACAAACCATCATGCAAACATAAATGAACCAATAAGTTTTTGCATTTATTATGGTTATGTGAAAGGTAAATATTATTCAAAGTATATCATGGATATGTTTTTTATAATTTTAATAATCTAGCCTAAAAAATTAGGGTCTTGAAATGTTGTCCATCTTGAGATATAAATCTTCAAAGTTGCACTTACAAACAGTGATGGATCAAATACCGTCAAGTTTATTCACATTGAAGGATCAGGTCTTTTAGTCTATAATATCTAATGTTTCACATTAAATAATATATATTGATCTTATGGTGTGTATAAATTTAACATGTCAAAGGTTTCATGTGTAAGTGATAAGTATCATAAGATCGCTAGTCTGGCAGAAGATCAATAGTGAGTAGTGGTTCATACTAACAAAGATAAATAGTACAAGACAAGTCAAGAGTCAACATTTTAAGAGAGGCTACCAAGTGGCAAAAGTGCATAGAATGATAGTAAAATTCTCATAAATAACATGATATTTCAAAGTGTCATGATCTCAAGATTTCTAAATTAGATCTAACAATAAACATTACTAGTTAAAGACCTGGTTGATCTGTAGAGATTGATGGTGCATATTTAATCAATATTATAAGGGTACATGAGATAAGGTTAAAGTGACTAAATTTTAACATTTGGATAATAAATTTCAATGGGTTAAATATCTATCTCTTTCAAAATAAATTTATGGAGTGATTTTGTTCCAAATTGTTAGGAAGCAACAAGATGAGGATAAGTGTATGAGGTTTAACTAACTCTTTGCATTTGAATATTTGAATTTAACAAAGGAAAAAACTAGTGCTCTATATTTTGGCCATATATTTCAATATATGATGAATTTTCTCATGGTGTAAAAATATAAATTGTATATGAATCCAAGGAGCCTCTATAAATACATATTTGATTATCTGAAATTGAGCTCAGTCAGAGATATTGAGCTTAAAAGTTGACTATGTTTTCATGTATGTCCTACAAGTAACCAGAGAAGGATGTTCAAGATTATATTAGTGTTATTTAGGTATTTAATGATTAATTAGTTATTGTAACATGTTTTAGGATCTATAAGGATGATATATTTCAATTATAAATGTTTTATCAATCATATATAGTATGAACAATGATTTAGAAGGTGATTGTGTGTTCATTCATAGTGATTGTGTGCATAGAATGTTTTTTAAGTGAATTATGATTAAGTAAAAGCATAATGTGATGGTTGTTTGCACTTAATTAGTACCTATAGATCATTTCTAATGGTTCCATGCATTTTAAAAGTGTTCCTATGTTTTTATTTTTCTTGCAGAAGTGTTAAAGAGTTGAATGGGTCTCTAAAGGACCTAAAAGTGACTTAGGCCTATTTGAAAGTGTATTGTGCTTAAGTGTGACGCATGTGAGATGCCTTAAGGTTGAATTCATGTATTATGGTTGATATGAAATATTATGAACTTAATAATTCATGAATTATCTATATATAGTGAAACCAAATGTGATGGTTTCTAGGCTTATGAAAGACTTATGAGAGAGACTTGTGCAAGGTAGATGTGAGAGTTATGTAGCGAAGGAGAGGTAGAGTGCCTAGTTAGATGAGTTGATAAGAAAAGAAGATTAATGTATATGTATATGACCTTTAGGTCATGTTTTTGATGTTATAAAATTTTTGTTATAGTTTGAATATATGTGAAGAGGTCTGAGTGTGCATATGAGTACAGTTTGAGTGAAGAAGGAGAAAGATTGTGGCATGCCTATGTGAAAGGCTTGTATGAGATAGAGAGGAAGTTTGTGTAGGGGTTAGATAAATAGATATCCATTATTAGGTGTTAAATACATTAGTTTTAAAGTGGAGGTGTTCACTTTAAAGAGGGTCTAAAGGACTTAATATTCCTTAGGGGAAATTGCTCCTTATGAAATAGGTGCTTCACTAAATACCTTTGGTCAAGAGGATATGATCAAGGTTTGATGGTCTAAAGGAGTTGATCAGTATCTTATTTATATTTTTATGATAATATAGTAGTCCATGTTTTGTAATCTTGAGAGTGGGTTTTATTACCCATGAGGGTTTCCCATAAGAACTTTGTGTTGTGTTTGATCTTTTATATGCATTAAATGAATGATTTCTCTTGTTAATGTTGCTTGATCAATTTGATATATGCTAATTATTTAATAGTTTGAAAGGACTATAATTATAATTAAAATATCTAGGCTCATTAATTCACCCCCCCTCAGTTATTATACATGTAATAATTGATATTAGAGAAAATCCTTAAGTAAACACTTGATAGTTTGAAGGTGATCCAAGGTACAATGTGGGTATTCATCAATGAGGTTTTTCTACTAAGTAAGCACCAATGTTAAATGGATCCAATTATGCATTTTTGAGTGATAGTATGAGGACATACATTATGTCCCTAGGGTTTGATGTATGGAAATATATTGTAGATGGTTATGTGGATCCAACTACTCCTCCATCTAGTGTTACAGATAAGAGGTTCAATAATAATTCCAAGACAATGAATGCTATCACTTATTGTCTTTTAGAGACTGAATACACCAAGGTAATCCATTACAAATTTTCTAAAGAGATATGTGATAAAATGTAGATCATTTATGAAGTAGATTCAAAAGTCAATCTTGCTAAGTTGTAGGCTCACAGAAGGCAATTTGAAAGTCTCAAGATGAATGAAAAAAATTGTGGTATCCTTTCTATAGAGAGCTTATGAGATTGTGAACATCATCATAGGTCTTGGAAAGAACCTTGAAGAGGATATTATTATTCAAAATATATTAACATCTTTATCCCCTAAGTTTGATTTTAAAGTATCTTTTATAGAAGTAAGTCATGATCTTACTTATTTGAAGATGGATTATTTTCATGGTGCCCTTATTGCCTAGGAGATGAGGAATAATGATAATATACCACTAAAGAAGGAATTAGCTTCCAAGACTAAAATGAAGACAAAGAAGAAGTTCCAAGGTAAAAAAAATCAAGGAGGATGATATTTATAATATAGATGAGGATGAACTAATTTCTTTGATTTGAAGGAAATTGAGAACAAGTTCAGGCAAGTATAAAGGTAAACTACATCTCAAATGCTTCAAATGTGTTGAGATAAGACATTTTACTATTAAATTCCCTGATAAGTATAAGAAGGATGATGATAAAGAGCATGATCAAGGTAAAAATGATGGCAAGATATCATTTAGGTTTGATAAAAGCAAAAAGGGATTTAGAAGGTTTAATAATAATAAGAAGTACTTCAAGGACCAAAAGAATCTCTACACCAAACAAGATTGTAGCTCATCATATGAGAGTTAAGTTAGTAACGCAGAATATGATCATGAAGATGATGGTCCTATTGAAGATGGAGATATGTTCATGGCCAAGGAAGGTAATTGATCACATCAAAAAGAATCTACTTAGTGTGATCTAGATGATGATGAAGATGAGGTGGACTATGAAACTGCATTAACAAATGCTCATGAATAACTGAAGATTGAGAATAAGATCAATAAGAAAATGAAATCTAAACTTAAGGACTTTGAGGAGCAATTCATTGTGTTTGAGGAAATAATGGATGAAGATGCCAAGGAGCATGAAGATATGGTCAAGCATCTGAGTTATCAATTGAAATCCTATCTACAAGCCTAAAATCTAAAGAAGATGAATGTGTAAGGTATGTAATTGAAAATGAGTCATTTAAATCTAAGTTAGAGAATATATCTAGTAAGGTAATGTCATTTTTGAGATTTGAAAAAGAGCTCAAGTGATCTAGACAATATTATGAATGATCAAAATCATGCAAGTGATAAGAATGGTCTTGGATACAAAGAAGAACTAGAGACTACAACTCAAGACAAGATGAAGACTATTGTGAATAAGGACAATCAGTCTTTAAAGATAAATCATCAAATAAGGAATAATGGTTAAAATAGATTAAAGACAAATCAAATTAGATAGTCAAATTCCATGAGGTATGTATGTTTTAATGGCTACTATTATAGACTTAATTCGCTCCCTTGGAGAGGTTTATTTAGGCTCTCTCCAATTGATATATAATATTGGGACAACCCTAGGTTGTAGGTAACCTATGTTGGTGTTGAACCTCTAGAGTAGGTAGGATTCATCTTTGATGCTCACCTAAAACTAAAACTAAGCCTAATGATTCATAGGGAAAAGGGTTATAAAGTGAATAAGGTATCTTAAGAAATTTAACCAAGCAATGCACCAAACTTAAGAGGGAAACTCTCATAAGCTCAAACCCATATTAGATTAGTAGAGGACAATACTAGTTTATACAACCTTAAGATCAAGCTAATTTGCATAAATATTTCATATAAGAGGTTCAAAATATATCACTAATCTATACCTACAAATAGCATTAAAACTCTATAAATAAACTCAGAAAGAAGGACCATGGATGAAGAATATTCTCTTTCACACAATGCCATAGTGCACAGCTTACCAAACACATATTCAAGGTAGAAGATAGGTAAAGAAAGTCTCATTGCATTAAGGGGTAGTTCTTAAAAATGCTTGATAGGGTTGATCCTAATCAATATGAATATACTTTGTAGTATCTCAAGGAATTTCCCATCTCTCAGAAAGATAAAAAGTCTAAAATATGAGACCCCTTTACAAAATAGAATGAAAGGGATAATATAAGAGAAGGGGGAACACATCATTCATGATAATTAATGAATTATCAGCTTCTAAATATGTTTCACAAGGGTTTTGGTATAATTATAATAGGTTATTATGATCAAGATATTCATGATTTACCTAGATAGCCTCCAAATCATTACATTGGTTAGAAAAGCTACACTAGAAGACGAGTTTTCCAAAAATGTCAAGTCATGATCTTACTATAATTCAATGCCCCAACTATTTCTAAATCCCTAAGTCCTGTTGCTTTGGATCTTGGACTAGATTTCATTATGAGTAAAAAATCCTCATATCTTCAAATTGCCAAGGACATATCATGTCTAATATGAGTGATGGTTTGTCAACGACATGACTTGGGATGATCTTCTCATTAATCATGTATCTATTTTTTGCCTTGGATCTTGGACCAAAAATTCTATAAGTGAAAACTAATTTAAGGATATTGGTTTTCCTATAGTTTTACATATATACGGTGCTATGTTCAATGCCAATTCCTATCTGAGTCTACATCGAGCTCCTTTACTTTACTTTGTTCATCAACTTGGGTCAAACTTGAGTTTGGGTCCTTTAATCTCACTTGTCAAGTTAGGTCCCTTTATTTTATTGACTTTCAACAAACATCCCAGCTTGTCCCCTTGTTATTCACTGTTGAAACTACCTCATATTATTAACCCCTTTAACTTTATTTTGCTTCATCAAATTTTGAAGTCTAATTAAATGCAGACCATGGATCTTTGGGACCCACTACCTTGAGCTTGATTTCTCCTTAGTTTCTAGGATTTTCCAACCATTTACCTTGCTCAATCTCCCATGCACTTGACACTTGTTTATTGTGTATTAATCCTCAAATTCCTACCCAATATTTTGGATCCAATTGGTCACTTTATGGGTCTTAAAAATGATTTTTGCATATATGTTTGTCATTTCTTGACCAACTTTGCAATTTTATAACTTGAAGTGCAAAGATCATGGGAACACCAAACTTATAAATAATGGGCCTAATGATAAAAGGAATCAACCTTTTTGATTCACTATCCATTCAAGTATTCTACATGCTTTTGTAAAATGTTGAAGTTGACTAGTTCATGTGATCTTGCATGCCGTCTTGACAACGGTCTAGTCTAAAATGGCTAAGTATGGAAACTTAGCAAATTCTACATTAGGAGCCAAATTTTCCCATACATATATTTCATTATGCTTTAGTGCATGAGCTAAAACTTGGTGAATATGAACTATAATCCAAAATTAATAGACCCATATGATTATTTATTCTTGAAACTACTACATGTGCAAGATTTGGTACCACGAAAATTCCTACTCAATGTTTTTGCTACTAGAACCAAACATCTGGACAAGCTCTGGATGGAATGAGTGGCCCAAATGAATTCCACATGATCGTATGCTTATCTAGACCACTCTATATGATATCTAAAACTTTGTACCAATCTTTAAAAATTGATGAATTACATTTTAAGTGAACCCAAAGTGCTTCTAAAACTTGTGAGCTCCATGATTTCTCCATTCCACTCATTCCATCTAGAGCTAGTTCAGACCATTTTGATCAATCAATAACTCTATTTCTTTCCCTACATTAGGACCATTATCAATTGGGTACATGATTGGTATGTGGGCTCAATATGGATAACATTTTTGGTGACTCATAGGGAAGCATGCCTGCTATGCTTGAGAACCCAGTTCTTTGTCTCAGCTGATTCATTGGGCATATAATCACCTCTCTAAAATTGAGTTGATCATAAATATGATGTAAGTCTACCTCTTTCTGGAACTTCCTCTTGAAACAATAAGGATTAAAACAAAATAACAAGGGTAAATGTATGCAAGCAAATGTAGGAAATAAAAAATGACTAACCTAGTAAATAAATGTGCATAAGGGTACTTAGAGAAAAGCATAAAAACTACTCTAAAATATATAAAATATTATAATTTACAATTACTTCCCACCTAGATCAACTGGAAAGGATTTGGCATCACTTGTGATGAATCAGGCTGGAAAACACCTTACCTTTGAGAGCTCATGGTATGTGAGCTAAAATGCATGCTCTGATCCTATTGACATACTCTCAAGTGGATGAAAAAGGTCAAACATATTTCTAATGTATAGATAATGGTCCATTTCTTCAAGGCTTACTCTAAATTGGACTATAGGGGCCCCTAGAAACTCCTTTGAACTAGTGTTTGGTTGATTGTCTAGACTTAGGCAAAAAGGGTCTAAGTCATCTCAAAAGGTAGCCTCCTCTTGGTCATCCAAGACAATTCCATATTTTCTCTATTTACTTTGAAGGGGACCATATGGTATTTTATCAATCTAGCTAAGGCACAACATGTCATATTATAGACATCAAAAAACTACATACAATAGTTCTAGCTATCAAAAAACCCCTAAATCAAACCAGTACACAATGTCTAACCATGACCCTAACTTAGTGTAGCTAACTAGCTAAACAAACTCACTAACATACCATTTTTACCCAACTTGACCTTAGACACTCAACTTTCGATGATCACCCTAACTATCGATGATCACCATGACCATCAATGGTTAGGTCTCTTCCCCATTTAGCTAAAGACAACTCAAGCTATGTGCAAGTTAACACATCAAAATTTAATACGGATGGCAATCTAACACATCATATCAACCCACCAAACCTATTATGGAACCTTATACCTCCATATTTCTTTTCCTATAAAGGAAGGGATCAAGAGGTGAAAAGGGATCTATGATCAATCCATTCATCTAAGCATCCAACAATCGAGCAAGCAGGTAACTAGTAGTCATCAAGAGCTATCAAACTTCTTTGCAATTTATCCCTTCACCAAAAAATTAAATATGATAGAAACTCAAACCTCTGATTCTCTAGGTAAATAGCTATTACGCTAACAAAATTACTCCATAATAAGTGATCAAGTAGTGAGTTAAGTATATTTCTAGTTTTCAAGTTTTGATTACTCAATTTTTGACCTAGAACCCTTAGCATACTATCTTATGACTTCTTAACCTTAACCAAATAAATAGAACACTTATTGACCCCTTTCTATAATTAGAACTAGACCTTTTTTTTAACTCTTTTAGAACCCACAATAACTATCGATGCTCATATTCAACCATCGATAGTCACCCAACCATTGATGGTCAGCATAACTATTGACGATCACCCTAACTATTGATGGTCACTATGGTAGGAAATAATATAAAGTTATTTCCACCACTTACCCTCAACCAAATTACACTTTATGTGTCCTTACCTACTCATAGAGACCCCACCTATTTTATGAACCCAACCTGACCTATTTAACATTAGTATTGACCTATTATTTGCTTAATTAGTCTATTTCCTTTATCAAGCATTTATTTTTTATTGAATCCTCTTTCATTCTTTTATGTAATTTGATGCAATAATTTCATCTTTATTTATTTCAACTTAACTATTTTAAAAGTGTCGATTGATGACCTCCTAGTAAACTCATGCTTTTTAGATCTAGCTCATGCTAGGCAATCCACCTTGTTACCCATCTAACAACCCCTTTTTCATGAGTGATTTATTATTTACATGTCATTCTTCCTAAGACAAAGATGAGCTCTTCACAATTGTCTAGATCACGTGTGCATAAACAACCAGATTCTTCTACCATACTTGTAATTAGTTTCTTACTTCTTTTTTAATTAAGAAATGAACTAAAATTGAGAGAAACATTCTAGCAGGCTTGGTGTGACCTAGTAGCATCTAGGTGCCCTTTTCTTCTTTATTCTATGATCATATAAAGAAATCAAAATTTATTTTGGGTATAAAATGAACCTTGCATGCATTGATTACTTTCATGTTTATTTCACATAGCTAAAATTAAAGGCAAAACAATACATTATAGATTCACTTCTTTATCACACACTATACCAAACCATTTAAATCAAGTAAACATGAAAAAAATTGATTTAAGTCCTGACTAGGGTTTTATCTCCGAGTGGATCACTTTCACCCTTTGGCTATCTTACTTAGAGATTATTACCAATAAGAGAAACCAAAACTCAGCTATCTAGTTGAGTCTAAACTCTATAAATTAGTATATACTAGCTAAGCACCTGATACCCTTATCATTACGGTGTGTGAAGTGAGGGGGTAGGCCCTAATACCAAGCCATGTATTGATTTCCAACATAGATATTTTGAGATCCTTGAACACTTGAAACCTACCATAGACTTCTTTTTTAGTACCTATTCTACAAACCAATTTCTTCTTCACACTTTCCAACTAAGGCATAAGCCAAAAGCAAGATAAAAGGTACCCTAAGATTTTAAACACAATCTAGTGTATGTTTTGATTACCATGATCTTTTTTATTTTGTTTGATTTGTGTTTGAGTTGAGATCTTTCCTTTATTCCTTTCTATTTTCTCATATGGTTTTTACTAGACAATAGTTGAGAAATCAAACCAACCAAGAACCACCCTCCTCTTCCTCATCCTCCATGGAGTATACCTTGGATGTTAAGGGTTTTCCCTATCTTTCTCCCCCTACCATGCCTTGAATAGTTGTCCAAGGTGATTTTTATTTTACCACCTTCCTTGATAACAAACATGTGGTCCTCCAACAATACCTCAACCCCCTATCTCACCGCACCCCTGCTTTGGTTCCTCCTAGTGATACACCTTATGAAATGCCTCCCCATCTTATGGTTACCACTACCTCTACCCACTTATGATCACCCAAGCATCTTCCTTCACTAATAATCCACCTACTAACTCAACCTAAACTCAATCAAACAACCCAACCAATAGCCAAACACCCCCTACACCAACCCACAACTCCTCTAACATAGGGGCAACCTTACCTTTAGTTACCCATACTCCATATACCATGGGTTTATCTTCTACCCATATTGCCACTATTCCCCTTATAAATACCAACCCACAAATATCCACTCCACTTCAAAGTGTGGTGCTTTTTATACCTTCCACCCTTCCACCTATCAGTACAAGAGTCACCACTCACCCCCAACCAATTAACCCATCCATACCTCCAACCCAATCCATATCAATGCCCCAATCTACCAACCCACATAAACTCCTCAACAAATACCTATGACACCCTACTCATACTATATTCCTAATCCACAAGGATATAAAGCTACATCTTCTACCCAACCTCTTATGCTTGTTAACCCTTATGTGGCATCATCCCAAACCTCAATGACCACATACCAATATGTGGTATCTTATTAACCTTATACTAGTTATCCATATATTGTATCCACCCAACCCCAAAAACACTTACCATACAACCATGGATCTCCCCAACCCAAAATATATTTGGTCAAAATGTTAATGGATAAAATGACCAACCTTGAGTCATTTATATCTGAGGCTCACAACCTCTTATCTTAAAAAAAAATCTATAATGAACCCATTCACCCATTCGATCCTATCCAACCTTACCCTCCTCAATGGGAACTACCTAAATTTTCTAAATTATAAATCAAGGAGGACCCCCTATAACAGTTAAGAGCATTTTAACATTTTTGCTACTTGATTGCTTACAATGATGCTCTTCTCCTTTATATTTTTCTTATGTCTTTATCTAGACCATCATTAGATTGGTATAGTGTTCTTACTAAGCACTCCATCTTTTCCTTTTCCCAACTTGCCCAAACCTTTTTAGACCACTTCTAAATCAATATATCTAATAATGTCTCCATTACTAACCTCTACTCCATCAGGGAATTTGATGATGAATCAATTGCCAATTTCATAGCTCGATGGAGAGGTCTTATCAACTAGCTCTCTTTATCTCTACCCTAACCAGAGTTAATTGAACTTTTCTCTTAGTATTATTCCAAACACATTTCCCCTACTCTATATTGTTAAACCTTCAAAACTTTTGATGAGGCTTTCACCATGACATGTAAACTAGAAATCAAAGCCATTAACAAGGGGAAATTAAAATTAAGAAACAAAAACTCTAGATTCAAATTCAATTACCCTTCCCCATCCAAAACCACCAACCAATCTAACTACACTAGCACCAAACCAAAGGTAGTTTCAAACATGACTGTCTTTAAAACCACCCCACCTCTAGTTGTCAACCAACCCAACCAAACTAACTCCTATAACTCTACCAATCAACCCTAAAATCAAAACTGGGATACCTCAAAACAATACACTCTACTAGGGGAGTCATAATATTCAATTTTGGATAAGTTACTCAAAGCCAACATCATAAAGCTTTCCCCCATCAAACCTCATCAACAATTCAATGTTTCTTACCTTGTGCTCAGTTGGTACAATGAGAATGATCTTTGTGATTTCAACCATGTCATTAGACATGACATTAGTAGCTGGAACACCTTAAAAACCATTATCCAAAACATGATTTATAAAGGATAACTGTTGACCATTTTTGCCCAACGGGCCAAAAATTGGTCCCCTTCTTCCCCTGCTGTACAGGCCATTTCATTTTTTGATTTTGCATAAGTCTAAGAATTTCTACAGACTCTACAGGTCTTTTTCTATGAACTCTATAGAGCTTGGATTTCTATGGACTCTGTAGGTCTTTTTCTATGGACTCTACAGAGCTTGGATTTCTATGGACTCTGCAGGTCCATTTTTATGGACTCTGCAAGTTTTCTACGGACTTCACAGGGACTTCTAAAAACTCTGCAGGGTTGGTCTTTGGCGCATGAAGAATTAGTTTAGAAAGTGTTGGGTTTTACAAGGATTCTTTGGGATCTTGTTTGAATAAATTCATAAGGAAGGTTGGCATCTTTGAACCATTGAACCGGTTCAATGCCTTGGTTTAACACCTTGGTTCAATCGGCAGGTTCATCACTCAAGTCCAATGCCTTGGTTCATCACTTGGTTTAACCACTTGGTTCATCACTTGGTTTAACCACTTGGTTCATCACTTGGTTTAACCACTAGGTTTTGCTTGGTTCAAAATATTGGTTCAGCAAATGGTTCAAAGGCTTGGTTTAGTTCAAGTGAATGGTGGGCAGTGTTGAACCCTTGAACCGTTGAACCATTGAACCATTTTTCGTTCAATTGGTTGGTTCAATGGCTTGGTTCAAGGGATCATCCTAAAGCTGAAGGGAAAGTGACCTTATAGAGGGTAGTTCTAAGTTCAAAAGCCCTTTTGGAGGGCAAGAAGCACTTTAAAGGAAAGATAGCCGCAAAGGGTAAGTTTTTCAAATTTTTGTTTAGTCATGAATTCTTTCAGACTTTTTATTTGAAGGAATTCCTTCGAAAAAAAGTCTGAAGAAATTCAAAAAAGGGCCATGACACAAAACCCAAGAAAATAATCCAAAGGAAAGGAAGTGAGCATGAGGTCATTCTTGCAGACATTTTGTCTGTAGGAAAAGAGGTTGAAAGAAAATCCTAACCAAGGAGGACAAAAGCTCACGAAGCAGAAGACCTGAAGTAAGAAGAGACCAGATAGAATTTGCCAAGGATGGTGACATCTAGGAAGCTATAAATTTTAAGGAGATGAAATAGCCATTGGGTATTCAAATTCAATGTGATGGTTGCGTGAATGTCAATTTTAAGATAGTGAAATAGCTGTTTGTTTTTTGAAGTGCTTGAGTGCCAACCATAAAAAGAGCCTAAAGAACGCAGTGACCTGCCAGAAGATCACCCCCGAGGGTTGAAGGAGTAGAAGAAGACAAAGCAAGGAAGAATACAAGGTGTAAGAAAAGACAAATAATTCTAAAGTGGCAAAGAGGAGGTGATTTATTGCTAGATGATCACCAAATGGCGCAAAGAGTAAACAGTGCAGCCTGTCTTCTCTAGTTTGCATTTAAAAGGGGACAAACCACAATCTATTTACAAAAAAGAGGCATAGCTTGTGCTTCCACATTAATGCTTGAACACCAATGTCAAATTCAGCTATTATATAGCATGGTTCTAACAGGCCTCTTCGAGAAGAATGACATCAACAATAGTGACTTCATCTTCCTGATGTTTTTGGTGCACATGGGCTAGCTTGTAAAAAGAGTGCCAAAGTCTTTCCCAGAAAGTGCCAAGTTCTCTTCCTCTTTCTATATATTGTAAACTTCTCATTTTGAGAAGCATCCACTCTCTTAGCCTTAAGGAAAAACTCTGCCCAAAAATCTCTCGGGCTTGTAAGGCAGAGCTCTGCCAATTTTTACCTTGAATCAAGACTTAGCATTTTTTACCTCTATCTAGACATGCACTTTAAAGTATATGTCTATTTTTTCCTTTGTGTTAAGTCATTGTATTTCATGCTTTTCATAGATCAATTATAATATGTCTAGTGCATTGTGAAGTCTCCTTTCTTTAGGTCTGCTAGAAGTGTCTACAGGGGAGTGTAGGTGCCTGTGAATAGGCTGCCATAAGTGTGTCTGAGGATGCCTCTGGTAGTTTCTTCCTCCTTGTACTTCCACAGACCCCTAGCTGACTATTGCAAAAGAACTTCCCACTTCAGATGAAGTATATGGGTGCTTAATTTTGGTGAAAAGTGTATACTTAGGCTGTGTGGGTCACATTTTTTGGTGTATCACCTTTTCATTTTTAGGCTTAGGTTTTATTTTTAGCATCTCTCTCTCCCTTTTCATCCCCCCTTTTTTCATTTTATTTGTTATCAGTAGGAGAAACTAGGGCCCAAAAGATACATCAAAGGGAGCTAGCCCTTATCTAGAGACTCTCCCCTCTAGCTTCACCAGTCCCATAAGTGAGAGGGGAGTTTCCATTTTGACATGTGGAAGGCAGGAGCTCAGCTTCCTACCCCAGGTGCAATCCACTATGTCAACATTTTTTGGCATGCTCAGTGGGACCAACTAAGACAAGTTGTGTCCAAAGAGATGAATAATTTTTAGTGTATTATTTAGCCAACCAACCTTTGGAGGCTTTTTGCATCAACACTAATGGTGACTCTAAGTTAAATCAACTGGTCAAGTAGTTCTGGTGCCATCAAGAAATAGTATTTTGGCATGTATAATTCCATCGTTTAGAGCCATGGACCCTATTTTCCTTGGCCAGTCTAGCTATGATCCTTACCAGCCTTATGTTGATCCTTATTAGGTTCAATATGACCAGTCTCAACCCTATCATAAGCTATATCAGCCTTATGCCTAGTCTTCTCAATGTGTCACTTCTCCTACTTAACCCAGTCTCTTTAATAATCAACTCGTTTCCACCTTCAAACAAGCAATGTTGGGATACAAAAAGTATGTAATAGATCTTGACACAAAAAGGGGATGTGGCCAATAAATTCTTGATCATGTCATTTTTTAGGTGAGAAATACACTGGATCAATTTAAGAGTGAATGGGCTCCTATTGAAAAAGCCAATTGGCAAAGGCTTACAAATGAGATGTTGGATGTGAGTGGTATGATTGCATCTTTGGAAGAGAAGCTAAGTATTTATGAGAGGTAGTCTTACTAAGTCTATCAACCTGCATACTCACTACCCTAAGTATCATATTAGTCATACACAACCCCTGCTTATGAGCCAAGTCAAGCCTATCAAAGTTCTTTCCCCAATCATGTTGAGGAGAGTTCCAAAATAGTAAATCTTGTGTTTCAAGCTAATCTTGATGGACAGATCGAATTGGCAAATCTTCAGATGTAGCAGTCCATTTTGGTAGCAAGGGCAGTAGAATATAAACCCTCACTACACTCTCACATTATGGCCCCATCACCCCAAAAGGAGATGCCCAGTTTGAATATCTTGAGCTGGAATAAAGTGGTTGAGTCATGAAATAGCAAGGAGGAGAAAGACATTGTCCAAGAGTGTGAGGTATAAAATGAGGTTAGTCCTTTTCAAGTCCCTCCCACCCTTCCCTAAGAAGCTTCTTACATTTCATGGCAACCTTCATGCACTCCCCATCTCTATAATGATTTCTATGAGCTCTAAGAGGTACAAAATGAGGATAATCTAGCTAAGTGGATTAAGGAATTGGAGGCTAAGATGAGACTGCTTAGAGAAAAGGAGATGGAGTTTTCAGACCTTGTAGGGAAGACTTCACCAAAATATTTTGACAAGCCTTGTGTGCCCCCTCCTATTCTAGAGAAAACCCCATCTTGTGTGCCAAACCCTTTCTATCAGATGGCACTTGCTCATTCTAACTCATCTGAAGCATCAATCGATCCTACCTTTAATCCTGTATGCCTAGATTTTTAGCACACCTCTTTTCAAACAACTCTTCTTGTACATGAGCAAAACCTCCCAAATCTTCCCTAACCTCCTCAAGTATTTCAACATGATCTCCAAATTCTAAGCTGGAAGAAGGAACATCATGAACCAGCTCAGGACATTAAAGAGGATAAAGTTGATGCCTGTTCACAGGAGCAAAATTCTAATCCCAAGGTCATGAGTTGGAAATAAACAGTGGAATCTTGGGACAGAAAGGAAGAGGAGGAGAAAGGTTTTACTCTAATGCTTGAATAAGATGAGGCTACTCCTGCTCTTGATGATGATTGTGACCTCCAGGAAAGGCTTTTCTAGGAAAATATAGATAGGTAGATTGCAGAGTTGGAGTCCAGAGCAAGTTTCCTCTATGAATGTGTGATGGATGTTTCAGACCAAATAGCATATTCCATGTCTGAACACACTCCATTCACACACCTCCAAGAAATCTATTAGGCCATGCCTGATATAGATGAAGTGCTGACCAAATGGAAAGAGGAGAATCATTTGATTCTAGCTCAAGGACTGCCTCCTCTTCCACATGAGTTCATTTTTCAGCCTTCCATTTTCCCCATTCTCAAGGAGGAGCCTATCTTGAAAGAAGCAATTGAAGAGTAGTATGCTCAGTTCATGACTGATTAAGGAGACTTCATGAGTATGGATGAGGGAGAGATCACCATTAATGTCATGGAGGAGTATGGACAATCTCTTGTTCATGTTTTGAATGATTCATTTGAAGTCATTAGGGTAGGCTGCACTATTCTTCAAGGAGGCTATGAGCTAGCTAAGAGTGGAGAAGGTAGCATTAGGAATCAAATAAGTATGCAAAGGGGCTGCAAGCTTTTAGATTCATCCTTTCAAGAGGTTGGTGAATCTGAAGATACTTTCTTTAAAATCATCAAAGAGGATGGTCATACCATGGAACCCGAACATGAGGCAAAAGAGAACAAGTCAGTCAATGATGCATATCAATGGGCTTATGGTGATGAGCCAGTAGCGATTGATTTCTTGATGAGATACACCAGCATGAAGGACCAGCATTCAACAAGCTCCCAGGAACAAACAAAGTATGTATATGTTGGAAGCATGTTTGAATCTAATCCACTCAGATACTAGCCAATCCAAGTGACAGGCAAGAGGAGTAGGTCACCAAATCTCATTTTCATTTAGCCACTTGTCTAGCACCATAAGTCTTCTTGCTAGGAAGGGGACTTAAGAAATTTTCCCTTTGATCCAAGAGGGAAGAAAATACACCTAGTTAGCTATATATAGTAGTTGTTTTTAGTTTATTTTCTTACTTTCCCTAAGTGTAGTTTGCACAGGTAGTTTTTTTAGCCTTGTGTGTCTTTTCCTTTATGTGTGGGGTAAAAAGCTTCATGTTTGATTCTTGGATCTTTGGGGCTATTTTTAACTTTTCTTCAAAGCTACATTCTGACTCTATGCCCAATGGACTACAAGATAACTAGTCTCTAAGCATAGCAGGCATGCTTCCCCTGGGAGTCACCAATTTATTGACCATTTTTGCCTAATAGGCCAAAAATTGGTCCCCTTCTTCCCCTGCTATACTAGGCCATTTCATTTTTTGATTTTGCATAAGTCTAGAAATTTCTATGGACTCTGCAAGTCTTTTTCTACAGACTCTATAGAGCCTAGATTTCTATAGACTCTATAGGTCTTTTTCTATGGACTCTACAGAGCTTGGATTTCTACAGACTCTGCAAGTCCATTTCTATAGACTCTGCAAGTTTTCTATGGACTTCACAGGGACTTCTACAAACTCTATAGGTTTGGTCTTTGGCGCATGAAGAATAAGTTCAAAAAGTGTTGGGTTTTACAAGGCTTCTTTGGGCTCTTGTTTGAAGAAATTCACAAGGAAGGTTGGCATCTTTGACCCTTTGAACCATTGAACTAGTTTAATGCCTTGGTTCAATCGGTAGGTTCATCGCTCAAGTTTAATGCCTTAGTTCAATCGGCCTTGGTTCATCACTTGGTTCAACCACTTGGTTTATCACTTGGTTCAACCACTAGGTTCAATGCTCGGTTCAAAAGATTGGTTCAGCGAATGGTTCAAAGGCTTGGTTCAATTCAAGCAAATGGTGCACAGTGTGAACCATTGAACCATTGAACCAATTTTGGTTCAATTGGTCAGTTCAATGGTTTGGTTTAAGGGAGCATCCTAAAGTTGAAGGGCAAGTGCCCTTGTAGAGAGTAGTTCTGAGTTCAAAAGCCCTTGTGGAGGGTAGGAAGCACTTCAAATGAAAGATAGCCACAAAGGGTAAGTTTTTTAGATTTTTGTTTAGTCATGAATTCTTTCAAACTTTTTGTCTGAAGGAATTCCTTTGGACAAAAAGATTGAAGAAATTCAAAAAAGGGCCACAATACAAAACCCAAGAAAATACTCCAAAGGAAAGGAAGCGAGTTTGAGGTCATTCTTGCAGACATTTTTTCCATGGGAAAAGAGGCTGAAAGAAAAGCCTGACCAAGGAGGACAAAAGCCCGCAAAGCAAAAGAGCCAAAGTAGGAAGAGACCCAACAGAATTTGCCAAGGATGTTGACATCCCAAAGCTATCAATTCTAAGGAGATGGACTAGCCATTGGGTATTCAATTTCAAGGTGATGGCTACATGAATGTCAATTTGAAGATAGTGAAATAGCCATTTGTTTTTTGAATTGCCTAAGTGCCAACCATAAAAAGAATCTAAGGAATGCAGTGACCTACCAGAAGATCACCCCTAAGGTCTGAAGGAGCAAAAGAAGACAAAGCATAATAAAGTGGCAAAGAGGAGGCAATTTATTTCTAGATGATCACCAAACAATGCAAATAGTAAACAATGCAGCCTGTCTTCTCCAGTTTGCATTTAAAAGGGGACAAACCAAAATCTATTTACAGAAAATAGGCATAGCTTGTAATATCCCCAATTTCCCCTCAAATCTAAAACTGGATATTTTCCTGACTATCTTTTTGTATTTTGCTTTTTAGATATTTTGCATGAGTAAAGATGCGATTTTGAAAGATAAATTCAAATAAACAAATAAACCACAGTAAATCTCTTAACTGGCAAATCAGTGCTCTTATTATTCTTCAGAATGATTACAATAATGAATCTCTGGCACACATATAAAAGAATTCAAATATCATCTCAGAACCTGATCTTTTGCAAATTTGGAATGACTCTAATACAGAAGATCTTTATCTGTGCAATATCTGAAATGTTGTGATAACTTCTGTGTGAAGTTATCTCTCAAATCATCTGCAATACTGTGATAACTTCTATGTGAAGTTATCTCTCAAATCATCTACAATATTGTGATAACTTCTATGTGAAGTTATCTCTCAAACTTGTAAATCTCTGTGATAACTTCTATATGAAGCTATCTCTCAAATTGGTAATAAATTAGCTGATATTTCACAGCCTCTGAATCACACACACTAAAGAGTTGACATTCTCCAATGCAAAAGGAATCTTAGAGCCCTTTGCTCAGTCTTCTCAGGGAAAAACCCTTAGCAAAATTTGCCTTCAAATCAATAATCAATCATGAATACAAACTCTCTCCCATGAGAAACTCTTATACCCCTCCAAAGGTGTGCTTGCTAAAATTAGATTCCCTTAAATTAGACTTAGGGTTTCCTAAATTAGAATTAGGGTCTTAAAATTAGACCATATAATTAATAATTAATAATTAATTAAAATTAGACCAACTAATTAATATTTGATTAAATCAATCAAATATTAATATCTCCCTCAATACATGTTGGATCTTTGAATCGACTGAAGCTGGTGAATCAAGGAGTCATTCCGCACATGACCATATCAAAACAAGGGTGTTCCACTACATGTCAAATATCCCTAAATAATAGGAGCTTAGGCAAATATGTCTAAAAAAGCTTTAATGAAAGCCAACTGTAGAGATTCTGCTAATCGAAGCCATGCCAAGCTCCATTAAGACCCTCTATCCATCCTCTCAGCCTATGAGGGTCACATAATAGGCTGATCATCAAGTCTAATGATGTCCACTAAAAAAGGGGACATGACAATCTGCCCCTCTTGAAATTGCTTGTCCCCAAGCAATCTCAAAACAATTAACAACTTGATCCACCTGGATCCCAAATGTAGTTATTCTCTGCACAGCTATAAATCAATGCAAGTACCTATAACATCATCAAAAGTAGAACAAAGAGGGACCCATAATCAAACTGGCGAATGCAACTCAACCAAACTCTAAAAGCACAACTGCCATAGTCAAGAACACATGAGAAACAAACTCTCAAAGTATGATAACCCAAGTAGAATGGACAAATCCAACTGCCAATTCCATCTACAAAATATGGTGCTAATCCATCCCATAACTGATCCCTCTGTAAAGGTGGCATAGTGAATGGTACCACACTGTCATATGTGTGAGAAGAATCAATCTAGAGACTCGACTCCACTGGTATCTCAAACTCATCAGAATCAGGTACTCCCAAATCTTGAACATGTGTGTCAGCCTCAACAACATGCTCCTCAGCAACAACTATAGGAATGTACTCACCACCAACCACCTCAATATACAAATGAACTAGGTCTGGGGCTGGTGAAGACCGCAAATGCACTAACTCTATGGTCATCTCAGCCAAATGAAATTGTGACTCCTCATAAGCCAACTGCGTACTCTCAAAAATCTCAGAAGTCACCTTGAGCTACTGAGTAAGCTCACTCACCTTATCTTCCTTGACCAATAATGCATCATACGTTGTGCTACCCCACTCCATAAGATAATCTCTGTCGGCTACCAACTGCATATAATCCTGTCTCAAAATCTGGATAGCCTCCCATAAAGAGTGGATCTCTATCAAGGACAAATAACTGCCTCCTTACTCAATGCTAGTAGGAGAACCCCATCTATAAATTGCTAACAACTGACGAGCAGCATCGAAATGCTTGCAAGTGATAGCAAAGTCTCGCTCACTAACTCTCAGCTGACTAGACACATGGTGGCACTAGCTAGATTGTCTCCTACAATCCTCCTCTGATGCATGGTCCAAAAGAATAGACTTAGAATTACTAGCCACTGTAATACTACCATCCATACTCTGTGAATCAACTCCATAGCTCACATCAACATCTAGAGTATCAAAAGCTTTAGCATCACTGACTAACTCTTCTGTACTGAAAGAAATTGCAAGTGAAACTAAGTCCTCAAAATGGTCCAATGCATTCTCCTGGGTGTCATCTACAATAACCAGATCCTGGGACTCTTCTACAATCTCTGTCATAATTGAGAGATCATCAACACTCAGTGTACTAACCTCTGAGTACACCTCTACACTCTAAGTGCAAGCATCAGACTCATCCTCATCTTCACTATCTCCTATCTCATACCAATCATGGGACATGCTGTTATACCATCTAATTGATCTGTAGTGCTCTCTCCTCATCTTAACAAAGTGATCAAAAGACACCTTCTTTCGAGCCTTAGGTGATAATAACTCCCACTCATCATTCGCTATCATATACTGTGTGGATTTGTCTTTGAATGTAGGGTATGAAAGAATTTCATTCATCCTCCTCTGGGTTTCATCCAACTATTTCAAACTTTGCTTCAGCTTCTCCATATCCTTGTCCCACTATTTTTGAGTACTTGAAGTACACATGATTTACTATCTGATTGCCTTATGTGTACTCAAGCGAAAAAATAACTCACTTAAATAAAACAATGACTTCAAAAATAATAACTAAAAATTAGCTAATTTTAAAAGCTTTTGGCGCTGTCATGTGTGGACATATTTTCTACCTTGAACCTATTGAAAACCTAGATTGAAATGGAATGTGAATCCACTTAATACTAAACGGTGCTGAGAAAAATGAATGGTGGTAGTGTTGATCTTGGCTGAGATAATGAAAAGAAAGGATCAGAACTTTGATTGCTATCTTTCTTTGCTGCAAGCGCCCAACTTCTTCTTGATGCTCTCCCTCCAATGTTTCCTTGCTACCTTTCCACTTTCTCTTCCCTTTCTACTCTCAAATCGACCTCCTCGCTCAAGCACTTCTTCCTTCGTCCTTTAGCATTGAAATTTTTTGACAAAATGTTGACAATCAAATAAAATCCACTGTTGTTGTTGACAAAAGACCTAGGATGTAAGTGACGTCCTAGCCACTACCCATACACTGTCAGCAAACTATTCATATATTTCCACTGATAAAGGCCATACAACACAATTTTGATATGAATTTTCTATCTTCAAGTGTTGATGCTGGGCACCTAGGCTGAGCCACCCTGCGTAGTTGTGCTGGGACTGTCCATATTCCATGATCTACCCCATTTTTGGTGTGAAACCCTCTGCCTGTTGCCGTCTGTATGCCATTCGTACGTCACTAGCTGATAATTTAGTGTGGCAGATATCAGAATTAATATATATGTCACCCTTAGCAAAGTCCATGCCTTGTATGCAGGTGTTGGCCATACTTGTATGGAATTATATATATCCTTGGAAATCCTTCAATTTGGTCAATGATTCAATTGGCTTATCAGGGGACGCAAAAATTGTTTAATCTTCAAACTGAACTTGATTCAATCTCCAATCTACCCAATAGGATGGCAGAATAAAAGATCTGATACCACTGTAATATCCCTAATTTCCCCTCAAATTTGAAACTGGAAATTTTCCTGACTATCTTTTTGTATTTTGCTTTTTAGATATTTTGCATGAGTAAAGATGCAATTTTGCAAGATAAATTCAAATAAACAAATAAACCACAGTAAATCTCTTAACTGGAAAATTAGTGCTCTTATTATTCTTCAAAATGATTACAATAATGAATCTCTGGCACAGATATAAAAGAATTCAAATATCATCTCAAAACTTGACCTTTTGCAAATCTGGAACGGCTCTAATACAGAAGATCTTTATCTGTGCAATATCTGAAATGTTGTGATAACTTCTATGTTAAGTTATCTCTCAAATCATTTGCAATACTGTGAGAACTTCTGTGTGAAGTTATCTCTCAAATCATCTGCAATACTGTGATAACTTCTATGTGAAGTTATCTCTCAAACCTGTAAATCTCTATGATAACTTCTGTATGAAGCTATCTCTCAAATTGGCAATAAATCAGCTGATATTTCATAGCCTTTAAATCACACACACTGAAGAGTTGATGTTCTCCAATGCAAAAGGAATCCTAGAGCCCTTTGCTCAGTCTTCTCAGGGAAAAACCCTTAGCAAAATCTACCTTCAAATCAATAATCAATCATGAATACAAACTCTCTCCCATGAGAAAATCTTATACCCCTCTAAAGGTGTGCTTGCTAAAATTATATTCCCTTAAATTAGACTTAGGGTTTCTTAAATTAGAATTAGGGTCTTAAATTTAGACCAATTCTTAAATTAGAATTAGGGTCTTAAAATTAGACCAAATAATTAATAATTAATAATTAATTAAAATTAGACCAACTAATTAATATTTGATTAAATCAATCAAATATTAATATCTCCCTCAATACATGTCGGATCCTCAAACCGATTGAAGCTGGTGAATCAGGGAGTGATTCTACACATGACCATATCAAAACAAGGGTGCTCCACTGCATGTCAAATATCCCAAAATAATAGGAGCTCAAGGAAATATGTCTAAAAAAGCTTGAATGAAAGCCAACTATAGAGATTCTACTAATCAAAGCCATGCCAAGCTCCATCAAGACCCTCTATCCATCCTCTCAGCCTACGAGGGTCACATAATAGGCTAATCATCAAGTCTAACGATGTCCACTAAAAAAGGGGACATGACATAGCCTGTGCTTCCACATTAATGCTTGAACACCAACGTCAAATTCAGTGATTATACAACATGGTTATAACAAGCCTCTTCAAGAAGAATGACATCAGCAACAGTGACTTCCTCTTCTCGATGTTTTTAGTGCACATGGGCCAACTTGCAAAAAGAGTGCCAAAGCCTTTCCCATAAAGTGCCAAGTTCTCTTCCTCTTTCTATATATTGTAAAATTCTCATTTTGAGAAGCATCCACTCTCTTAGCCTTAAGGCAAAACTCTACCCAAAAATCTCTCGAGCTTGTAAGGCAGAGCTCTGCTAGTTTTTACCTTGAATCAGGACTTAGCATTTTTTACCTCTATCTGGACTTGCACTTTAAAGTATATGTCTATTTTCTCCTCTATGTTAAGTAATTATCTTTCATGCTTTCCATAGATCAATTATAGTATATCCAGTGCATTGTGAAGTCTCCTTTCTGTAGGTCTACCAGAAGTGTCTACAGGGGAGTGTAGGTGCATGTGAATAGGATGCCATAAGTGTGTCTGAGGACGCCTCTAGTAGTTTCTTCCTCCTTGTACTTCCACAAGCCCCTAGCTGACTATTGCAAAAGAACTTCCCACTTTAGATGAAGTGTATGGATGCTTCCTTTTGGCAAAAAGTGTATACTCGGGCTTTGTGGGTCACATTTTCAAGTGTATCACCTTTTCATTTTTAGGCTTAGGTTTTGTTTTTAGCATCTCTATCTCCCTTTTCATCCCCCCCTTTTTTCATTTTATTTGTTAGCAGTAGGAGAAACTAGGGCCTAAAAGATACATCAAAGGGAGCTAGCCCTTATCTAGAGACTCTCCCCTCCAGCTTCACCGATCCCATAGGCGAGAGGGGAGTTTCCATTTTGACATGTGGAAGGTAGGAGCTCGGCCTCCTACCTCGGGTGCAATCCACTGCATCAATAATAACTTGCATTAGATAATCCCAATGCACCCTCAATTTAATCACTTGACATCTTTTAACAACCTTTTCCCAATCATGTCCCTTATACCAACCATCATGATACTAAACCAGAGTCATATCATGTTTGTGAGGTCCATACAATCAATGTAATTATTAGTGAACCTATCATTGACGAAACAATTGCCTCAACTACCTCTTTCTCCACTCCACTTATTATAGTGGTAAAATCACCCTCCATTCTTTTAAATTCCTAAACAAAGGAAGAAACCATCTCCTCTCGTTCACTTGATGAGATAATAGACTTACCCACCCTTCCTTTGATATAAATACCAAAGAAGGAAACCGTTACCATCACACCTTCCTCCCCCACCATGGAATCGCCCACTCTCTCTTTATAAACCATGCCATAAAGGGAGATTACCTTATCTACTCCTTCTATGGAGGAAAAATCTTCTCAAATCTTGGAAACTTTCATCAAGGACAAAGGTGAAGAAACCTATAGACATAAAAAATCCATACACCATGACTGTGAATGTCAAAATTCCCTTAGACTTCCTTAGGATCCCCTTGTGACAAATCTAACTGTTCCACTCCTAATCAAGCCTAACCCGTAGCTAGTTTGATTAAACTAATTTAACCCACTTTGACCCTTCACCCTCAATCACTAATATTCAAGATGATCATTGATTGTCACCTTGACCATCAATGTTCAAGGTCTACCTCCTTAACCTCTAATATGCAAAACACCCTCCTTGATTTTCTAATTATAACCCATCTAAATTTATGTGTGTGTCATTGCATGAGTTATAATTAAAAGGCCTAGTTAATGTCTTGTTGTAACTCTCTTGCCTTTCCTATAATAAGAGAGGATTAGGAAGGTGAAATGGATTTAAAATTGTTATCAAGATATTATGCATCTAGAGTTCATTTATTTTTTAGTTCAATCAACATCAGTAATCTAGTAAACCATCTGCTACATCAGAGAGCCAACTTGCTGTCACAACTCTACCAAAGTGCTAAATACTATTACTCTATTAGAATCATGTCAAACTCCACCAATAGGTCAATCAACTCAATCATCTACCTAATCAACTTTCTATAAGGTAATTACTTGATTTCCAACATTCAGTTATTTTATTTGCCTTTTGCACTCAGCCTAACACTAACCCATCTCCTAGAACCAATTGTGTGATCCTATCAATCAGCCATTCACATACCCAAATCTAGATAAGTAACCATTGATGGTTATTCTAACCATAGATGGTATATCCAACCACCAATAGTTACCTTGACTATTAGTGATCACCTTAACTACTGATGGTTAGTCTAACCATTGATGGTCATTATGGTAATAAATTCTAGCAAGTTGTTTCCACCTACCTTCCCCCAACCAAATCTGATTTCTTATGTCCCTTCTTATTCATAGACCCCCACCTAATTTTTTGAAGTAGACCCTAATCACCTAGTACCATTATTAATTAGCTTATCACTATTTTAATCATTTCTAGTCTATTTCTTTAGCAAGTATTTCTTGTGTTTAATTTTAGTACATTTTGATTATTGATGCAAATACTTTATATTATGTTTATAAACTTAATTGCTTAAAATATATGGATTAATTACCCTTGAGGAAGTTCTTAATTTTTCTATCTAGCTATCATTAAGTAATTCACTCAGCTATCTATCTAACAAACAAATTTTCTTTAGTGTTTTCTTATCTACATGTCATCCTCCCAAGCAAAAGATCATATCTTCACAATCTTCTAATTCAATGCATGCACAACCAGACATGTTTTTCAACCATACTTGTACTTAGTTTATTTTTCTCCCTTTATGAATAATAAGCTAAAATTTATTAAAACATTTTGGCATGCCCAATGGGACCTTGAGTCTTTACTTTGGGTTTCCTTTCTTTGCATCTGTATGATTTTCTCCCTTTATGTGCTCATTAATGAAATTCAAATATCTTTTGGCTTTAAAATAAAGTGCATGCATTGATTACTTCTAATTTTAGCTCACTTTGAATTAAAGCATAGTAATTTTATCATAGCATCACTTTTGTTGCACACACTAAACCAAACCACTTTCATTAATTAAACATCAAACAAGCTTGAGATAAGGCCTAACTAAGATTTCATCACCTAGTGGTAACCTTACCATTTCCCAGTGATCCTACTTAGATCTCATTACCAAGGAGAGAACCAACTCAGCTCTTTGATTGAGTGTAAACTCTAGAAATCAATATATACTATCCTACCACATGACACCCTTATCATTTTGGTATGTGAAGTGAGGGGATAGGCCCCAATGTTAGGCCACATATTGATTCCCAATATAGATCCTTTTGAGAAACCAAACAACTTGAAACCAACCTTAGATTGATTTTATAGTACCTGATCTACAAACCAACTCCTATCACACATTTTTATAACTTAAGGCATAAGCCAAAAGAGAGATTAAAATTAACCACATGATTTTAAGATACTCTAGTGTGTGTCATATTTTCTTGCTTTTTCTCTATTTGAGTTGTAAGATTCTCTGTGTTTTCTTCTCACCCTAATTGTATGGTTCTTACTCATCAATAATGAAGAGACTTAGTAGGTTAAGACCCATCCATATATTATCTAGTCTCCTCTACCTCTTCATCCATGGATTATATCTTAGATTCTGAGAGTTTTCCCTATAATTCTGATGCTTTTAGTATGCCTCAAGTAGTTTCTTAAGGTGACCTAGACTTTGTTACCTTTTTGGATAATAACCTAGTAGCCTTGTAACATTATATTAAAATAGTAGATCATCCTACTCCCATTTTAGTACCACCTATTGATCCACCCTATGGCATTCCATTAGGATTGTTAATAAACTCTTATATTACCACTATCACCACCCAACCATTAACTACTCATGAATCTACCTCAGCTTACAACCCATCTAAAATAACCATGTAGAACTAACTAACTCAGCCTTATAACACCTAAACACCTCCTATTCTGACTAAAAATTCTTCTACATAGCCACCACCCAACCTCTACCTACTTATACTCCAATTATTATTGGAGTACCCACTACCACCATCACTACCATTCCTCTAATTACCTCCAATCCACTGCAAAATGTAGTGGCACCCATACCTTATACCTTACAACCCATCACTACTAGGGTTACCACTTATCCCTTACTTATAACCCAACCACCCATACCTAATCAAAAATACATACCCTCTACCCAACCACTAGTGACCACATATTCATATGTGGTTTGACCCAACCAGTTGTACCCACTTACCCATATGTGGCAACTTCTTAACCTTTGAAAAATTATCAATATGTCACTCAAACTCAACCATAGTATCAGATTACAACCCTTCAATTGTACCACCCTAAATATACTTAATGAAGATGCTCGTGGACAAGATGACAACTCTGGAGTCATCTATTTTTGGGTCCCATAATCTCCTATCCTATGACTAGATCTATAACGAGCTCATCCACCCATCTATGCCTATCAAGCCATATCCTCCTTAATGGGAACTTCCCAAGTTATCCAAGTTTACAAGTAAGGAGGACCCCTAGTATCAACTTAGGGAATTTAGGCATTCATTTTATTTAATTTCCTATGATGATGCCTTCCTTATCTGCACTTTTCCTATGTCTTTGTCAAGATTGACATTAGATTGGTATAGTGCCTTAACCAAACATTCCATCTTCTCCTTCACCCAACTAGCTCAAACTTTATTGGACAACTTTTTGATCAATGTATCCAAGAAATATTTTATCACCAACCTCTACTCTATCTAGTAGTTTTATGATGAATCCATTATTGATTTTGTAAGTCATTGGAGGATCTTAATTAACCAACTTTCCTTTTCCTTACCTCAACCCAAACTCATAGAGATATTTACTTGGGCATGTGCCAATCATATCTCCTCTAAAATGAATGTTTAAAGATTCCAAACCTTTGAAGAATCTTTTACCATAATATGTAAGTTAGAGAATAGAGACATTGATGAAGGAAAACTAAAACTGAAAATAAGAAATCCACCTACAAAACTAATGAGGCCTCTTCTTCCAAATTAAACAACTAATCCAATACCAATACTAGGGGAAAGGTAATTATGAATTTATTTATCCTTAAATCGACTCCTCCAACATCCATCAACCAACCAAATTCCTCTAGTTCCTTAAATTAAAACATGAGGAACCAAAACTATAAAAACCAAAAGCAATTCACCCCACTTGGAGAATCTTATGCTTCAATCTTGGAAAAGTTATTAAAAGCTAATATAATTCAATTTCCTCCTATCAATCACCCTTACTAATTTGATTCCTCTCATCCTACACCTATTTGGTATAATGAGAATGATTTTTGTGCCTTCCATCAGGTAATAAGACATGATGTTAGTAGGTATAATACCTTCAAGAGCCTTATCCAATCCCTCATTGACAAGGGGAAAATCACATTGGACAACCCTAATGCACCATCAAAACAATCCCTTGATATATTCAGGAAACTTTTCCAAACCATTCTCCTACCAAGAATGAGATTAACCAAGTTAAATGTTCTCATGATGCTCATATGTTTAATATGGTCCTTGATGCACTCATTACCGAATCACATTCTATCTAATCTCTTGGTTTTTTGCTTCCTCCACTTATTGAGGTAGTGGAGTCACCTTCCCTTCCTTTGAAAACCCAAACTAAAGAAATACCATCTTCTCCCCCTCCACTTATTAAGGTAGTGGAGTCCTTAACCACTCTTTCAACTAATATACTAGAACAACTAACCATCACCACCTGAACTTTACCTTTAACTACTAAGGAGCTCACCCCTCGCTCAAAAATCATTCCCAAGGAGGAACTACCAATGTCAAATCCTCCCATGAAGGATCCACCTATCTCAACCTTTCATCCTTTGATTGAAGAAGAGGACAAGGCTACCATCTCTCTTTCCCAACTGATGGGTCTATCCTTTCAACCTACTACCTAGGGAACCAAATCGATCTATAAACCATTCTCTAGACTAGTCCAAAGATTAAAGTTTGTTTCCAAACCCAACTTAGACCATGAAATCTTTTGGAAACAACTAGGCCTTCCTTAAATTCCCAGACTAAAACCTCCAATCCTTTCTTTGGTGAACTAACCCATTACCTCTATTGACCAACCTATTACCATATCTACCCTACCAATCAAAACCTCTACCCAACTAACCAAAACCTCTACCAAACCAACCAAACCTCAACCACCTAAGTCAACCACAAACAAAATAATCAAACCCCCTTCTATCACCCAAACTAAATCAACAAAAATCCTTGGTACTTTCCTTACACTATGCCTTAATCGCCCATCTATGAAAGTGGACCTAACATCTTCAAACCCACCCACCAAGTGCCAACTAAAGCAACCAAATAGGTAAAATCACCCAAAGGTTTGAAGGTCTAAATTTTACTTCCTTCAACCTTGTCCTCCATTTTGGGACCTCATCCCTCTACCTTGATCAGGAAGCCTTTTATCTCTACCAAAACCCCACCACCTCTTTCAGTTACACCTTTGTAGTTACTTTCTAATGCACCTCTCTTCATTATGCTAGCAATACCTAGGCTACCCACCTTGAAATATTCCACCTCTAGCTCATCAGCCTCCTTGTCTAAACCAAAGATATCAACCAAGTGCACCACCTTACCTAAGTCACCTATCACCAAACCTACTTCCAAATAACCTTTTACCTCAACAACCAAAGCCAAGACCACTAAACCTTTACCACCTTTAGCTAAATCCTACTCGATCATTTTCCATATGTTATTATAAACTTCTTATTTAGCCTTACCTCCCATCAAACCCTTTAACCCTCTTGATTCAAAACCTATCTATTATAATGACCACCAAGTGTGTTCTTATCATAAGACACCTGGTCATGACATGGAGAACTACAAATCTCTCCAAACTATTATCCACTAGTTTTATGATGAGGATGATATATTAATAGATGAACCTCCCATGCACCCTATACAAATCCCACCAATAAAAATACCCTCTACCTAACCCCTACCTACTCCTCCACTCTCACCTTAGAATGATAAAGATCTCAACTAGTTTTCTATCCTGATTCATCCCTCTCTCCATACCATTCATGTGGTCAAAAGATCACAATAGAATGATAAGGGTAAGGATAAATTTCCCATCCCATAAACATACCCATCTTCGACCCCCTAAATAAAAATTACCCAAACGCCTTGACCTTTACCCAAACCCAAGATATCTATATTATGTGCCTCCCAATCCAACCCAATTGATTCCATTAGGAAAGTGGTGCTCAAACAACTTCACCAGACCCTTATAAAAAATGAGATTATATGAGTTGATCATTACTTCACCTCACCATCACCAAGCCATGATAGAGGCATTACAATTAGTAGAGGTCCAACCTAAAGACCCTCATCACCCTCATCCTCCAGTAGCCTTTGTTGATGCCCTCCAAATTTCTAACCTTATCACCTTCAAGGATTTTAAAATACCTTTTATCCATCTAGATGACCTATATCCCCCTCTATTTATTATTATTTACATCAACCAAACCCACATTAAAGGAGTCATGATTTATGAGGGAGCTAGCATTAACATTATCTCCTCCCATGCCTATAACTAACTTAATCATCCAAATAATGTCATGTCCAAAACTTTGGCCATCTTTGATCCTTTAATGACACCATGACCACTACCCTAGGAATAGTTGTCCTTCATATCTATGTTAGACCTGAGATGCTCCCTAAACTCTTCTATCAAGTGGAATATTAATTCTATTACAACATTTTGTTGGGATAACCTTGGATCTACTCCATGGGTTACATCCCCTCTACTCTACATTATTGCATTGAACCTAAGCATAAATGCTAGGTCATCACCATCCAGGCTAACCCAAGTCCCTTCTCGACATGTAACATGACCTACCAACCCAATGATGTACTCTTTACATCTATCACACCCTCCTTAACCAAAGAAAAGACCTCCACCACAAAAGAGGAAGTCACTCCTATTGATGAGGCATTAACTAGCTCATCCATCCCTTCCAATTAGGTCCTCACCTTAGACCCCTTAGAATCAACATTCCACCATGTTTTGCTAGGGGAATGTCATATCTTAGCCCTTAATACCTTCCTTAATCCTCATGAGTATGTCCAACTTACTAACCAACTAGGATATAACCCCAATGTCATAACCATTGTTCTTTTTAGACCTCCTCATTATCAAACCTATTTCATATATAGGGGACTCGAAAAACCCATTGGTGCTTCTACCACCTCTATTTCACCTCATCCATTTACCATTGGTTTCTCCTACCTAGATAAACTAATATTTGCCAAGACATACCGCCATAGGTGTACTTAGAAAGGATTTGATCTTGGATGATATGAACATGGCCCACATGAGTTGATTTCCATTGAAACTAGGAAACCTCATGAGAAACATGGCCTTATTTTTCATCCTAGCCACAAAGAAGCTAACCAAACCAACTACTATCACCATTACCAAGGAAGACACCCCTTCCTCACCAACCCCTCCTTTGCTTGTGTGTGAGGATGATGACATCATCCCAAATACCTTTTTTTCATCCACATGATATCTTAGGAACCTTAACTTTTCAAAAAGAGGGGGAAACCATAACCATCCTTTCAACCCGTCCTAAGATGATAGGAGATGACTCTCTTATGATTAATATAGTTCATTATCAGGATGATGATTCTATTCTCACTAATCTTGGTACCCTAGATTCTTCCATCCACAAATCCCTTCCTCCTAATACCTTAACCATGTTAAATGAATCCACCATGTATATCAATTTGGGTACTCTAAAGAGCCCCCACATTGTTAAAATCAGCCAATCTTTGAATGTTGAGGAACTTTGGGATTTCCCCTCTTTCCTCCAAGATCATAGCATAACATTCACTTGGTCTTATTGCAACATGAATGGAATTGACCCTATCATTGTTATCCATGATATAGTCACCCACAATGATTCCAAGCCCATCAAGCATAATTTTTTATGCATGCACCCTTGCATTGCCTTCCTTATCAAAGAAGAGCTTCAGTGTCTCCTCTCTGTCAATTTCATTTAACCCAATGACTATCCCCAATGGGTCTCAAATGTTGTACCTATCACCAAAGCCATAGGGGGAATACTCATTTGTGTGGACTTTCATGACGTCAACCTTTCTTATCTTAAATATGACTTTCCTCTACCAATCATCGACTATCTAGTTGATCTTATAGTTATCCATGAGATGTTATCTCTCATAGATAGATTCTCAAGTTACAATCAGATCCTAATTACCCTTGAAGATCAATATAAAACCACCATTACCACCCTATAGGTAACCTTCTAATATAGAGTTATGTATTTCAAATTAAATAACATTGGTGCAACCTACCAATGTGCCATGACTTATATCTTCCATGACCTTATCCATAAGATTGTAGAGGACTATGTGGATGACCTTTTTCAAAAATCCAATCTCTAAAAAGATCATTTGGCCATTTTCAACATCATCTTTGAGCAGCTTATCCATTACCATGTTTGACTAAACCCAAGAAGTGCATTTCTGGGGTCTTATTAGGAAAGCTTATTGGTTTTATTATCTCCCTTTATAGAATCAAAGTCAATCCCACTAAGATAAATAAATCCTTGACATGCTCCCTCTAACCAATCTTAAGAAACTCCATATTTTTTAGGGGAAGCTCCAATACATTCATCACTTTATTTCTTAGCTTTTACATTGATGCCAACCCTTCCATCACCTTCTGAAGAAGGATGTCTCTTTTAAGTGGAATAGTGACTTCCAAAAGGCCTTTGATTCACTTACAAAATACCTTTTATCTCCACCTATACTCACCCCTCCCAAGGATGACCAACCTTTCTACCTTTATATCTCTATCACTAACCACTCCCTAGGGGTAATGTTTGCTCATTGAGATGAATAGAACAAAGATCAAGCCATCTACTATATTAGCCACATGCTTGTAGAATATAAAACTTGATATACCCATATTGAGAATATTTTATTAGCTTTAGTCTTTATGGCCACCAAACTTCACTACTACCTAGTTAACCAAAAAACCTATGTCATAACCAATACCAACCCACTCAAGTAAATGCACTCCAGGCCATACCAAAACCAACATATGGCCAAGCAACTCATGATTTTAATAGAGTTTGACTTTGAGTTCTTCCATTAAAATTTAATTAAGGGGAAAGTCATTACTGACCAATTGGTCGAGGCACTGTTAGTAGGCAATCAACCTCTTCCTCTAGAGTTCCTTGATGAGTCCATCATGACCCTCTCTTAGGTAGACTTCACCTATCAAGTCACCATGTTCTTTTATGGATCAAAATATTAACATGGTGGCAGATCAGGTATCATCCTTATCCCCTTTGATGGTGAAACTCTTCCTTTGTCCTTCAAGATTGATTTTGAATGTACCAAAAATATGGTTGAGTATGAAACCCTAGTGATAAACCTCCAAACAACCTTATCCCTAGGAGTCAAAATAATAAATATATTTGGTGATTTCCAACTTGTGGTTAATCAAATCAACATCTCCTACCAGTGTAAAAATGATGTTTTGCAATAGTACAAGTAACTAGTTGATGAACTCTTAGCATCATTTAAACACTACCACATCCAATCAACCCCATGATCTACTAATAAGTTTTTCAACACCATAGTTCCTTTACCTCTTAGATACCATCGACACCTTATGACTCTAAGATATCTATCATTATCCATAGACTCACCTGGTATTCCTATGTCAAACTAGATTATCCCACCATTTTTGATGTGGAGGAGACCCAAACTAACCTCTTAGTTTCAAAAAATCCTAACTATCTCAACCTTGCCATCATTCCTTCTGGTATTTCTAAGAATGATCAAAGAGCATTTATCTAGAATACCTCATGTTATACCATATTAGGGGGTATCCTTTATAAACATGGCTTTGATGATCTTCTCTTCCATTGCTTACATAGTCAGTAATCCTCTCACAGTATTAAGGAAATGCATGATGGAATTTGTGGAGGACACTTTAGTGTCCTCATTATAGTTAAGCACATCATTCACCTTGACTATTACTAGCCTACCCTAAACCAATACTATTATGATTATGTGAAAAAGTGTGTTAAGTGTCAACACCATGCCAATGTGCATCATGCACCTAGCCACAGTCATTAAGTTTCCACCAATTTTTGGCCATTCTCATAATGGGGTCTAGATCTTATTCGTGAAATTAACCCCCATTCCTCATAGAGACACCATTCTATCATCACTACGAATGAATATTTCACCAAATGGGTGGAATTTATCCCCTTAGTCTTGACCAAAATTGAAAACATTGTCAACTTTATCAACCATCACATCATCTACCATTTTGATTTTCTTCATAATATTATCACCGACAATGGTAAATCCTTTAAAAATAAGCAAGTCCAATGTCTATGTGACGTATTCAGCATTAAGTTAATCTTTTCCTCTCCCTATCACCCTTAAGTGAATGGATAGGTTAAGGCCTATAACAAAACTCTTAATAACATGCTAACTAAAATGGTTAATGCATCTGGTTAGGATTGGCATTCACACATCCCCTTTACCTTATGGGCATATCATACTAGAATTAGAACCCCTATGGGTGTTATACCTTTTTCTCTTATGTTTGGAGTAGAGGCCATCTTACCTTTTGAAGTCTAAATCCCATTTATTTTCATATCTTTGCAAGATCTCATTACTAAGGATGATTATTGTCATCATCATTTAGCTTAGCTCAAGTTACTTGATGAGCATCATTTAGCATCCATTACACATATCCATGTCTATTAAGAGTGCATCAAGTGTGCCTATAACAAACACCTTAAAGTGTGTGACTTCAACAATGGAGACCTCATCCTAAAGGAAAAAGAACATGTCACTAATATGGAGAAAATCAAGTGGGGAAAGTTTGCTTTCAAGTGGGTTAGACCTTATATTATAACCCACAAGTATAGATCAAGAGCTTATCGATTCTCTTCTCTCGAAGCCTACCCATAACCTGAGCCACTAAATGCTTTACATCTCTGTCCATTATTTTATTAAGAAGGATCAAGTTCACCTTTTATTTAACTTAAGCTCATCCCTTACTATCCACCTTCATTCATCTCCCCATTTTAGGGGAAACTGATTAAAATTGAATCATGTGGTTATCCATCACTGTCATAGCCTAATATTGAATAATGGGTACCATGGCACTAACCATGGCATGATTCTCATGGTACTTTCTACTCTTTCACAAGAAGGATTCCCATGGTCATTGTCACCTAAACCCCTTCACACCTAATCAACCTTCTTGTGCTTTTAGTTTTGCCTTCATAAAGGTGAACCCTTAATACTATATAAGCAAGTTTATGTCAAGGAAAATCAAAAAGTTAAAATCCCTATCATTCACAATCATGGGTCATTCCTAACATTCATAGATTTCTCCCTTGAAGGACAATTGTTGAAAAAATTATTTGTAATTTCCAAAACATAAGGTAGAATAATCCCTTGAAGAATAACTATCAAGAAGCATTAAATAAATCAAGTAAACTTAAACCACTCCTTTGAATGATGACTAAGTAAAGCATTTTGTTAAAGGCATAGCAATTACTTAGAAGCTTACTGCATTAATCAGTTTCCCATATACAGCCACAAAGCAAAGACCCATTATCAAAATCTTAATAAAAGAAAACTAATTTTGAAATGCATAATCGAATCTCAAATAGAAAACTAAGGTAGAAGCTGTAATCAGATTTCACAAGTAGACTTCCTGCATCGAATAGTATACATAGTTTATCATAGACTTGTTTATCTTGGCTCTTTAGACACCTATATAAGAGGCATGCTAGTCTCATAAGAAGTTTGTATTTCCATTCACTCCCCCTTTATACACTATAAGCAAGGGATTTTTGAGCTTACTTAAAATTATATGGTCAAGACACTTTTTTAACCAACTAACAAATACTAATGCAAATCATTCAAAGGGCTTATGTTTATTAATAACTATGGTTTTTGTTTTAGTCTTTGTCAACAAAGAAGCATCGGGTCCTCTTCTTATCCAGTCATGACTAGTTGATATTTTCATAAGAATGTTTGTCTCTTTATTACATTATTTGTTCTCCCTCTCCCATATAGTATTGTTAATTAAACTACCTCATGAATTTTATCTTAAAAAAAAATCACAAGCATAACCATAACCATAATCATAACTAGAAAAAGCATGATAACATTATAACATCTATGAGTAATAAAACAACCAACCATTTTCCACCACATGTCTAAATATAATTAATGAAGCATATACTCATTAAAATTTAGCATAACTATCATCCATAAATACCATCTCATGCATAGTTAGGTAAGTCTACATTAGCATCTAACACCCACAACATAAGTGTTTTGCTAAATTTTGTCTATTTCAAGTCTAAAAGAAAATAGAAAAGAGTGATTATAATAAACCTGGATTGGTTTGTACATTGTATCGATATGTTGTGAGCACTCTTTTTTGGCTAGGGAGGACTACCTGCAAGTAAGAAAGCACTACAACAAGATGTTTATTAACAGTTAAATGAGTGGGCTGCCAAGCTACACACTTGTTCTAGGAAGTGTGAAACTTGATTAGAGATGATAGTCCACTTTTGAGTGACAAAAGAATAATAAATAACTATAAGAGAGGTAAAAAAAGAGTGAAAGAGATAATATTATCATTATTCACAACTTGTATGCAGAAAAGAGTGACAGGGTGTAGGTGATGTATTTTGTTTATATTTTAGAAGTTGTTTGGGTGGGTTTTGAATAGTTTAGGGAATCCATAGTCATCAATGTCAGTGGGGTAGTCACTAATATCGGTTATACTTCCAAGGTAGGTGGTGAAAGTGACTAATTTCAGTTAGGCTACCAAGGTCGGTAGGGGAAATAATTATCTGGGAGCTTACAAAAGTCTTTTTTAGGTCTAAGAAATTGTTTTGATCAAGTCTAAGAGGTTAGGGAGAGTTATAAGAGAGAGAGTATGGTTTGGGTAGAACTAGTCAAAGGTTTGGTGTGTTAGGTTTAAGGGAAACAAGTGAGGAAGCTTTGTAACTCCCTCATGGGGATTTGATCAGGATTATGTAAAGTAATGCATAGTAGATATAAAGTGATAGCAAAAAAAAATTTAAAAGACCTATATAATAAGTGATGTACATAGTTATGGTTACTAAATGATAAGTGCCAGAATGATGATCCCTATTAAGGAGTCTAAACCTAAATGCCATAAAAGAGAGAACAAGTGGGTACTATTGGTCCTCCAGAGCTTAGTTCCTGATCATGATTGACTTACGTATGATGATAGTAACATAGGATGTCAAAAATAGAATGTCAAGATCTTGAATGCAAGTAAGAATGAATTTTCATGATTTCTACTGACCTAAAATTTAGGTTGGAGTTTGGCTTATATTGTCAATGTCAGTGATCCAATCGATGTCTATCATGGGTTGACTAACATTGATGTCCCTAGAATATGTAAACCTTACCATTTTTGTACTATTTTCTATTTTTATTCATGCCAAGCGTGTCACCCATTACAAAATGGTAAAAATAAGAGGTTCAGAAGGAGGTAATTGATTAGGAATTTAGTTTTGAAGTGGGTATAAGTCTTGGGTAGTTAGGATGACGGGACCAGATCTTGAGGTGACTCATCAAATGAGAATTAGTCATAGGGTGAGGTGTCCAGGTATGGTGGCAATAAAGGTTGTTAATTAACTTAATTAATTATTTTAAATTAATCAAATGTGTAAGGGATAAAAGCATGGGTTAGGGAGGTTAATCGTTATTATTGAAAGGGGTTTTAGCATAGGGAATTATGCACGTGTGTGTGACATAATTTTAGTGTTTATATTTCCCCTTTTTATCTTGTAATTTATACTAAAAGGTTTTCAAAACAAAAATAAGAGTTAAATACTCCAAGTATTGGATAAGGTATCCCCCCTTAAAATAGGAATCGATGGAGGAAAAAATAGAATTAGGTATCAGTTTGATAAAAAGGTAATTGGGTGAGTGGTGGATAATTGAGTATCACTCCATATGCATATACTACTATGAGATATAGTTGACAAATTCAAGAATATGCAAGGTTAAGGAGGACTCAAATTTAAGTAACCAAAGCAAAACTTGTAAGTGATAGCTGAGAGGTTAAAATAATCAAAGTTGTAGCTTCAATTGTCAATTATCCCAGGTATCCAAAGTAAGAAGTACTCTTAGTAAACACAAAATGGTTAAAGGTGATAACATGAGCTTTATTTCCATCCAAAACACCTAATATACATACATGTGCATAATAGCTAATTATAGCAAAATAGCGTAAGTGCTCAAGATAAGCAATACAAGGTTGGTGTAAAAGGCTCAATGAGTGAGGAGATATTCATGATCTCTAAGAAAAGTCATCATGGGTGAAGATTTAAGTGATATCCAATGTCATTGTTCATTTTTGGGGAGATATATGTGATCTTCAGTTACCCTAATATATGGGTAAAGTCTAAAAATTTGGGGTTGCTTTGTTAGGGAAAACATTATTAGAATGGTGCTAACATTAGTGACATTATTGATATTAGTAATAAAAAGTGTCAATATCAACAAACTAAGGCAACATTGTTGATGTCAGTATATGTAAGCACCGATGTTGGTAGATTAGGTTAACAATGCTAATGTCAATGGCTGACCAAACCCAATAAAAGGGGGTTTGGCAGCCAACCACACTCATTTGTAACTTTATGATTGGAGAGAAAAAAATAAAGCTTGTACAGTGATTGAGATGGTAGATCAAGGAGGGGACCCAATGGGAGGTGCACCATCACAAGAGCCAGTTGTGCTAGCTAGGAGGAGATGAAGAGATGAGGTAAGAGTCTCTACTAGTTGATTTGAAATTTGATTTTAGTATTTGTAGTTCTTAGGCTAATTTAGAGGTAGGGGTAGAAATTGTTAGTAGAGGTGTAGAAAATAGGGTAGGTTAGTTTTAGGATAAGCTGGGGGGTTATCTGGGTAGGTTTTTAGGCTAAATTGTTAATGTTGGATTTAGGTCATTTAGCCCTATGGTCACACTAGTCATTGACATTAGCGAGGTCCACCAATATCAGTTGGCATGGCACCAAGGTCTTCAGGTGCCTACCAATTCCATTTCACACTTAGGCCTATAAAGTATTGACATCAACACTAATGATTACATCTATGACTATGCAAAACTAGCAAAAGAGGAGAAAGAGTTAATTTGGATCCCTAGTGGAAGTAGTCAACTAGCCTAATGGTCGAGCTAGCCTCAGAAGACCTCATGTCAATTGAGTGTTATCTACATAGCCCAGTTTAGGGTTGTAGGATAATTTAGTTCTCTCAAGGAGAAGGGAAAAAATGTGGTGATAGAGTATATTAAAAAGTACATGACTTGAGTTGTGTGTGTATGGATGCAGGTGAGGATGGAGCTAACATTATAAGATCATCTATCAAGGTTATTCACATGTATGATGAGGGATGTCACTCCAGATGAGTGGGAATACATGGTAGCTATGGGGTTAAGAGGAGTGTGATGGTATTGTTAAGTCACTTGAGATGTGTCTTTAATGATAGCATTGATTAAGTGGTGGGATCACACCATCAACACCTTCCATTTATTGACTGAAGAGTTGATAGTGACTCAAGAGGATGTTTATAGGATTTTAAAACTACCACTCTAGGGTGAGGATCTCTTTGCATGCTTGATAGATGAGCATGATATACACATGCTCACATTATATGGAGAGCATGTTAGTGAGGTGACCTAGCAAGTTTCATGTCTGAGCCACTTTATATGGTTGATGAGGAGTAAAATCAATTAAGTATCCTAATGGTGATCAGGATCATAATGTATGTATTACCAGATGTAGATAGTGGTAGCTTTCTAATTACATTGATAGTTGTGCTTACATATATGGTTAAGTAGTAGACTATTTTTGCCTAGGGTCTAGTATTTTTGGCATAGTTATACAAAGAGCTATGGGGTTTGAGACTGTGATGGTGATATATTTTTGGTGTTCAACCATCTACTACACTATTGGGCATATGAGCACATCATGGTGACATGACCATTGGGGTTACTATAGAGTAAATTTTTACTCTACGTTTCATTTTGATTCTTAGTTGCACACTGTAGTTTTGTTCCTACATACATTGGTTGTGGCAATAGAGTTTTGGAGCATGTGCGAGTTTGTTTCTTTTGACTCTTTCTTGTCTAAGTGTCAAAGTGTAGTAGAGGTCACCAAGTGTCACTATCTGAGCATGTATTCTATTTCCCCTTTTGATTCCTTTGCTTCATTTTTGCCCAAGTGTTGAATTTAAGCAAAAGCTACCAAGTGTCACTTTTCAAAACATGAAGCTAGCCAACTGGTGTCATTCGAGACCCTTTTCATAACTTTTAAGAGAGCTGTAGAACATGCCCCATATCCAATAGTAGCTGGGTAGAATACACCACATGTCGACATCCATGTCTCGTATCAGCACTCGCATTCATTCTATTTCTTGACAAAGGTTTTCAACAAGCTAAGTAGTAGGAAGAAGCAGAAAGCACCAGGTGGCAGTCATAAAAGGCCCTGAACTACTTTTTCAAAAGAAAGTGGAAGTCACCACGTGTCAACATCTGAAGGATAGTTGATTCAACATTTTTGGTTCAATACCTCAGTTAACGTGTAAATTGCATGTAGTGTTGAACCATTAAACCATTGAACCATTTTGGTTCATCAGGTAGTTTAAGGGAGTGTCCCAAAAATCAAAGGGGTCAAGCACCCTTTTAGAAGGTAGTAGGGAATTTGTTTCATTTTGTCTAGAGTGTTGAAGAGTAGCAGAGGTCGTCAAAAGTCACTTTTCAAGCCCCTTTCTACTCCATTCTTGGAAGAAATGGAAGACGCCACATACCCCTAGTAGAAAGAAGTGGAAGATGCCATGTATCTTCCTGTTTCTATGTTATATTCGCTTTCTACATTCAAAGAGAGAAAATGAGAAACTAAGAAGGAAATGGATGAGGGTTTGTACGTACCCAGATTGTAGATGTGCACACCAAAATCAGACGATAGCAAGAACTCCTCTTTGGTTGTGGAGGATGACACCTGAAAGAAAAAGAGACTAAAACACGAAAAACCTTAGATGAGGAGATGGTGGGCTGTCAAGCAAAAGCTTGATCCCTGAAGTACGAAAACTTCCTTGAGGGATATCAACCCACTAATTAAAAATAGAATATTTGACAGAAATAGAAATAATTAAAGATAGAATGAAAGAAATAAAAGACAAAAAGCAAAATGCGTACCTGATATGCAGCAAACTACTTTTGCATAGTCATCAGCGTCAGTCTTTGTGCCAGCATCGGTCAAGGAATGTCACCGACGTCGTTAAGATGCTGACGTCAGTAGGGGTAATGACCAGTGTCAGTCGGGGTAGTAGTTATTGGATGGGGTTTGGTCAGGTCTAGACAAGTTTTAGGACTATAGAATGGTTTGAAGTTTCATCTGAGGGTTAAGAAGCTTGTTTGGGAGTCAAAGGGATTATTTGGGGGTTTATGCAAGGATCTGGGTAGAGTTACAGACTGTATATTCTGGAAATGGTGGATAGAGGTGATATGAGAGGAAGTCAAGTTGGGTATGTGGTCTGAATCTAAATCTAAGTGGTGATATTAATTAAAAACAATAACCAAAAAACAAAATAAAAATACAAAACAAATGCTTACCTATTACTTGCTGAAGATAGAGTAGGAAACATGATTGCTATTGTCGGTGTGTTGCAGAAGTTTGATATAGCAAACCTCCAATGAGATGACTGAAGCAGAATACCTGTACCTGAGAGAGAGAGTGAGAGAGATTTGATTATAGATTGATTGAAATGAAAAGTTGGCTGATCGTCCTGAAGGTCTAATGAAAGAATGTTTGAAAGGTCTGATAATCGATCGAGAAACTGATTGAGAACTAAATAACAAATAATGGATAACAGGTAACAGATCCTACATTTGGGTCGAGAATGTAGTGTAAGGATAACCGATGCCAGTAGAATTTCTGACATCAGCCAAGAAGTGACCGATGTTAGTGACATCAACTAAGAAGTGACCGACGTTAGCAGATGTAGAATGGGGACAGAGGCTAATTTTAGCCTTTTGCTCATTCTTACATGCTACCAGGGTCAAGACTCATGGGAAAATAGTTGATAGGGGTTAAATTGGGGTAGGAGAATAAAATGGGGGTTAAGGGGAGGACGACAAGGGTTAGACACAATTTCGATGTCTACATTTGCCCCTTTTTATTTTGTTGGTTATTCTAGATGAACTGCAAGACAAAAATAGGAGTTGGTTGCCCCAGGTGTGGGATAAGGTTGATTTCATCTTGTTGGTTGTTCAAGTGAACTGTAAGACAAAAATAGGAAGAGGATTACACCAGATGAGATGAGGTATCCCCCCTCAAAGCAGGAGTCGAGGGAAGGGAATTGGGAATCAGGTGTTGATTTGACAAAGAGTGGATGAAAAAAAGTGAGGGTGAATGTTGCAATAGTTGTGATTGTGCACATACCACTTCACGAGATGGTCAGGTCAAATTATCGCATGTCAAGGGTCAAGGAGTGCCAAAATTGAAATAATTGAGCCCCAGCATTTGGTCGTAGCTGATCAAGTTATTCAATCTAAGCTAAAGGTCCAATGGTCATCATGTTCTAGGTATCTCGGGCTCAAGAAGTGCTCCTAGAAACATGAAAAAGTCACAAGTAGTAGGGATCAACCAGCTTGTGATCCTGTAGTTGTGAGGGTCATAAATAGTCTGCGCATAATTTTTCTAACCATTTGTGAGGTAGCATACATGCAAAAACAACCAAGGCAAAGTCATCTTGGAAGTGGTCAAGGTTGGAGGAGATAGGCATGATCTCCAATGGTCATTGGTTGAGGTGGATGGATGGAAGAAAGAATGTGGCTGAGCTAACCTCAGAACACTGAGTGCTGCCTACATAGCCCTTGTGTGAAGGGCCTCAAGCCAATGTAGTTCTCCCTAAAAGGGAGGAAGGGTCAAAGTGGTCGATGGTCTTGGTCTTGGTTGAGGCATGGATTGGTTTTGGATGAGGTCAAGGTCATGGTCAAAGAAAAGAAAGAAGGTTTGTCCATCAGAGAGATGAACAAACAAGAGTGGTCGAGCTAACCCCAGAAGACATCGTGTCATCTGAGTGCTGCCTACATAGCCCAAATTGGAAGGGGCCTCAAACCAATGTAGTTTGAACCAAGATACAAAATGGTCGATGATGGGTGTGGTCATGTGTCGAAATGATGAGGAGAAAGAAGATGTTACAGCCTTTTCCATATTGTGTGATGGTGTATTCTATAACATTGGTCGAGGTGTCTTTCATCCCTAGAAATTTTCCATAGGTGTGATGGATGTATGCTAAAAATGAATTGAGGTCTATTTATGCTTTAGCAAGTATTGGTTTATGCTTAACATAAATTGTGTCTGGTTGATAGTTTCCATGTGTATTGTTTTCCATAGAAACTATGTGAAATGGACTATGATGATGTTGGTGGTCTAAAAATGTTGAATTTGGTTTGGTTGGGATAAATGTTAAATGAGTGGATGTGACCAAAGTGTAGAGAAAAAGTGAAAATCAAATTGCTCTTTCATTGACAGGGACTAAAATGACAACATAGATAGGGGTTATTAGAACCAAGAGCCCCATTCAGGCATGACATCGTTGACCATAAGTTGTGTTAGAGAGATAATCGAATCACTTTGACATTAAAGTGAGCTTGAAGTCCCTTGAGCAGGTGATAGGAGGAGGATAGGGTAACCCGTTTTAGATCAGAGATAACTTTGCCCCTTTTTATAGGAGACATTGAGACAACTACAAGCCAAGTCTATGATTTTTTATTTTTTATTTTTTGGTGCAGACTGATCAATATGGGAAGTCTGCATAGAGATGTCATTTGCTTGGTGGTCATTTGTGAAGCTGATCAATGCAGGAAGCTTTTAAGAAAGATGTTGTGTGTATCAAGAGTTAGTCATAGCCATCCTTCGAGGGAGTGGTCTATATTTTGTTTTATATATAAGGGCCTTGAATAGTTGTCCTTCGAGGGAGCAGTCTATTAGCTACAGTAATGATAGTACAACTGTCCTTCGAGGGAGCAGTCTGCCTTTTGAGTTGAGTTGGTGACCTTAGATATTTTTACATCTTGATTTGTTTTGATAGAAATGTGAGTCATACACAAGATTATGGAAGGTTAAGGGCTCCCTTTTATTAGGACAAAGCATCCATATTGTATAAAAGGGGTATATAGGATTTGTTAGGGGGAGTAGGGTTGAAAAGAATGAGGACTAAGAGGATGGGGATTGCTCAAGGGACGAGCTCAAGGTAAATGTCAAGTGGACGAGTATTCGACTAACAATAGAATGGTCATAGATGCAACGCATTAAGAGGCTCAGGTTCTGGCCATCCATCGAGAGAAGACAAACGATATGTCCCTGATCCATACTTGTGCATGATAATGAAAGGTCTGAGCCAATTAGGGGAAAACTTACCTCATTTACTTTGCTCCATATTGGTCATGTGCTGATTCTCTTTGAGGATGAGATCTCTGATGTTGAAATCTCGTTCTCACAAATTTTTATCATAGGCTCACTTGATGCGATGTTGATAGACATGGAGATGGTTGAGGGCAGCAAGACGACGCTCGTCAAGTAACTCAAGTTGAGCTAAGCGATCTTGATGAAAGTCTTTGTTAGAAAGAATGCCATGTAGAGAGATGTAGAGAGATGAGATCTATACTTTGAGAGGTAGGACAGCCTTTATTTCGTACATGAGAGAGAAAGGGGTAGCACCCGTGGAGGTTTGGATGCTAGTGTGGTAAGCCCACAAAGCGAAGGGAATGTGAATATGCCAATCCCTTCCAGTGTCATTGACCACCTTCATGAGAATTTTAGTCAAGATTTTGTTAGAAGCCTTGGCCTGCCCATTTGCTTATGGGTAGTAAGGTGAAGAGAAACTGAGTTTGATGCCAAATGAGTCACAGAGTTTTTGGATGGTCTTGTTTTTGAAGGACTTGCCATTATCAGTGATGATTTTGTGAGGGACACCAAAATGACAGATGATGTGGGTCCTAATGAAGTCAACAATCTTGTCAACTTTTGTGGAGATGAGAGGAATGGCTTCCACCCACTTAGTGAAATACTCGGTGGTAGTGATGGTGAATTGATGACAAAGAGACGAATGAGGGTTAATCTCATCAATGAGATCTAAGCCCCACTGAGAAAAAGGCCAAAAATCCTGAGTGACTTATAAGGTGTGACTAGGAAGATGAAGCAAGTTAGAGTGCTGCTGACACTTGATGCAATGCCAAACATATTCGCTACAGTCTTGATGAAGGGTGGGCCAATAATAGCCCAGACAAAGGATGTGCTTGGCAATCGAGTTCCCACTGAAGTGTTTGCCATAAATCCTATCGTGGACTTGTTTAATGGCATGAGAGGCTTCAGTGGAGGTTAGACAATGAAAAAAGAGGCTGTCAAAGCCTCGCTTATAGAGAATACCCCCTAGCATGGTATAGCAAGTTGTGCATTTGATGAAAGCCTACCGTGCATTGCTAGAGAGATCGGGAGGGATGATAGAATGAGATAAGTAGTCCACAAGTTGTTTATACCAAACATCCTATGGATTAGAGTCTATGGTGTTGACATTGTTAGAAGAAAGGTATGAAGGTAATGGAAAATGATGCATCGTGACAAAAATTCTAGATGACGATGATGAAGACGGAATATGTGAGGTGAGAGAAGCCATGGTGTCAACAAACTTATTCATGGATCGAGGAACAGTCTGCAAGAGGTAATGGTCGAAAGAGGCTAGAAGAATGCTAGCACAGTTTTTGTACCTTTGCAAAATTTCATTTTTACAGAGGTATGAACTGTTGACCTAATTGACGACAAGCTGCAAGTCACTGAAGATGTTGATGGACTTGATGCTGAGAGAAAGAGCGGTCGAAAGTCCCAAAATTAAGGCCTCATATTTAGCCATATTATTGGTACAATTAAAGTCAAGCTTGAAAGACAGAGGCATGGGCTCACCATCGAGTGGGATGAGAATAACTCCCATACCCCCACCAAGTTGACATTTGGAGCCATCGACGAACATGGTCATTTGGTAGACAGTGTCATCAGTAGAAAGCATGGTGATAGACTCGTCAGGGAACTCGCACTGTGAAGGTTGATTGTCAGGAAGAGGGGCATCTACCAATTGATCAGTGATGGTTTGCCCCTTGATAGATTTTTGCTAGATGAATTTGAGGTCAAACTCAGTAAGCAGCATGAGCCACCGAGCCATACATTGATGTTGATATGGCTTGGAGTGCATAAACTTAAGAGGGTTAGTGTGAGTGATGACAAAAGTTTTGTGATTGAGAAGATAGTGGCAGAGCTTGGTAGTGGCAAAGACTAATGCCAAATAGAGTTTCTTGGTATGAGTATACCAAGTCTCATAGTCAACCAGTGTTTGGCTGATATAGTAGACCACTTGCTCACAATGATGCTCATCTCGGTGCGTGATCATGGCACCTAATGAATGGTTGGTGACAGAGATGTAAAGGTAGAAGGGTTGATCATCTTTAGGTGGAATGAGGACTGGTGGAGAGACTAGATAGAATTTGAGGGCTTCAAAAGCCTCTTGACAGTCCTTATTCCATTTAAAGGAGACATCCTTCTCAAGGAGATGATGAAAAGGTTGGCAGTGGTCAGAAAGCTACGAGATGAAATGATGAATGGACTAGAGCTTCCCTTGTAGACTGTGAAGCTGCTTGAGATTAGTCAGAGGCACCATCTCGAGGATAGCGTGGATCTTGGCAAGATCTATCTTGATGCCACAGAAAGAAATAATAAAGCCTAAGAGCTTGCCAGAGAGGACCCCAAAGACACATTTCTTGGGGTTAAGGTGGACATTATATTGAAAAAGGCAAGAGAAGATGATTTTGAGAATGGTCAAATGGTCATGATGAAGCTTAGACTTGCCGAATAGGTCATCCACATAGTCCTCCATGATTTTGTGGAGGAGATCATGGAAAATGTAAGTCATGGCACGCTGATATGTGGCACCTACGTTCTTCAAGCCGAAAGGCATGACCTGATAGCAGAAAGTCCCCCATGGGGAGATAAAGGTAGTCTTGTGTTGATCTTCTGATGTAATTAAGATCTGATTGTATCCTGAAAACTCATCCATGAGAGATAACATCTCATGGCTAGCCATAAGATCAACAAGTTGGTCAATGTTGGGAAGAGGAAAGTCATCTTTGGGACAGGCTAGGTTAAGGTCACGATAGTCTGTGCAGATCTGGATCTCCCCAGTCACTTTGGTGATAGGGATGATGTTAGAGACCCAATGTAGGTAATCAATGGGCTAGATGAAAGAGACAAAAAGGAGGCACTGAAGCTCATCTTTGACAAGGAGCACCACGCAAGGATGCATCTTTCAAAGATTTTACTTAACAGGCTTAGCCTTTGGTTTGGTGACTATGTTATGGGTAGCGATGGTGGGGTTGATGCCAGGCATGTCACGGTAGGTCCAGGCAAAGGCCTTGCTATGGTTTTAGAGGAACTGGGTGTAGTCTAGCTGCTCCTGAGCGTCTAAAGATTGACCAATCTTTAAAATGTGAGGAACATTAGAAGAAGGGAGGTTGATGTCAATGGTTGATTCATTTAACATAACCTGGGTCTCAGAAGGGAGAGAGCACTAGATGAAAGAGTCATCGGCACCCATGTAGGAAAGAATGGCATTGTCATCAATGTAGTGGACAGTGTGAATGGTTGCCGACTCATCTTCTATCATGCTGGGATAAATGAGAGGGAGAGACCTGGACACCCCGTTTAGCTGATAGGTCAGGGGTTCCAAGTGGATGGTGTTTATGTAAAAAAAACTAAGAGGGATGGAAACCACCGACTCCATAGGTGAAGAGGGAAGAATGGGTGAGCTATGAAGAGGTTGGTCAATGGTGGGTTTAGGGCAAAGGTCTGTAAGAGCCTAAGTGGGGTCGTGGTATCCCAAGCCATACTATTTCTTGGCATTGTCATCGTTGACCAGTTTGATGGGCTGATGGGATCCTTGCTCATAGTGTCCAAAGCCAAAACCCTTCCATGCACACCTGTAAAGGTAAGTGTGTGCAAAGTTAGGGTTGCCAAAAAATGAGAAGTTTGATGTGAATGGTTGTGGTGAAGAAAGAGGATTGCCATTAGTAGGAGCTTGATTGAGCCCCCCATAGACAAGATTGGTTTGGAGGTGAGGAGGACCATAAGGCATGACCATCCCGATTCAATGATCATAACTAGGGCTGTGGTGCAGGCATCCATACTCTTGCAGAGTTTGGAACATGTCTAAGGCTAGCAAGTGATATTCCCTAAGTGAAAGTCATTGGAAGATGTCTTCCATGGGGTCTTTGATTACCGCTTGAAGAGGAGGGGTGAGGTCGACCGCCGGTTGTGGACTGGTCGAAGCTTCTGTAGATGGAGGTGGCACTGGGGTTGATGGCTTGATAGGAATGAGGACATCATTTGCCCAATAGGTTGTGTTACAAGTTTTGAAAGGTGATGGGTCAGCAGGAATAGTGTGGGTTTGCCCGTCGTGCTCAAATTTCACACAACGGTGCAGGGTAGAGGGAACACAAGCCATGGCACGAATCTAGGGTCAGCTTAGCAAGATGTTATATTGAAACTCTCCTTCAATGATATAGAAGAGCTCTGAGACTATGCATGGACCAATGCGAATGTGAAGGATGACTGTGCCAATGATTGTGGCAGTGGTGTCATTGAAAGATTGCAAGATTGCATCAGTTTGGGATACATAATTCTTAGGGAGGGCCAATTGATCAAAGGCGTGGGTGGAGATAATATTGATGTTGGTGCCTCCATCAATCATAATGCACTTAATATGTGTTCGATCAACATAGGCAGTGATGAAGAGGGTGGCATTCTAATCTTTCATGTTAGATGTAGGAATCTCAGAATCACTGAAAGTGATGGAGGCGACAGGGGATAAAGAGTGGACCAGGGCAGCGAGTGGTTGGGGATCTTTGGGTTGGACCTGTACTACCTGTAAGGCTCAGATGAGGGCCTGGCAATATTGGGGTGAGGTTTGGATGAGGTCATAAAGGGACATCTTCACGGGCATCTGGTGAAGCTATTTTAACATAGAGTCATGAATCGCCCCTGAAGAGGAAGAAGAAGAGGGTTGAGGCATGCCAAGGATAGAAATATTAGGCTTAGGTGGTTGAGGTGGCTGGACAAAAGGATAGGTCCAAGGAATGGCAACTTTTTCTTTTACCTTGTCCTTTTGTGACCTAGTGGTTATGTGAATGGCATTGATTTCGAAGATAGGGGTGAAGGAGATGAAGGGATCATGGCCTGTTGATGAGATGTTGATGTGGTCGAAGAGGTTGGAGGAATATGAGAAGGTGTCGAGGGTCAGTCAATGGTGTCCTCAAGAAGAAGAATGTCCTTCTCCATGTAGTGGTGAATGACAGCCTTGAGGGCACATCAAGTCTCGATATCATGTCCTGGCGTATGATGATATAGGCAAATCTTCGTATCATCGAACCAGGAGGGCTTAGACCTGAGAGGTTGGAAGGGCATGATGGGTGGAAGGGTTATGCTAGAAGTCTACAAAATTCAGTGCAATATCAAAGAGATGATCCCACTAAAGGGTCTGTGCTTGTTGATGTGTGTGATGTTGGTGACTTTTGCTTGGGCAGAGTTGGAGGAGGCTTCCATACCACCTTTTGGGTTGATGGTGCGGCAACAGGTGGAGACGGTACTTTCTTCATGAGAGGTACCACCCTTTTGAGAGAGGGTAGGCTAGCGGTAGGTAAAGAAAGTAGAGGAGGAAACTAGTTTTGATTAGAGGTAGGAGTGGGGAGGACTTTGGTTAAGGTCAAAGGATGAGGGCCCAAAATGGAGGGCAATGGTGACGGGGGAGGAGGAGTTTGCCTCTGTGGTTTGGTAGTCTTCTTTGATTTGATTTGAAGACTACTATCAGTTAAGGTCTGGTCTAAGTCCACCTTCACTTGCGGATGAGTGAGGTTGGAGATAGGGTGAATGCCGAGTGACTTGATTGGTTTAGATGGGGTAGATGAGAGTTTCGATCCTAATGCAGTTGGTTGAGGCGTAGACGGTCTAAAAGTGGAAGTCTAGTTTTTATTGAAAGTCTTTGGGAGATTATGCCATGGGAGGATTAGCAGCATGAGATGAGAGGGCATGGGCATGTTGAAGAGTTGTAAGACGCTCCCACAATCCCTGATGCTCCACTTTCCTTGAAGGGAGAAGTTCAATTTTCTCCACTAATTGGGAAAATGGCTAAGAAGATGTTGGATGAGGCTTGGGTCCTTGAGAGGATGTGGACAGTTGTGAGGTTGAAGATGAGACTGGTGTAGCAGTCTCAGACCCAAGGCATGATGAAGTTGTGATAAGTTCATCTTTGGTTAGAGACAGAAGAGAGATAGGTTCTTCCCTAGGTGGAGAAGAAATCAGAGAATGAGGCTCCTCAAGAGGGTAAAGGATCAGAATGATTTTGCCCTCCACTTGCGGTTGAGGAGTAAGAAGGGTCAGGTCCTCCATAGGTAGTAAGAAGGAGGATGGTGAGACCGGTGGAGCTGGTATGGTCGAGGTGTCCTCTAAGATGAGAGAAGTTGACGGAGAACTAACTAGAGAGGGAGGTTTGTCCACATGCGATGGACTGAGGGGTGGACTAACTTCTTGAGTTTGTGAAAGAGTTTGATCGGGGATGAAGGGCGAGACCGTATTAACTGTTCATACATTATGTTCGTGAATGTTGTCAGTCATGGTCTGGACATTGTTTTGGGTTGGCAGATGATTGGGGAATGGTTACTTGAAGATGTCGATGCCCTGATTAGATGGTGCATTGGGATTGTCAAGGATAAGGTCACCCTTTTCCAGCATGTCTTGGATGATGTTTTTAAGGGTCTTATAGTTACCTGTGTCATGGCCTTTAACATGGTGGTAGTTACAAAAGTCATTTTCCCTATACCATGTAGGGATGGCACATGAGGGATCAAATTATGGAGGTGGTCAGATTTGGGAGACATTGAGAACCCCCTGTTTGACAAGTTTTTCCATCACAGATGCATATGATTTTCCAAGTGGAGTATACTGTCATTATACATATGTCTACTGGAATTGGCGGGTGATACTTTGGGATGTGGATGGCTCAGGCTGGTTGGTTGAAGGTGAAGAGGATGAAGGTCTAACGACCATAGCATTTATTGATGCCTTAGACTTGGGGTTAGATGAAGAAGGTTTAGAAGAAGAGGAGTCATTGGTCTTGGAGTTGGGATTCTTACTCCACAACTTGACTTTGTTCTCCTTGATGACACGTAATTCAAGTTTGTGGGCCATCGTGAAGGCTTTGTCAAAGGTGTGGAAGGTCTGAACCTGCAAAGTAGAAGAAATATGTTTGGCATAGGCTTGGGAGAAAAGTTCAATAAGTTTAGGTTGGGGTAAGGAAAATGAGAGCTGATTAATAAGGCTTCTCCAGCAAGCAATGAAATTGGCTATGGATTCATCCTCGAACTGCCAAATAGAATAGAGGTCTATGATTGAGACCTTTTTGGTGATGTTGATATAGAAATGGTCGAGGAAGAGTTGGGCCAGTTGAGTGAATGTGAAGAGAGAATGACTGGTAAGGAGCTGTACCAATCAAGAGTAGTGCCAGAGAGGGACATAGGGAATGTGCATAAAAGTAATGCATCATCATGAGCAATGAGATAATAGGCATGTCTAAATGCATGTAGGTGTTGTTGCGGGTCTTCCTTGCTCTGGAAATGAGAGAATTTAGGAAGTTCCCACTGATTTGGGTATGGTCGGATTGGGACGGAAGGATGAATGGGCTCATTACAAATTTGCTCATATGAGAGGGCATTGCATGAACCAGAAATAGAGGTTTTGAGACTGGACATTTTGTCCATCAGCATTTTGATGGTGTCTACTAACGGATTGGCGGGTGGAGTGCCCCGTAGATTATAAGGCACTCAAAAGATATTGAGAGGGGCGTATGATGTGGTTGGTTGCGCATGTGTAGGTGAAACATATGGGTAACTAGTCATCGGGGTGGAAGTTGAAGCCAAGGGCACTTGTGTTATGGGGCTGGTAGGCACAAGTTGGATAGGGGCCATCAAAGATGGTTGAGGAGTGGCCACACTTGTTGAAGGGTAGATAGTTATTCTTGTGTAGATAGGTGCAAGAGTAGGGGGGATAGAGACCACTAGGTTTTGGAAAGGTGTAGGATTTGATTGAGTAGTTTGAGGTTGAAGGGGTGTTGAAACCCCCATGGAGGTAGGTCTAGAAGGAGAGGCTAAATTTTGAAGATAGGACATGGTTGGGTTATTAGTTGAGGTGTTGGCTTGATTGTTTATAGGTTGAATTGTAGATGTTGTTGATGTGATCATGGTCTCGACTAAGGAAGTCAACATCCCATAGATTGGGTTGCCTAAGGAGTCTCACGTTCGACTTCAAACAAGATAATGTTGAAGGGCTCTGCCATTGAGGTCCAAGAATCTTTCAAAATCTTGGTCCCCTTCAGGGACAATGGGAGACTGGGTTGGGGTCAGTCGAGTAGTTCTTTTAGTCTCCGAGTGGAACTCCATTATAGGAATGGTTATGGATGGGGAAGATGGAAGAGGTTGATGCCTTGCGTGGTTGACAAGAGCCTTGGTTTGACTGTGAGTCAGAACCATTCAAGGCAAGAAAGAATGTCCTCACAAGCTCAAACAAGTAGATAAGAATAGAAAAGATGAAGAACACAAGCAGACCCTAAATGTTAAATCCCTAGGAATAAATTATTAGGATCTTGGTGGCTTATACCTTAGAATGTGTGAGGAAGATTGGATTTTGAGACGGGTCCTAGAAGAAGTAGTCTAGAGCTAGTTTCAAGTTTTGTTTAGGCACTCAAAAGTCTGGGTTAGGTTTCGTACATGGCATGGTGCTAAGGAGTAAGCTCCCCTCACTTCACAAGTCCAGTGATAAGCTGGGCCCACTTAGCCAAAATATACTTCCCCTAGAGATTAGACTCTGCTAGAGAACAGAGTGGGCTTTCCCCTTGGTGATGAAATCCAAGTAGGATCGCCGAGATGGGTAAGGTATCTGTTGGGGGATGAAATCCCAGTCGGGCCTTGTCTCAGGTAAGTTTGATGTTTGATTCAGTGCAAGAGGTTTGGTTGTGTAACATAAAGTGGACTACGATCAATTCAATATGTAGTTATTAATTACTAGGTGTGGACTAAGAAATCCAAGCAAGCAAAAATGAAATGCAATGTATTTTAAGCCCCAAGTTGAAATGTTGAGTTTGGGTGAAAACAAGTTGAGAAAGGGTTGAAGAATATGACTTTTGACTAGTTGAAATGCAAGAAAAGAAAGAAAGGTTCTTTTTATTCCTACTTATGATGTCATTTAGAAGAGAAGAAAAAGGTGAAAAGGGAGAAACCTAATGCACCTATATGAATAGAAAGAAAAGGAACCCAAGGAAGACCCTAAGGTCCCACCGGGCGTGCCAGAATGTTTCTATGCTATATTCACTTTCTACATTCAAAGAGAGAAAATGAGAAACTAAGAAGGAAATGGATGAGGGTTTATACATACCTGAATTGTAGACGTGCACACCAAAATCAGATGATAGCAATAACTCCTCTTTAGTTGTGGAGGATGACACTTGAAAGAAAAAGAGACTAAAACATGAAAAATGTTAGATGAGGAGATGGTGGGTTCTCAAGCAAAAGCTTGATCCCTGAAGTACAAAGACTTCCTTGAGGGATATCAACCCACTGATTAAAAATAGAATATTTGACAAAAATAGAAATAATTAAAGACAAAATGAAAGAAATAAAAGACAAAAAGCAAAATGCATACCTGATATGCAGCAAACTGCTTTTGCACAGTCACTGGCATCGGTCTCTATGCTGGCATCGATCAAGGAATGTCACCGACGTTGGTTAAGATGTTGACGTCAGTAGGGGTAATGACCGGCATCAGTCGGGGCAGTAGTTCTTGGATGGGGTCTGGTCAGGTCTGGATAGGTTTTAGGACTACAGAATGGTCTAAAGTTTTGTCTAAGGGTTAGGAAGCCTGTTTGGGAGTCAAAGGGATTGTTTGGGGGTCTGTACAAGGATCTGGGCAGAGTTACAGACTGTATATTCTAGAAATGGTGGATAGAGGTGATATGAGAGGAAGTAAAGTCGGGTCTGTGGTCTGAATCTAAATCTGAGTGGTGATATTAATTAAAAACAATAACCAGAAAACAAAATAAAAACACAAAACAAATGCTTACCTATTACTTGCTAAAGATAGAGTAGGAGACATGATTGTTGTTGTCAGTGTGTTGCAGAAGTTTGATATATTAGACCTCCAATGAGATGACTAAAGCAGAATACCTATACCTGAGAGAGAGAGAGTGAGAGACATTTGATTATAGATTGATTGAAATGAAAAGTTGGCTGATCATCCCGAAGGTCTAATGAAAGAATGTTTTGAAAGAAGGTCCGATAACCGATCGAGAAACTGATTGAGAACCGAATAACGAATAATGGATAACAGATAATGGGTAATGGATCCTGTGTTTGGGTCAAGAACACAGTGTAAGGATAATTGACGCAAGTAGAACCACTAATGTCAGCCGAGAAGTGATCGATGTCGGCGATGTCAGCTGAGAAGTGACCGACGTCGGCAGATGCAGAATGGGGATAGAGGCTAATTTTAGCCTTTTGCTCATTCTTACATGCTGCCAGGGTCAAGACTTGTGGGAAAATGGTCGACAGGGGTTAAATAGGTGTGGGAGAATAAAATGGGGGTTAAGGGGGAGGACGACAAGGGTTAGACACAATTTCGGTGTCTACACTTCCCAAGAACAGTAGAGGCTGCCACATGCCAACTTTTGAGAGATCATCTTCAAGCTTCATTGCTGAATAAAAATTGTGGTGGGTCCCAGGTCTTATTTCAAAGGTCTATGGAAGTTGCCAAGTGTCACCATTCAGAGGAGCTTAATATGTGCCCCAAATAACTCTACAGCATAGCTAAAGAGAAGCAGAGAGAACCGCATGTCTTCGATAAATCAGGCAAAAAGTTGCAAGTGTCATTCTCTGGTGCCTTCTAAGTGACAAAGAAAACTTTAGGAAATTAACTAAGTGTCCTCTCCCATTTCAATAGAAAAGAGTGTTCCATGTATCTATTATAGCAAAGCAAGTGGAGGGAAACTCGATGGGAGTTATTTATGGAAGATGGAATAGTTCACCGGGTAGATTTTTGGAGCCTGCAAACATTAAAAGGGTCCTCTGTTTGTCCCTTGTAAGTGGAAGTAGAATGGACAATTGCACATCTAAGTAGGTGATAGAATGAGGAAATTCAGGTCTGGGAAGAGGTACTCGATGTGAATCGACATGCCATAGTCATAACAACTGCCCTGCTCTAGCATGGCCCTTCCTGATAAGACCAAGATGCACCCAAGGCATTAAAAGCATCATCTATTTGTCCCTTATGAGTGAAGGATGTAGTAGAATTATGTGAGAAAAGGGATGATGAAAGGAGACATTTGAGGCTATAAAATAAGGGGAACCATTATCAGGGAGGAGGGGACATTTTCTATAGTTTTAGACTGGTTAGAGTTTTTTACTAAGTAGTATCATTTGCTTTTATCTCATTTTCTTGAGTTATAAAGTTGATGTAACTGTGCATGTTTCTGTGCCTTTTATGCAGCTGAATGAACTAAGAAGATTGAACTCTATGCCTTGGTTGATATTATCTGTGTCATTTGCAAAGGTAGTTTATACTATAGATTTTCTAGAGTTGTGATTAGGAATGTCATTTGCTTTTGTCTCATTTTCTTGAATATGAAGTTCTACATAATTGTACGTGTTTCTGTGCCTTTTATGTGATTAGAAGATTCTTATAAGAAGATTTAACCCTATGCCTTTGTTGACATTTTTTGTATCTTATCAAAAGAAGTCTCTATTGTGAGCCTCTATTTCTATTGTTTCAATCTTTTACATTGATCATGCACTTGTTTGCTCTTAAATGTGAATGAATCCTACATATAGTCTCACTATGCTCAGGTAATGATTAGGATTACACTCGAGTGCATTACCATAGTTAGGTTTCATTTCCTACATTTTTGTTTCTATTTAATTTTCTATCCTTTTTCCCCCCAACACTTGATATAAAAGAAGAGACCAGCTTCTCTAAAATATGGAGGTTGTTTCAAGCTACAATATCCCATAGCTTGAAACTTCCCATTGTTGTTGATTAGAATCAAGCACAATTTTAAGCATCAATAGTTTTTGGCATGCCTGGTGGGACCAGTCTTGAAGATTCTTTTAAGACCATATGAACTAGAGAGCTACGAGGAGTCAGAGATGTGGACTAGTCACCAGATCGCAATTTGCTACAAATCTAGTTATTCTTTTGCCACCTCTGGTAATTAGTCCAAGAAGAAGAGCTAACTAGTTTATACCAGTACCAAACATGGGAGCCCCTATACCCCCAATAAATTATGCAAATTGGAACACTGGTAGCCCCTTAATCCTCCCAACACCACCATTTGTTTGGGATCCTATCCTAGTAAATGCCCTAAAAGCTCTACCCAAGTTCAATGGATAGGATTCTAAAACACTTGCAAAACATCTTCAAGATGTATCTGATGTCTGTGCCATACATGTTGTCACACAGCAAAATGTGGCCATAAGATTATTAGCAGCTTCATTCAAAGGGAAGGCTTTAGAATGGTATCGGTCTTTGACCCAAAATACCATCTCTACATGGGACCAGCTTGGAGATCTGTTCTTTGAAAGATTTGTAGAGAAGGATGATAAGTCTTCTTTGTTACAATAGTTAATCACCATTCAAAGGGGACCATAGGAGGACATGACTGACTTCAACACTAAATTCCAAAAAACTTGGGATAGAATCTTTGCTATAGCCAAACCACCACTAGGTATGGCCATAGTATTCTATCTTAAGGCTTTAAATTCAAATATATCTGTTATGATTTAGTCACTGGGAGGACACACTTTGCCAGCAGCTTATGACTATGCAGTCAAAGCCAAGAATCATTTAATAGATACTGGAAAGTTACCTCCAAGGCCTCTCATGCCTATGTTCCTAGAAATTTCCTTGCCCTTACCTCAAGAAGTTCCTCAAGCTGTAAGCACACCTGTGTCTATGCACACTTACCCTCAATCATCCGTGAAAGAACCTATCCCTACTCAATCATATGAGATAGATGATATCAAGAATATCCTGAGGACATTTTCCAATGAGTTGATTAATATCAAGAGGCAGCAGAATACTTTCCCTAAGCCCCCTTTTCAAGGCTATCAAGGAAACAAGTTTTCGTCCCAACCAAACCAATATCAAGGTCTTCCAAAATAAACTAACCATTAGCCAACAAATCAATTAGTTGCAGTTCCCACGCCCTCATAGACCATTCCTCCCAAATCATATAGGGAGATGGTTCCAGGTCAGAATAACTATGTGGATGATATAATGCTTGGTGTTTCCCTTGCAACAATGCTCATACACCCAGAGATTTCCCTAGGGGTAATCTATAACAAAGGGTGGATAAGTAGAGAAGAATAGATGGTCAGTTTGCCAGTACTAGTAACAATCAAGCCTATCAGTCTTTCGGTATGCAAAATTCAATTCTAGTGGCTCAGATGCAAGGAATGTCCTTGCAACAAGAAGAAGAAGAAATAGCCCTAGAACATGCTTTGTTCTCATGGGTTGAGGATGAAGAAGCAATTTTCTTGAATGAAGCATCTACCTCCCAAAGGCTAGTGGTGCAATCTGATTATTACACTAGATCAAAGAGGAGAATGGTGGAACAACCCAAGAGTGTAAGTGATCAAGTCAATAATCCTCCATCTCAAGGGCAAAGGAATGTTGTTGTTTGACAAGGAGTACCTCAGCTGGTGCAAGATCAGGGGATTCCTACCTAGATTCAAGAAAAAACAAAGTATCCTTATGTCAAAAAGACTCATTCTTTGTGACCAATCAATGTGGTGGATCAATTAAAGAAGACTCCAGCACAAGTGTCAATATGGGATATTTTGACTATTCTTGAATAGAAGACACTATTGTAAGAAGCTCTGCAAGGGCAAGCAGTGCCCAAAGATGTTACCAAAGAAGGACATGCTGGAAAAGAAAGGCTCAAAGATATAGTTCTTCATCAAACAACAACCTTTGTAGACGATGCAGCACAAGTAAGTAAATCTAAACCAAAGCCTTTCTATTTGACTTTGATAGTTGAAAAGAAACTCTTGCATAATCCATTGATAGATTCAGGAGCTAGTACAACTGTGATGCCCAAGAAAATAGCTGATGCTTTGAAAATACAATATGAACCCATTGCAAAAGGAGTTATGTAGCTAAATGGCAAAATAGTGTGAACCATAGGGGGAATCAAACAACTCCCCTTGTAGTTATACACATGTTCCAACATAATTGTCAACCAAGATATAGTTGTCATAGATATACCTCCTATTTTTGGTTTATGTTTATCCAGAGACTTTATAGCAAAAATAGGAGGGTATATGTCTCTTGACTAGTCTCACCTCATCCTGAGAACTAGATATGGTTTGAAGATGAAAATTATATCTGAACCACTGTCCAAAGACCATATCACCAATGAACTAGCAACAAGATTAAAAGCAGATCATGCCATGTTAAATAAAAAAGAAAGGATTTTTGTTGAAGAGCTAGGTGACTAGATTGAGCATGATCAAGAAGAAGAAAACAACCAGTTGTTGGCTATGATGCATAGTGACCCATATGGGAACTATGACTCTACTGGTTTAGGCATGTACATCATTTTTGATGAGGACTAGGAAATCCCAAATTTTATAAGGAAAGAGGAACCTACTGCTTAAGATTCAGAGGTCTAGACTTTGGATTTTGATGGGGCTAGAAGTAAACATGGTGCTAGAGCAGGAATTTGTCTTACTGCTCCAAATGGTGATAAACTTTTAAGGGCTATCTAATTCCAATTTGCTTGCACTAATAATAATGTTGAGTATGAATTTTTAGTACATGGGTTCTTGTTAGCCAAGAAAAAGGGAATAAAGAACCTAAAAGTAAAAGGAGATTCAGAATTAGTAGTAAAGCAAATATGGGAAAAGGCAGCAACCAAGAATGTGAGAATGAGATCCTACATGCATAAGATTTGGGATTTGATAGAAGATTTTAAAGCTTTCAATATTGAGATAATCCCTAAAAGTGAAAACTTTGAGGCTGATAAGATGGCTCAGATTGGCTCATAGCCTATTGGTTAACAATGAGTTAGTAAAAGTTATAGTGAGGCCAACCATCCTAGACAATGATGAAAATTGGCAAGTGTTTGAAAATGATGCTCAAGTAGTCTCTTTCTTACAACAATCAGATGATTTTGTTGATTAGTTACAAACTAAAATTGAAGAGGCATATGGTGATCAGATTATACAATTGAGGACTAATAAGCTCCCTAAGGGATTGATCACCTTAGAAAACTTGTTTGACCCAGAGGATGTAAGCCTAGAAAAGAAAAGGTTCCAGGTAGATAAAGCAGAATATTCTGAAGTAGAGGTGAGTGAAGGGAAAAGGATAAAAGTTGGGAATTTTGCAACTAAAGAAGAGAAGGAAAGACTAATCGAGTTGTGTCAGAAATATGACAGAGTCATAGCTTGGAGTTATGAAGACCTTCATGGATATAATAGAGACATTATCTAGCACACGATAGAATTGACTGAAGGATCCAAGCCCATCAGATAGAAATAGAGGCTAGTAAATCCAAGGATCAAGACTCTAATGGTAGATGAGTTGCAAAAACATTTAGATTCCAAAATAATATTTCCAATCAAGCACTCAACCTAGGTATCAAATCTAGTCCCAGTTAGAAAAAAGAATGGAGATGTAAGACTGTGTGTAGATTTTAGAGATCTAAATAGAGCATCTCTAAAAGACCACTATCCCTTGCCCTCCATGGAAAAATTCTACAAATTATGGCTGGATCAGAGAGGTTTTCCTTACTTGATGGTTTCTCTAGATACAACCAGATTTGGCTAGCTGAGGAAGATCAGTACAAAACTACTTTTACTACCAAAAGGGAAACATTTGCATACGCTAAGATGCCATTTAGCTTATCAAATGTAGGTGACACCTTTCAAAGAGCTATGGATATAGCCTTTGGGGAGCTTATAAATAAGATTATCCTAGTCTATTTGGATGACCTCACTATTTTTTCAAAAAATGCTGATGATCATTTTGATCATTTAGAATCTATCTTCAAGAAATGTCAGGATTTTGGGATATCATTGAATCCCAAGAAATGCATCTTTGTTGTACCTCAGGGTAAATTTTTGGGACACAGTTTCTAAAGAAGGAGTTTCCATAGATCTCGAGAGGATCATAGCTATAATGAACCTACCACTTCCAGTAAATAAAAAGGCAATTTGGTCCTTTTTAGGGAAGATCAATTTTGTCAGTAAATTCATATCTGATTTTGCAGGCTTGGTTAGACCAATGACACTCTTTCTAAAGAAAGACCTAGTCTTGAAATGGACTACAGAAGGAAGGCAAGCCTTTGAGGAGGTCAAGAAGGCTATCTCAATAGCCCTAGTGCTTAAAAATCTATATTTTTTTCTAGCCCTTTGTAATGTATGTCTATGGAGGAGAGTCAAGTATTACTGTTGTCTTGACTCAAAAGAATGATAGGCTAGAGGGGGAACACCCAATAACCTTTTTCTCGAGAACTCTCAGGGATTATGAGACCAAGTACAATTTTTTTGAAAGACAAGCCTATGCCATGGTAAAAGCCCTCAAGAAATTTAGGCATTTGATATCAAGAAACAAAATTTTGATACTTGTAGCTCACACAAGTGTTAGGGAATACATCATGGAGGGAGAAATTACTGACAAAAGAGCCAATTGGATCACTAAGATCCTTGAATATGATGTAGAGGTTAGACCCACCAAGCTATTCAAAGGCAGGGGTCTGTGCCAATATATAACCCAAGAGCTTGAAAAGATGTTACCTAAGGAAGCAGATGCAGAAGGAGAGACAGAGATGGTGCTGAAATTACAAGAGGTTGATCAAGAATCTTGGGTCACTAGAAGGATTCATTTCATAAAATATAGGATTTATCTAAGAGAACTCCCTCAAAATAAGAGGAGATATTATAGGATATAGGGAGTTCATTTTTTTGTAATTGAACAAGTCCTTTTTAGAAGAAATTTTGATGGAAAATTGTTAAGATGTGTAGAACAGGCTTAAGCTAAGAGAATACTACATGAAATGCATCATGGAATATCAGGGAGGCATTTTTTTGCAAATACCATAGCTATAAAGATAAGTGAGGTAGGATATTTTTGGCCTACTTTATTTGTAGATTGTTATTAGCTGGTTAGAAAATGTCAATCCTGCCAATATTATATGGGGATGAGGAGGAATGCATCCATGCCCCTTAGTCCTATAATTGTGGATGAACCTTTTGCTCAATGGGGTCTTGACTTCATTGGAATGATAAATCCAGTGTCTAGTATGGGTCAAAAATGGATATTAACTGCCACAGACTATTTCACCAGATGGACCGAAGTAGTCCCACTTAAGGAAGCAACAGAGAATGTGATCTTAGATTTTTCTAGGGAGTATCACTACTTCCTTTGCAGCTCCTCATACCATAATTTCAGATAATTCTAAAGCATTCGTGGGGTCTAAAGTATCTAACTTTGCCTTTAAACATGGAATATATCTAAAAAACTTCATCTAACTATTATCCCCAAGGTAATGGTCTAGCAGAATCAACCAATAAGAACCCGATAAGAACTCATCAAAAGAGTAGGGGGCTGATCATCACAAAAGAGTGGCATAAAGTGCTTAATCTAGCACTATGGGCCGATAGAATCATGCCTAAGTAGGTGATCAAAATGTCCCCATATGAATTGGTATATGGAAAGTCTGCTATGATTCCTTTAAGCTTGAAAATCCCTGCTCTCCAGCTGATCAAACAGATTGAAATTGAAGAAAATGGCCCCATGCAAGTCAGACTCTCAGAACTTTTAGAAGCTCAAGAAAAGAGGGATATAGCCCATGATTCATTAATTAAGCATCAGGGAATGGTCAAGAACTATTTTGATAAAATGACTTTGAATCCTAATTTTGAAGTAGGCTCAATCATTTTGAAATGGGATGCAAGGGCCACCAAGTTGGGTCAGCATACCAAATTTGAAGCATTATGGACTGGTCTGTATAAAATTTGCTCATGCAAGTAGAAGAATTAATTCGAGCTAGAGTCAATGGAAGGAGAACCTGAAGGAGATTCCTATAAATGGAATTTATTTAAAGCATTTCAATTGACTTGGGTCTCTAATGTATTATAGTTAGATAGTTTCCCTTTCTCGCATTGGTTTTTTTGTTGTTTTTACCGCTTTTCTTTTAAATAAGTGTTTTAAACACATAACTAACAGCTCTTTTGAAGCTGTAAGTTTCACAATTTTGATCTAGTAGAGAGTGGAATTTTCTTTTTGAGCAGGCTCAAAAGTCCTAGGGGTCACCAATAACTATAAAGTAAATTTTTACTCTAAATTTCATTTTGATTCTTAGTCGCGCACTACAGTTTTGTTCCTACATACCTTGGTCATGGCAATAGAGTTTTGGAGTAAGCACGGGTTTGTTTGTTTTGACTCTTTCCCATCTAAGTGTCGAAGTGTAGCAGAGGTCTCCAAGTGTCACTATTTGAGCATGGGTTCTATTTCCCCTTTTGTTTCCTTCGCTTCATTTTTGCCCAAGTGTTGAATTCAAGCGGAAGCCACCAAGTGTCACTTTCCAAAACATGAAGTTGGCCAACTGGCACCATTTGAGACACTTTTCATAACTTTCAAGAGATCTACAGAATGTGACATGTATGCAATAGTAGCTGGGCAGAATACACCACATGTCGACATCCACGTCTCGTATCAGCACTCGTGTTCATTCTATTTCTCAGCAAAGGTTTTCAATAAGCTAAGTAGAAGAAAGAAGTGGAAAGCACCAGGTGGCAGTCACGGAAGGCCCTAAACTACTTTTTTAGAAGAAAGTGGAAGTCACCATGTGTCAGCATCTAAAGGATAGTTGGTTCAATGTTTTTTGTTTAATACCTCGGTTAACATGTAAATGGTGTGCAGTGTTGAACTATTGAACCATTGAACCATTTTGGTTCATCGAGTATTTTAAGGGGAGTGTCACAAAAATCAAAGGGGTTAGGTACCCTTTTAGAAGGTACTAGGGCATTTGTTTCATTTTGTCTAAAGTGCCGAAGAGTAGCAGAGGTCACCAAGTGTCACTTTCTAAGCCCCTTGTCTACTCCATTCCCAAAAGAAATGGAAGACGCCACATACCCTTAGTAGAAAAAAGTGGAAGATGCCACATATCTTCCCAAGAATAGTGGAGGTTGCCATGTGCCAACTTTTGAGAGATCATCTTCAAGCTTCATTGCTAAATAAAAATTGTGGTGGGTCTCAGGTGTTATTTCAAAGGTCTATGAAATTTTCCAAGTGTCACCATCCAGAGGAGCTTAATATGTGCCCCAAATAATTCTACAACATAGCTAAAGAGAAGTGGAGAGAGCTGCATGTCTTCAATAAATCAGGCAAAAAGTGCCAAGTGTCATTCTCTGGTGCCTTCTAAGTGACAAAGAGAATTTCAAGAAATAGACTAAGTGTCCTTTCCCATTTCAACAGAATAGAGTGTTCCATGTATCTATTACAACAAAGCAAGATGGATGGAAACTCAGTGGGAGTTATTTTTGGTAGATGGAACAGTTCACTGGGTAGATTTTTGGAGCCTACAAACATTAAAAGCGCTGTCTATTTGTCCCCTATAAATGGAATCAAAATGGACAATTACATGGCTAAGTAGGTGATAGAATGAGGAAATTCAGGCACGTGAGGAGGTACTCGACGTGAATTGACTCGCTACAGTCATAACAGCTGCCCCGCTCCAACATGGCCCTTCTTGATAAGACCAAGATATATCCAAGGCATTTAAAGTGTCATCTATTTGTCCCTTGTGAGTAAAAGATGGAGTAGAATTACGTGGGAAAAGGGATGATGGAAGTAGACATCCAAGGCTATAAAAGAAGGGGAACCATTATCAGGGAGGAGGGGAGATTTTTTATAGTTTTAGACTGTCTAGAGTTTTTGACTAAGTAGTATCATTTACTTTTGTCTCATTTTCTTGAGTTGTAAAGTTGATGTAACTATGCATGTTTATGTGCCTTTTATGTGGCTGAATGAACTAAGAAGATTGAACTCTATGCCTTGGTTGATATTATCTATGTCATTTGCAAAGGTAGTTTATACTTTAGATTTTCTAGAGTTATGATTAGGAATGTCATTTTCTTTTGTCTCATTTTTTGGAATCTGAAGTTCTACATAATTGTACGTGTTTTTGTGCCTTTTATGTGATTGGAAGATTCTTATAACAAGATTGAACCCTATGCCTTCATTGACATTTTTTGTATCTCAGTAAAAGAAGTCTCTGTTGTGAGCCTCTGTTTCTATTATTTCAATATTTTACATTGATCATGCACTTGTTTGCTCTTAAATGTGAATGAATCCTACATATAGTCTCACTGTGCTTAGGTTAGGATTAGGATTACACTTAGGCGCATCACAATAGTTAGGTTTCATTTCCTGCATTTACATTTCTATTTAATTTCCTATCCCTTTTCCCCCCAACACTTGATATAAAAGAAGAGACCAGCTTCTCTAAAATCTGGAGGTTGTTTCAAGCCGCAATATCCGACAGCTTGAAACTTTCCATTGTTGTTGACTAAAATCAAACACAATTTTAAGCATCAATAGTTACCTACCATGATCCTAGTTGGCTTTAGGGTTGGTTTTAAATGGTAGAGAGAGGGCATGGCATAGACCCAAGTGAATGACATAGTTCAAGACATTACCTATTATAGGTGCATAATTTAAGGCTTGATCCCTGTGAATATTTTTTAGAGACCCTATATAACATACCTATTTTTTAGAGGATAGGCACAACAGCTTGTTGGTTTATAGAGCTCACTATAGGTCAAGGAGATGAGCAAGTGAGTTGGAAATGGTACACATAAAATGAGTTAGGAGGTAGTTTAGTCCAATTAAGGATATTTTGCCTACCTTCCCTTAATATAGCAGGGATGACATAGACGCACCCCTACAATTACCCCAAGATATAGATGGGCTAGATTTTGACGAGTTACTAATAAGGCCAGGTGTTGGAGACCCAAGGTGCATAGTGGCATATATAGCCCGGTGGGTGGGTTACATCCCATGGTAGAGGTTAGGAGTCCACCACCAAATTTATAGGGGTTGGTGAGAGAGAGGGATACAATGTTATAGGCTTGAGATGTAGTAATGCATGCTAGAGATACATCCTAGGCATAGCTATTAGCCTTATAGGGGTAGGTGGTGATGTTGTAGGGTTAGATTGGGGTACTATAGGACTAAGTTGTAGTTTACAAGGTTAGGTGACTATAGTGATAGTAGATAAAGATAGTCTAAGAGTAGTAGGTTAGGATTCTTCTCCTCCTCAACCACCATAGGGACCAATACATGTTAGGACATCATCAAGTGCTATGGGACCTCCATAGACTGTATGTCTAGTGATATATTCGACTACCCTAGATGATATTGCCTACTATGAGAGGGTGATTAGATATTTTTCATAGATTTAGAGATATTTAGAGTTAAGAGAGTAGGATAGTTCTATGTCATATTCCATGGCTTCTAGATCATGTAGACATAGATGAGTGGAGAGTGGTAATGAGACTACTTCCTCATTACCACATAGAGAGCCTCGAGGACCCTGAGTGTTAGAGTTTTCTAGTTTTTATTATATATGTTATATGTATACTGACTTGTGAGCCAAAGATGTGAGATGTATATTTTGAGAGAGAGATGATGTTATGATGATGTAGTTATGGATAGGTATTTTGATCTCTCTCTCTCTCTCTCTCTCTCTCTCTCTCTCTCTCTCTCTCTCTCTCTCTCTCTCTCTCTCTCTCTCTCTCTCTCTCTCTCTCTCTCTCTCTCTCTCTCTCTCTCACACACACACACACACACACACACATGAGATGTTCATTTATTGTGTTTTTTAGATATGTGTATTATGATTATGATGATGATATGGATGATGATTATTTAGATGATAATTTTATGCTATGTTAATTTGATGTTAATGCTGATCATGTTAGTTGAGTTAGACTAGCCTTTCCCATATATGTGATGGTATATGCATAGTTGGTTGGTTAGTTTCATCTTAGCATCTTTCCATATTTTGTGATGGGGTATGCTTAAAATGAATAAATTGGCCATTTTACTTTATTTCAGCATATTTCCATATTTATGATGGTGTATGCATAAAATAAATTGAGTAGGATGTTATAGTGTTGGTTTGATGTTATTTATTCATCTCAATAGAGAGATCAACATGTGATGTGGATGGGAAAATAAAGAGGTAGAATACTCGTGCACTGGCAAAGATCATAATCAGAACATAAATAGGCATAGAAAAATGAGCCTCTTTCATGCCTTATAACATTGAACCATTGTGTTTGTTAGATAAGCATCATGTTTACCTTATATTAAGTAGCTTCATAGTCCCTTGAAAGAGTATGAGGGGAAAAAGGTTAAAATGAGGGAAAATGTTTGGGTATAATAACCTACAAAGTAGAGATGATATGTCCCTTTTTTGGGTGACCCTAGAGTTAATATAGGCAAGTCCATGACTTAAGCTCTTTTTTTTTAGTCTAAGTCAATGCAAGAAGCCTACAATGGGATTTTATATGGGTTAAGGTCATATAAAGCTATGAGAAGCCTTTTTCATTTTTTTTTCTCTTTGAGAATAAAGTTTGGTTTAACCATCCTTCAAGGGAGTGGTCTAAGTGTTTGTTAATAATTTTAAATAGCTATCCTTTAAGGGAGTAGTCTATTGATAGTAGCAAAGGGAAGTGACGTAGTTGTCCTTCAAAGGAATAGTCTATGGTGAGAAGCATGACCTGAGACTTTATAACTTTGTCACATATCCCATTTATTCTTTTGTTTTTTTTATTTTTTTTGCTTTTAGTCATGGATAAAACTATAAAGGCTTAGGAGTTTTCCACTTTGAGGGCAACACCATATCACGATGTAAGTTAACTAAGAGTATAGGAGTAAGGGTGAAGAGGAAGGGAAATGAATGTAATAAGGATGCTTAAAGTATGATCTCAATTGAAACATGATGTAAAGTGATCTTTTTTAACAAAAGAATGGTTATAGGTGTAAGGCATTTAAAGGCTCAAGTTCTGGCTTTCCTTCAAGAGAAGATAACTAATAAGTTCATAAGCCATACTTGTGAGTTATGACATAAGCTCCAAGCTAATTAGGAGAAAACTTACCCCATTTACTTTTCTCTATGTTTGTCATGTGTTGATTTTATTTTAAGACAATATCTCCTATATTGAAATCATGCTCTTTGAGATTTTTGTTATAAGTTCATTTGATACGCTCTTGATAGATTTAAAGGTGGTTGAGTGCTATAAGATGGTAATTATCAAGTAAGTTAAGTAAAGCCAAACATTCCTAGTGAAATTCATTGTTAGTAAGTATGTCTTATATATAAATGTGAAGAAAAGGAATCTGGACTTCAAGAGGTAAAATAGTCTTCATCCCATATACCAATGAAAAATGTGTAGCACTCGTAGGGGTTTGAATGCTAGGGTGGTAAGCCCATAAATCAAAAATAATGTGTGTGTGTCAATCCTTGCCCATATCATTGACTATCTTCATTGGAATTTTGGTCAATGTTTTGTTAGAAGCTTCTACCTATCCATTAACTTGTGGATAGTATGGTGATGAGAAGATTAATTTGATTTTAAATGTATCACAAAGACTTTGAATAGTCTTATTTTTGAAAGATTTTCCATTATCTATTATAATTTTATAAGGGATAACAAAATGACAGATGATTTGATGATTAATGAAGTCAATAATTTTGTCAACTTTAGTGGAGATGAGAGGGATGGCCTCGACCCAATTGGTGAAGTATTCAGTGGTAGTAATGATAGAATGATGATAGAGGGATGAATGAGGGTTAATCTATTTGATTAGATCTAAGACCCATTTGGATATGGGCCAAAATCCTTTGGAAAATTATAATGCATGACTAGGAACGTGAATAAGGCTATCATGTTATTGATACTTGATGCAACATCAAACATAATCAACACAATTTTGATGGAACATAGGCCAATAATAGCCAAGTTGAAGGATACGCTTGGAAACTATGTGACCATTGAAATTCCCACCATAAATCCCATCATGGACTTCCTTAATGGAGAATGGAGTTTTATTACTATTGAGTCATCTAAGGAGAAGAACATCAAAACATCACTTGTAGAGAAGTCCCCCGAATTTAATGTAATCAGTGGCATGTTTTATGATGGCTCATTTTCCATTATTAGAGAGATCAGGAGGGGTAATAGAGAAGGAAATATAATATGTGAGGTGCTTGTACCATAAGTCATGTGGGTTGGCTATTACATTTCTGACAAAGAGGATGTTAGCTGAGACATAGGAACCTAATGTTAAGTGATGCACGGTGACATAGATTCTCAAGGAATAGGATGAAGAGGGTATGTGTGAAGAAAGTGAAGCCATCATGTTAGTAAAATTATTTTTAGATTGAGAAATAGTTTTCAAGACATAAGATTCAAATGATCCCAATAGCATATCTACATGATGTATATACTACTATAGAATTTAATTTTTGCATAGGTAGGAACCATTAACTTGGTTAACCACTAGCTAAAAATCACCAAAAATGGTTATGGATTTGATACCCAAGAAGAGATTTATTTGAAGTCCTAAAATCAAAGCCTCATATTCAGGCATATTGTTAGTGCATTCAAAATCTATTTTAAATGACAAAGGCATAGGCTCATCATGTAGAGGAATAAGAATGGCCCCCACACCCCAACCATTTTGACATTTAGATTCATCAAAGAACATCATCATTTGATAGGAAATGTCATCGATGGAGAGCATTACAATAGATTCATTAAGGAATTCAAGGTTTGAAGGCTAATTATTAGGTAAAGGGGTAGCAGCTAACTGTTCAATGATTGTTTGCCCCTTAATAGACTTTTGTTGAATGAATTATAAATCAACTTCAGCTAGAAGCATGAGTCACAAAGCTAAATGTTGGTTGTGACATGGCTTGGAATGCATGTATTTGAGGAGATCATTATGGGTGACCACATAGGTTTTATGATTTAGGAGATAATCGTTAAGCTTGGAAGCAAAAAATATTAATTCAAGGAAAAGTTTTTCAGTATCAGTATATCAAGTCTCATAATCAATAAGTGGGTGGTTTATGCAGTAAACCACCTTCTTTAGATGTTGGTCATCTCGATGTGCAATCATAACACATAGAGAATGGTCTATTACAGAGATGTATAGGTACAAATGTTGATTTTATTTAGGTGGAATGAGAACTAGTGGGGAAAGGAGGTATTATTTAAGTGCATCAAAAGCTTCCTGGCAATTGGTATTCTAATGGAAAGATACATCCTTTTTGAGTAGATGGTGAAATTGTTGCAAATGATCTGACAACTAGGAAATGAAGTGGAGAATTGACTAAAGATTGCCTTGTAGGCTATGAAGTTGTTTTATATTAGTAGGTTGAGGCATCTCTAGGATTCCTCTAACCTTAGTAGGATCAACCTCGATACCATGAAGAGAAATGATAAAACGTAAGAGCTTACTAGAAAGAACACCAAAGACATATTTTTTAGGCTTTAGTCAAACATTATATTGGATGATATGAGTAAATATGGTTTTGAGAATCATCAAGTGGTCCTGATGAAGTTTAGACTTGTTGAGTAAGTCATCCATGTAATCTTCCATAATTTTTTGTAGGAGATCATGAAAAATATATGTCATGGCACATTGGTAGGTTACACCAGCATTCTTCAAGCCAAAAGGCATGACATGATAATAGAAATTCCCTCATGGGGTAATGAAGGCTATCTTATGTTGATCCTCGAGAGTGACCAAGATTTGATTATATCTAGAGAACCCATCTATAAGTGATAACATCTCATGGCTAGTTGTTAGATCAACAAGTTGGTCAATACTTGGCAATGGGAAGTCATCTTTTGGATAAGTGACACTTAAATCATGATATTCGATGTAAATGTAGATTCTCTCGATCAATTTTTTGATATGAATACTATTATAAATCCATTATGGGTAGTCGATGGGTTGGATAAAGTTAATAGAAAGGAGACATTAGAACTCTTCTTTGACAAGGAGAGTAATACAAGGATGCATTTTGAGAAGCTTTTACTTAATAGGTTTAGTATTTTGATTGGTGACAATGTTATGTGTGATGATAGAGGGGTCAATAATAGGCAAGTCATTATAATACCAAGTAAAGGATTTGCTATGGTCATTAAGAAATGTGGCATAATTAGTTTGTTCAGAGGAATTTAAAGATTGGCTAATCTTGAGGATGTGAGGGTTATTGTGAGAGGGTAGGTTCATGTCAATGGTTGATTCATTTAACATATCTTGTGTTTCAGATGGGAGTGATAATTTGTTATAGGATTCATCTGCACCCATAAAGGTGAGAATTGTGTCATCATCTTGATATTAGATAGTGTTAATAGTGGGAGAATCTTCATCAATTATTTCAAGATGAATGAGAGGAAGGGACCTTGTTTCCTTACCCTAACAATAGGTGAGAGGCCCAAAATGGATGACATTTATTTTTAAAAATATTAGGAGGTATAGATACCTCTGATTTGGTAGGTGATGGTGGAGAAGGTGGAGAGGGAGAGACTAGTTCTTCAATAATTGGTAAATGGAATGTCTTAATGAGTTTAGTTGGTTCATCATATCCCACTCCATGCCTCTTTTTGGCATTTTCAATGGTGTTGCTAGTAGGATATTCAATATTCATATGGACACCTTATTTGTAACTACCCAAAATAAATTATTTCTAGGCACACCTATATAGATAGGTGTGAGTAAATCTAGGGTTACTCAAGAAAGAGAAGTCACAGGTAAATGGTTATGGTGAAGATTATGGATTGTTAACAATGAGAACTTGTTTAATTCCCCCATATATGAAATTGGTTTGAAGGTTAGGGGAGCCATAAGGGATGACCATCCCAATATAGGGATCATAATTTGGGTGCATGTAAATCCTTCCATACTTTTTGGGAGTATATAACATGTCAAGCATCAACAAACAATATTCATCGAGTGACAAACATTGAAAGGTCTCCTCCATGGGATCTTTGTCAGGTATTTATGTTGTTGGTATTTGAGTAACCATGAAAGTGGAGCTTGTAGAAACTTCAAAAGTATCATGTAGAGAAGATGATGTTTTTAATTAAATGAGAAAATCATTGTGACTATAAGTCATGTTGCATGTTTTAAATAAAGGTGGGTTAGAAAGTATGACATGTACTTGTCTATCATGTTCAAACTTGACACAATGGTACAAAGTTAAGGGTACACATGCCATAGCACATATCCAAGGTTATCCAAGTAGTATGTCATATTTGAAATTTCCTTCCACAACATAAAAGAGATTGGGAATAGTGTAGGGACATACATGGATATGTAAGACAACAGTGCCCACTATAGTAGCTATACTATCATTAAAGGAGTAGAGTACCACATCAGTTTGAGACATGTAATTGTTGATAAGGGCTAGTTTTTTGTAGGAATAGGTGGAAATAATATTAATACTATCTCCCCCATTGATCATAACTCTCTTGACATGATTTTGATCAATATATGTAGTAATAAAAAGGGAAAAATCTTGATCTTCAGGGTGTTGAAGTGGAATTTATGAATCACTAAAATATATCAAGGAGATGGAATTAAGGGAGCTAACCAAAGCTTCAAGAGGTTTGGGATCATCTGATTGTACCTCAACAAATTAAAAATCACTAATCAAATCTTGATGGTGTTGGGATGAGTTTTGGATTAACTCATATAAAAACATTTTCACAGGAGCTTGGTGAAGCTATTTCACCATTGAGCTTTGAGTAACATCTAAAGATGTTGTTTTAGGAACACCCAAGATGGAAATCTTAAGATTAGGAGGAGGAGTGTCTTTGGTGGAGGGATGAGACCAAGGATCAATGAACTTTTCCTTAGGTTTATATTTTTGGTTTTGTGACCATGTGGCCACATTAACTGTATTAATTTGAAATGTTGATGAAGGAGGTTGTAAAAGGGTTACGATGAAATATTTAGGTTAGAATTTAGGTGTAATAGTAGGAGGCACTATGGATGACAAATTTAAAATAACAAGAAGGTTAATGGTAGAATCATTGAAGAGAGTGTCAACATTGAAGTGTTACCGAATGACTACTGTGAGGACTTTACAACTCTTAGTATCATGTCCAGGTGAATGATGATATAAACATACTTGTGTATCATTAAAATAAGATGGATTCATTTCAAGAGGACTATAAGGCTTAATGTGAGGAATATTTATTATATAATATTACAATAACTAACATAGGAAAAAGCTTTAAGAGCCTGGAAGTGGGCTTGCACTTCTTGTACTAATAGGAATAGACACCTTTTAATTTAGTGCTAAAAAGGTCATTTTACGTGGTGCCTTATTTGGTAATGGTGGAGTTACATGTTTTATTGTCACTTTCTTAGTGTCAGATGTGAGAGGTATACTAGATGGCAAAGGTAGGAGTGGAGGTAACTTCACCTTTTATTTTGCTTGGGTCAGCAATACTCCAACTAAAGAAGAGGGGTGTGGTCCCAAAATAAATGGTAAAGTTGAGGGTTGAAGAAACGATTGGTGAGATCTAGGGAGCTTAAATTTTTTTTGTAATTTATGCCATGAAACTCCAACTTATGGTTGAGGAGTTAAATTTAATTTCACTTGTGGATGAATTAAATTAGAAATGGGGTGTACACCTAAGGGCCTGATCTACTTTAATGTGGCAGATTCTTTTGAGGGTGAGGGTTCTAACATAGATGGCTAAATTTTAGGTGCTTTTGGTGAATAATCTCTAGATTTGTCAAAGACCTTGGGGTAAAGGGTAGTGAGAGGGTTTGTGGTAAAGGTTGACATTCATTATGTTGGATAAGGACTTTTAAGCTGGTCCCAAAATGATGCATGATATAGCTTCATGAAGTCAAGAAATTCTAGACTTCTCACCAAATATGAGAAGGGTTTAAATGAAGTTGATGTAGGCCTTACGGTTGTATCTTTAGATGGCTGAGGTGTTTAGGAAGAGGGAAATTATTGGTTTATGCTAGTTCAGGCCAAAAATGAGAAAGAACCACAATGGGGTCCTCTTCAAAAGAGATGGGAGAAGAGACATGGTCTGCCATGGGTGGATGGGAGGTAGGCGAAGAAGGTTCCTCAAGAGGGTAAAGCATAGGTATTATGGCTCTCTCAACATATGGGTAAGGCATGAGTAAACTATGATCCTCCAAATGTAAAAGAAGGGGTAAAGTGGGACAATTAGAGTAGGCACAATAGGTCTCTCATCTATTATGGGAGTAGATAATATTGACTCCTCTAAGTGTAAAGGTGGAGTGGGTGGGGTACTACTCTCTATAGGTGGAGGAGAGGTAGGCGAAGAAGGTTCCCCAAGAGGGTATAATGCATGAATGATGTTCCCTTTAATATGTGGTTGAGGAACAGGTAAGGTGTGGTATTCAAGTGGTAAGAGGGTAGGTAATATGGGTACAAAAGGAATTGGCATTACAGGCTCCTTAGGAGACAAAAGAAGTGGTAAAGGAGGCTCTTCCTCTCGAGGGAGTGGAATGGGTGAAATAGGCTCTTCTACCTAAGGAGGAAAAATGGGAAAAATAGATGCCACTGAATGTGGGGGAGGAGTCGATGAAATGGATGTCTCCTATTGAGGTGAAGGTTGAACTAGAGGTAAAAGAAAGACAATATTAACCATATGGATATTATGATCAGCTAATTTAGTTGTGGATTGGACAATATTTTGATTCGATGAATGGTTAGGAAAAGGGTGTTTAAAAACATTCATACTTTGATTATGGGGTACATTAAGATTATCCAATATGAGATCACCTCTATAAAGCATATCTTAAACAATGGTCTTGAGTGTCTTATAGTTATTATAATTGTGGCCTTTAACTCGATGGTAATCGTAAAAATCATCTTCCTTGAACCATGTTGGGATAGGATGGAAAGGGTCAAATTATATAGGAGGTTTGATCTGAGGAAAGGTTATGACACCTTGTTGTAATAATTTCTCCAATACAAATGTATATGACTCCCCAATGGGAGTGTATTTTCTTTTTTCATACTGTTTTTGGAATTGCTTGGTCAAATTTTAGGAAGTTGAGGAATTTGATTGGTTTGTGATTGTGTAAGAGGCTGACTTAATGACCACCACATTTGTGTAACCTTTATCTTTTTGGTTAGAGGGAGAAGTTATAAATGAGGATTCATTTGATTTGGAATTGGGATTCTTACTATGCAACTTGACTTTGCCTTCATCTATAGCACAAACCTTGAGTTTTCATGCCATTGTAAAGGCCTCATCAAATGTGCAAAAATTTTGTACCTAGAGTGTGGATGAAATTTTCTTAGCACATAACCTTGAGAATAGATCAATAAGTTTAGGTTGGGGTAAGGACAAAGAGAGTTGATTGATCAAGCTTCTCCAATGAGCGATAAAATATGCAATAGACTCATAATCAAATTATCTGATAGAATAAAGGTTTGTTATAAAAACCTTCTTAGAAATGTTAATAGATAAATAGTCTAGGAGTATTTGTGGGAGTTGGGTAAATGAGAAAAGGAAGTGTTGAGGTATAGAGCTATACCAATCCAAGGCAGCACCTGAAAGAGACATAGGGAAAGTGTGAAGTAGTAACGCATCATCATGCCTTATTAAATAACAAGCATGTCTAAATGCTTGTAAGTGTTGTTGTGGGTCCTATTTACTCTAAAAATAAGTAAATTTAGGGAGTTCTCATTGGCTTGGATAAGGGTGAATAAGCACAAAAGGATGGATTGGTTCATTGCATATCCAATCATAAGATAACACATTCTTTAAACCAGAAATGGATGTCTCTAGATTAGACATCTTGTCCATCAGCATCTTAATGAGGTCTAGAGGAGGATTAGTTTGGGTGATACCTCCTAAGTTATAGGTAAGCTTATAAGAAGTAGAGGGAGTGTATGACATAGCTTGCTAAGGTTGTGTTGGAGAAACATAAGGATAATGAGTCATAGATTGGGGTGTAAAAAGAAAAGGGGTTTGTCCCATTGGGTTGGAGACTATGCCTTGGTTGGTTATTGTTATTGTACGTTGGATTATTGGCATGGTTAGACTGGTTTAATGGGTGAGTCATAACTCAAGTAATTATAAGCATGAGGGTAGATTAAATAGGTACTGCTAAATTTTGGAATGAGGTGTGACTTGATTGAACTGGTTATGGTTGTGAAAGTAGAGGAGTCACACCAGGGTTTAGGTGGGATTGGGAAGTTGGAGATGTTACACTTTGGACATTGTTTATAATTAGGTTACTCATCAAAGTGGTGGCTTGCGTAACCATGGGGAAAATAGTCGAGGTAACTAAAACTGAGGTTATCTCCATTAAATAGGTTGGCATACCATATATTGGGTCACCTAAAGAATTATGAGTTTATCTCATAACAAGGTAATTATGAAGGGCTACCACATTGTGATCAAGAAATTTAGCAAAATCTTGATCTCCCTCGAGCATAATTAGAATTTGGTTGGGGTTGGGAGTATGCTCTATATCTAAAGTATGCTCCATAACAGAATTAGAAGTGAGAGGGGAAGTTAGAAGTGGTTACCAACTTGCATAATTATCAATAATTTTGGCTTGAGATCATGTCAATACTATGCAAGAAAAGTATAAATAATCTTACTGCCCTGTATTAGAAATAGAATAAGGAAAACCCAAGTTTAAGTGTGGGTAAGTGGGTTATTTCAGCTTGTTATTTTGAGAAGATGAAATTACATAGTCACCAACATCGGTCACTTGACTGATCTTGGTAGAAAAATTATGCTTAAGTCGGTAGATTAACTGATTTGGTGGGGAAAATCTACGGATGCTAGTAGGGTTAACCGATGTCAGTCACTATGATATCCTGAGAGATGAAAAATTAGATGTTTTAAGAAACTAGAAGTTGAAACTAGGTAAAATAGTGGATGTAAGAGGTCTATGTAAGAAGGAAGAACACTCAAAAAACCTACGATATCAAGTTATACAAACTAAGTATTAGAAGTAGTATTGATTTTGTGAATGAATATGAAAACATCCTTACCAACTCCAAAATATAGGAGGCAACAAAAAAGTAGAAAAAAGAATATACATCTAGCAATTATTAAGTCCTAGAGATTAAATTTTAGTCTCATGTTGGCTTATGCCTTAATCAGGTAGTGAGAAGAGAATTTGGTTATTAAAGGTACTAGAAAGCAATCTAGAGCTGGTTTCAAGTTGATTTTAGGGCTAAAGAGGAAATCTATGTTAGACCAGGTATGTGGCTTGTTATAGGATCTTCCTCTCTGCACTTCATGAACCTAGAGCTGAGCTAGGCTACTTAGCTAAAATATACCTTATATCTAGAGTTTATACTCCACAAAAGAATGGAGTGGGTTCTCCCCTTGGCAGTAAAATCTAAGTAGGATAGCCGAGTAGGGTAAGGTGATCCACTAGGTGATGAAATATTGATGGGCCTTTTCTCAGGTGAGTTTAGATGTTTGTTTGTGTGAATGTGATTTTATTGTGTAACACAAGTTCACTAAAATTTATTTAAAATGCTTGTAATTAACTAGGTGAGCTAATATGCAGTAAGCAAACAATGAAATGCAGTAGGTTTTAAACCCAAATTTGAAATGTTTAGATTTGAATGAAAACAAAGATGAAATAGGAATTGAGTATGAGATTCACTATCCTAATGTGCATGCAAGAAGAAGTAAAGAATAAATTCTCTTTTTTTAACTTGTAAAATAAAATGATAAATTACTTTTAGAGGCAAAGAGAAAAGAAAGAAAATTTTAGTTTAATGCTTTTAAACAAAAAATAAAATATTAATTTTTTTTATTTTAAAAGGAAAGAGGAGGAAGTGTAAGAAATGAAATTTTCACTATAATGCATCTATATGAATGCTTAAAATAAGAAATGAACTCAAGGAAAACTCCAGGGTCCCACCGGGAGTGCCAAAAATGTTTTGCTAAATTTTGTCTATTTCAAGTCTAAAGGAAAATAGAAAAGAATGATGGAGATAAGTGATTAGAATAAACCTAGATTGGTTTGCACATCGTATCTAGACATTGTAAGCAAACCTCTTTGGCTAGAGAGGATTACCTGAAAGTAATAAATCACTACCACAAGATGTTTTTTAGTAGTTAAATGAGTGAGCTGCCAAGCTCTGTTCTTGTTCTAGGAAGTGTGAAACTTCCTTAGAGATGACAGTCCACTTTTAAGAGATACCAGAGTAATAAATAAAAATAAGAGAGGTAAAAGGAGAGTGAAACAAAGATAATATTATCATTATTCACAACTTGTATGTAGCAAAGAGTGATAGGGTGCAAGTGATGTATTTCGTTTATGTTTTAGAAGTTGTTTGGGTGGGTTTTGAAAATTTTAGGGAGTCCACAGTCACTGATGTTAGTAGGGTAGTGACCGATATCAATTATACTATCGAGGTCAGTGGTGAAGGTGATCAATTTTGGTTAGGCTACCGAGGTTGGTAGGATAAATAATTGTTTGGGAGCTTGCAAAAGGCATTTTTAGGTCTAAGAAATGGTTTTAATCAAGTCTAGGAGGTTGGGGAGAGTTATAAGAGAGAGAGTATGGTTTGGGTTGATTTGGTTAGAGGTTTGGTGTGTTACGTTAAGGGGAAACAAGTGAGTAAGCTTTGTAACTCCCTCACGGGGATTTAGTCAAGAATGTGTAAAGCAATGCAAAGTAGATATAAAGTGATAGCAAAATAAATGTTTAAAAGACCTACATAATAAGTGGTGTACTTAGCTATGGTTATTGAATGATAAGTGCCAGATTGATGATCCCTATTAAGGAGTCCAAACCTAAATGCCCAAATAGAGAGAACAAGTAAGTGTTATTAGTCCTCTAGAGCTCAGTTCTTAATCATGATTGACTTATGCAAGATGATAGTAACCCAAGATGTCAAAAATAGAATGTTAAGACCTTGAATTCAATTAAGAATGAATTTTATTGATTTATGCTAACCTGAACATCAGGTTAGAGTTTGGCTTATATTATCGATGTCGGTGATCCCACCAATGCCATCCATGGGTTGATAGACATCAATGGCCCTATAATAGGTGAACCTTATTATTTGTGGCTTGTTTTCTATTGTTATTCATGCCAAGTGTGTCACCCATTAGAAAATGCTAAAAATAAGAGGTTAAGCAGGAGGTAGTTGATTGCGAATTTAGTTTTGAAGTGGGAATAAGTCTTGGGTAGTTAGGATGAGGGGGCCAGATCTTGAGGTGACTCATCAAGTGAGAATTAGTCATAGGTCAAGGTGGCCAAGTAAGGTGGAAATAGGGGTTTTTAATTAACTTAATTAAATATTTTAAATTAATTCAATGTGTGAGGGCTAAAAGCATAGGTTAGGGAGGTTAATTGTTATTATTGAAAAATGGGTTAAAAGGGGTTTTAACACATGGAATTATGCATGTGTGTGTGTGATGTAATTTTGGTGTCTACAATAAGCATAATCCATAAGCAATATAACATCACATCATAAGAATTAACCATCAACACAACCCATGGGCATAAGTAATAGACAAAGATCCTATATATATATATATATATATATATATATATATATCTTGTGAGTCTAAATAACTCACAAAGAACATAATAATGTGTACAAGCAGATATATATGTCTCTCTCTCAAAATGTACATCTCACCACATTAGCTTGTAGGCTAAAATCAAAATAATATATAAAATGTATGAGCTATGTCATACCCATGGGGATCCACTGTCTCCTAGCACACTACTAAATCCTATGGCCTACCCCCTACTATACTTGTAGATCCCTTAGGTTTACCTATCTACTCGCTTATAAATGATGTTGATTACCCTAAAGTCACCACACTGGCACTACCTACCAAGTTGGCTCTATACTCACCCCATTGGGGCTCTTGTGGACACTGTGTCAAAACTACAGCCTCATAATACCAAAGCTCCTCCACTATATCTAGGTATCAAGCCATGGGGATGGTGCCTAGTGCCCCTATCTATGTTGCAACTACTCCTCCTCCTCTCTATCTTAGATAGTCCCTATCCTAACAAAGGTGAGTGAAGACCATGCCTGGTCCCTATCACCTATGAGAGTAGTAACCTAACCCTGTAAGGTATAAACCTAACCCTATAAGGTGGCCACCTACCCTTGTAACACTATGACTTATACCTGTGTAGTAGCTAACACCATTCCTACCTATCCATTGGGGTCAGCCCCTTGTGTCTATACTTGCTAGCCCCCTCTCCTAGCTAAGTCCACATCCATAGGCCCTATACCTACATCATGCCCACCAATATCTATCACTAATACCTAGTACCATGCCATGTACCCATATATAAAGTTGGCATCATATATATATGACTGGATAGTAGCTCCTTATGTTCTAAAATAGTTAGCATAAGATGTAGCTCTATTAATAAAATATCTAAATCCTCTCACCTGTACTTGGGGAATGGACTTAGAATGCCTTATACAAAGCCAAAATATCTCTGTACCTTATCAAAAGGGATGATATCCACCTCCCCATCCCTCCTACCGAGTATCCATCTATAGCTTTGTAGGGAGAGTGTCTACCTCCTATAGCTAGGCCATATTGGAAACTAGACATAAGGTCTCCAAGTGATATCACTAATCACTAATACACCCTATATACCCCTAAACCAATAAATGACATGGGCTCCTCCCCCTATACCTAACATGGAAAATTCACCCTTCAAATAAATAAATCCATGTGTACCCTACCCATGATAATACCATTAGCCTTAGCACTTAAATGTGCTTATAGGCCCAACAATGTAGAACTAGGATAACACTGATACCATATCTCCTATGGGACCTAAACCCCATAGCTCCTTATATATCTAAACCAAGAGAACAAGTACCCAACCAAATATAATCTACCCTAGTAACAACTCCACCAGCACCCCCAATAACAAATATGGGAACTGATCATTGCTTGAGTTGGGAAGATCAAAGCAAGAGACATCCATCATGAGCATGGTTATCAATCTCCTTTCCCCTAGATCCCTCACATAAAACATGTTTTAGATGATCCATCTCTCTTTATGTGATAGATTTGATCACCCTAGAGTGATAGTCATGTGATCCTATGAACATCCTCGAGTAAGATCATCATCTTATCAGTCAGTAATCGAAAGGTGTTCATAAAAGGATCCCATCTCTCGATGAGCATTATGATCATAGAGGAATCTCAAAACATATGTTGATAGTGACTCATCACCCCCAACCCAACATCCTCCATGTGGGCCTAGTCATCTAGAATCATCCCCTATTGAATCTCTATGAAGATGGATGGAACTCGATCATGCATCTATATATGCTCCCTAGCCTACACTAATTAAGAAACATGGCTTAGTCACCTAAACCATTATCATCTACCCTACCCTTTAAACAACTAACCTATTTTATTATCCATCCTACCTATTAGGTTGTGGAGCTAAAAGCTTCACTGATGTAGACATGGAGGAGGTTGTTGAGTTGTAGAGCAACTGATGTCAGTCTGATCAACTGACATCAGTCATATACAGTGAGAAGAGCAACTGACATCGGTCATGGATCGGCTAGCATCGATCACCTCCAGGCAGACAAGAACCGATGTCGGTTGCCTGTGTGGTTCCAAAACTATTGGATGCATAAATAGTTAGTTAATGAACCAATTGTTTGCATGTTAAAGGCCAATTATAGACTTGAAGTTGTGGATCTAATTATTGTAATTAGATGTCTAATTATTGTTTGCATGAGATATATATAATAGACTCATGGATTGTATTGTAATTTGTGCTAGAGAGTAAGAGAGAAAATATTAGTTCCCTCTGTGTGTGAAGAGAGCATGGTGTGTTCCTCCTAGTGCCACAGTGCCAAGTGTGGGTGCTGGTTTGGAGAATCAGAAGGATTCTTCATGTATGTAGGATCTTGGTCAGCAGGTGTGCAAGGCCATGTTTAGAGATCTGCATGGTAAGTAAGATCATTGATTTGTAGGTGTTTGTGTGTGTAAGTTTTAGGTTTGCAAGTGTGCAGAACTAGGTTGATCTGTAGGTGGTAGCAGAATCAAGGTGATAGCAACACAACAGGGAACAAGATTAGGTGGGATCTACTTGGAGTACGATGTGTACTCAATTGGAGAGCAATAGAGGAAGGCAAGGTAGTTCCTTCCAAAGTAAGATTTGAGTTATAAGTTATTGCAAGTTCATGGGAGATCTACTTGAAGTATGATTGTGTACTTGGAGTGCATGGAGCACTTATGGAGTGCGTGGAGCATTGGTGTACTGGCAGTAGTGGATACTGACTGGTTGGAGGTGAACACCAACTCTGTGTTTGAGATGTGTGTTGGGACCATAAGAGAGAGAGCTTTGAGGAAAGAATTACTGTACACTTGAGGTGTGGGAAGCCTCTGAGAGGTGTGAAGAAGAAGTGGCATCTTCTTTATTGTATTCTTTTTTGGATGAGTATTAATACAATTGGGTATTGTCTCTCATATTCTATGTTGTTTCTAATTTCTAGTTACTTGTTACTTCTGGTTAATTCTACATATTTAGTTGCTTGTATTTGGTAATCAATTGTGTTTCTGTGGGGTCCTAATAGTTGGTATTAGAGCAAGGTTGTTGGCTCATAGCTTGATACCACTAACAGTTTGTATCAGAGCAAGGTTGTTGGCTCATAGCTTGATGCCACTAGGGAGTAGGTTTTGTGTTTGATTATAGTTCACTCTCAGGGGTTTCTGATTGAGTGGGAGTATAGCAATGATAGAAGAAAGTACACTAAGAATGGAGGAATTGAAAAGCATGAATGGTCAATTATGGTGTTATGGAAAGAAAGAGCAGGTAAAGAAATATTGTTGGTTGGCAGAAGATCAACATGAAGAAACTGAAGAAGTAGATGTTGTAGGTGTTGTTACATTAGATGCTCTGGGATGTTTCTTGGATAAAGTTAAATCTTGGTTAATAGATTATGTTACCTCTTTCCATGCAGCCCCAAGTAGAGGGGTTGGTGAGCCTTGTCACATGGTTGGCAAAGGGGAAGTGATGCTGAAATTATAGGTGGCCAACACATGGGTGTTGAAGAAGGTCATGCATGTCCCAGTCTTGAAGATGCAGCTAATTGATTTAAGAAAGTTGGGTAATGAGAGATGCATAGGAACTCTCACAATGGATGCACTTGAATTAGCATGTGGTAAGAAAGCATGTACTCTTTATCTACTTGCTTGTATTACTGATTCCACTTCTATTGCATAGGTGTGGCTTTGTAGGCTTGGTCACATAAGTGAGAAGGGAATGGATTTTCTTAAGTTAGATGGTAAGAGATCAGCTTCAGAGAGCATAGATCAAGATTTTTGTGAGCAATGGGATGCTACAAGAAAGGATTGTGTTTATTGAAAGAAAAGGAAGACTGATGTATTTGATAAACTTAAGAACTGGAAAGCCTTGGTGTTCTTGGAGGAGATGACAAATAGAGATCAACAGATGGGGTTGGATACCTCTGAGTAGGGCAATTTAGACATGGGTTTGATTCAAAGTAAGCTCACAGGTAAAAATTCATCACTCACAGGTATACATAAGTACCGACATCGGTCAAGGGTAACTGACGTCAAATAGATAGGTGCCTTCATCGGTCATGTGCAGACCAGAGAAGTTGATGGTGTCGGGTAGGTGGAGACCAATGTTGGCAAGATAACCGATGTTGACGACCTAGACAGTCGCATGGAACCAATGTCGGTCAGGTTCAGACTGTGTGGTGACTGAGGTCGGTCACTGAGATAGATTTTGGGTAGACAACAAGCTGTCAAGGAGTCTCAAACACCCATGGGGAGGACTGAAAGTGTAAGTAAGCCTCAAATTCATTGTTCCTCTTCTTTATACTAGTTGCTCACTGTAGAGTAGGAAGGATCCAGGAAACAGTGGGAGCATAGCATGAACAGAATGCAAAACCAAATGGGAGATTTGGTAGGGTTGCCAGCTAGTATGAAAAGCACTGAGATGAATGGATACCTTGGTTAAAGAATAGATAGAATGGACACATGAGATAGAAGGCTAGGTCATATGGTCTTGAGGAAGCTGCAAGATAGTGGTACAAGTTTTGATAGGTGGATGACAAAGCAGGGCTTTAGTCAATGTCAGTGTAACCATTATGTTTGTCTTACCAGGTGGATGATGATAGCTACAGTATCTTGTTACTGTATGTGGATGGTATGATAGCTAGCAAGTTTGTACATATAGGGTTTTGCTGAGCTAAGGGTAAGGTTAGTTTAGTGGCATGTCATGAGAAATTTGGAGCACCAAAATTCTTTGGCATGAGAGACATGGAAGATCACAGGTTGATTTTGTGTCCAGTGGGAGCTGATGTGAATCAGGTGTTGGTGAGGTCAATACACAAGATGAAAAATCAAAGAACACCAAGGGCTAGACAGTTCAGTGTCTGAAATCACATGAGGTCTATTATAGACCTGAGTTTGCCCAAGCAGTGGGTGCTATCAAAAATTTTGTAGTCAATCTGAGAAGGAAGCACTAGAGGGCAGTTTAGTGGATTCTCAGGTATCTGAGAGGGACCAACAACAAGGATTGATGTTATGCAGGGTCAAGTACTTTGGATGTGGCAGGTTACTTGGATGACAGGAGGTACACCATAGGATGTGTGGTGGTTGGTCTTTAGGATTGATCTTGAAGAGGGATACAAGCCAGGAAACAAATTAGATAGTGTATAGGTACAGGTACAATCTAGCTATTTATCTCCAAGTGAGAGATTGTTAGGTTGTGGAGCTAAAAGATTCACTGATGCAAACATGGAGGAGGTTGTTGAGAGGTTGTTGAGTTGTAGAGTAACCAATGTCGATCTGAGCATCCGACGTTAGTCATATATAGTGAGAAGAGCAACTGATGTCGGTCATGGATCGGCTGGCATCAGTCCCCTCTAGGTAAATAAGGACTGACATTGGTCACCTGTGTGGTTTCAAAATTGTTGGTTACATGAACAGTTAGTTAACAAACTGGTTGTTTGCATGTCAAAGGCCAATTATAGACTTGAAGCTATGGATCTAATTATTGTAATTAGATTTCTAATTATTATTTGCATGAGATCTATATAATAAACTCATGGGCTGTATTGTAATTTGTGCTAGAGAGTAAGAGAGAAAATATTAGCTCCTTCTATGTGTGAAGAGAGCATGGTGTGTTCCTCCTAGTACCACAGTGCCAAGTGTGGGTGTTGGTTTGGAGAATCAGAAGGATTCTTCATGTATGTAGGATCTTGGTCAGTAGGTGTGTAAGGCCACATTTGGAGATCTGCATGGTAAGTAAGATCATTGATCTGTAGGTGTTTGTGTGTGCAAGGTCTAGGTTTGTAGGTGTGCAGAACTAGGTTGATCTGTAGGTGGCAGTAGAATCAAGGTGACAGCAACACAATAGGGAGCAAGACCAGGTGGGATCTACTTGGAGTATGGTGTGTACTCAGTTGGAGAGCAATAGAGGAAGGCAAGGTAGTTCCTTCCAAAGTAAGATCATTTGAGTTTCAAGTTATTACAAGTTCATGAGAGATCTACTTGAAGTACGATTGTGTACTTGGAGTGCATGGAGCACTTGTGGAGTGCATGGAGCATTGGTGTACTGACAATAGTGGATATTGACTAGTTGGAGGTGAACACCAACTCTATGTTTGAGTTATGTGTTCAGACCGTAAGAGAGAGAGCTTTGAGGAAAGAATTACTATACACTTGAGGTGTGGGAAGCCTCTGAGAGGTGTGAAGAAGAAGTGGCATCTTCTTTATTATTTTCTTTTTTGGATGAGTATTAATACAATTGGGTATTGTCTCTCATATTCTGTGTTGTTTCTAATTTCTAGTTACTTGTTACTTCTGGTTAATTCTGCATATTCAGTTGCTTGTATTTGGTAATCAATTGTGCTTTCATGGGGTCCTAATACTACCCATATACCTAATACCAACTAAATTCTCCCTCTAAACCTATCATTCTATCCCATACCTAGTAAGCAAACACTTAATTTAGCTTAGCATTTTTACATGATTTCCAAACCTATCTTTACCCTAGTCAATTATCGACAGTCATGGTGACTTATAATTTTCAACATCCATGTTCTCAAGGATGTTGATGGTCACTATGGGTATTCTATGAGTGAAACACCCAAACCCTACCATACCCTAAAATTACCTAAAATACATAGTGAAACCTACTTTGCTACCCTGAGGTCCCAAACCCCCCCAAGATACCTACCCACCTAATCAATTTCTAATTTTACCTACAAATTTACCCACAACCCTAAAAAATCCTAATTAGGGCATCCAAATTCAAACTACACCTACCCTCACCCTAGTGCAATTGTAAATTCAAGCTAAGCTACCAAATTAAGGGTACTCCTACCTCATTTTGTGATTACCACCATAGATTCAATTGTAGTCCCACTCATCCTCATCCATGATCACATCTTCCTTGCATCCTGATTGGTACCCTAGGTCCTCTCTCCACCTCAGCTAGCAGTCAACCTCCACTTTAGCAATCACCATCAGCAAGAATTTTGCTTGAAATCACAAGTACCAAAACTCCAAATTAGTAATATCCAAAGTAAAAATGAGTTAAAATTAACTCACTTTTACCCTACATACTTTTAGGGTTTTCACCCTAATCATTGATGATCAGGGTAACCATCAATGGTCACCTTGGGGACCCTGACCATTAATGGTTAGGCAGCCCCACTTTTTTTCTCTTACCTAGATTAGCCCTTTTTTAGCAAACTCAAAGTCATCCCACCCACCCATGGAGACTACCTTCTCCACCCAGCCCAACCACCTCATCACCTCACCATTGGTCCATTTTAGCCCAACTAGCATACTTTTTGTGACACTTTTTACCTGGCCCTTTAGCCATAATGAAAACATTAACATGTTGACCACTTTTTGAACTCACACCACCTTGCACTTACCTAACCCACTTGTGTCTTCTAGGGAGCATTTCCTACCTTGGATACCCATGACACTTAACTCATTCATGTTTTCACCAAGAGCACTTCTTACCTTGGATACCCACCAAAACATGAACATCATCTAGAAGACTTGATAGGAATAACCTTATCAGTTATGCCTAATGTTATGGCCTGGTTACCCCATCACTTTTTCTTGTAACATAGGCCCTTGTTTTTACCAACTATGGTAACCTTGTTTAATGTGTGATCTTAGCTATCACACCTTTTTGTCACACTTTGTGTGTTTATTTATGCTTTAGTACCCAATTTATCACCCACCTTCAAGATTTTCACCTTCATCATCACCTTCACCCACCTTATCAAACCCACACTTGATTCTTTTTTACCTCATCAACTCTCGATTTGAATGAAAACACCTCCTCCCATACTTAGGCCAACCAAACCTTTGACCAAAATCAACTTTTTTGTAGCTTGTTGATTCAAGATGCATAACAAAAAGGGGCAAAATGTAGACACCAAAAATCCAAACATCATGATTTCAAATGTTGAAATTCCCTTAGACCACCTTAGGACCCCCTTGAGACCAATCTAACCCATCAAACCCTAACCAAGTCTAACCCATAGCCAGTTTGATTAAACTAACTTAACCCACATTTTACCAACTTTGACCCTTCACCCTAAACCACTGATGGTCAAGATGACCACTAATGGTCACCTTAACCGTCAACAATTTGGGTCCACCTTCTCAACCTCTAACATATAAACCACCCACCTTGTTTTCCTAAATATATCTCATCTAAATCCATGTGTGAGTCATTGCATGAGAAATTTATAATTAGAAGGTATAGTTAACATATTGTTGCAACTCTCTTACTTTGCCTATAAGAAGAGAGAAGTAAGAAGGTGAAATGGATCTAAAATTATTATCAAGAGTTTTATTAGTGTAGGTTTTTATTTTTTCCTATTTATTAATTAGGGAAATTGTATTTCTTGTGCATACATGGAGTTTTCCTATATTTGTGGGATAGGCTAGCTTATGTAGAGGTGTGTGTCATAGATGTGTCATAGGTGTCATAAGAATGTCATAAGTAACTCACTTGATGGGAGTTACTTCTCTATTCTCAGCACCCTGTCACCACCTTTCATGGAGGAGTTACAGTCTATTCTTGGGGTGCATTGTCCACCTTTTGTGGAGGAGTTACTTATGTACTCTCCTATTTATATTCCTCACTTTGGCCATCTCATGTTAATCAGATTTTGGTTTTCTCCATTTTGTCTTGTGTAATTTATCTTCTTGTGCTATTTTCAAATTGCTTTAGCATCTATGTGGTGTGCACTTGCTTCATCTCATGTGACATGTCTCCATTGCAATCACATTATCTAGATTCTGGAAACAACTCTAATATGGTATTAGAGCAAGAATGGTAATCGTGTGTCTGGTTATGCTTTTAGTTCATTTTGAAATCAAGAGGAGTGGAGTTCTCTTTGTTTTTTTTATTTTTTAGATTTGATCTAAAATATAAAAATATATATATTATTTCTAGTATCAGTTTCTTGGGAATCCTTAGCCTTTGGGTGTCTTGGTTGTCTTCACTTCAGGGGCTAGTTCAGTAGTTAGCTTAGGTGCCATCGTTGAACACTCAGCAATAGAGGAAGGAGCAGCACTCAGCAATAGAGGAAGGTGCAACACTCAGCAACAGAGGGAGGCACAGCACTCATCAAGCTTCTACACTCCAAGTGCTCAGCTTGCAAACCCACGCACTTCTAGTTAGTAGTCTATGCTCTCCAATAGCAACATCCTTCTAGTAGTCAGGCCATACGGTGTTTCCAGTAGGTCTACATTTTTTTGTCTTTTCTACCAACGGTCTTGTTTGAAAAATGGCACTTTTTTCATGTTTGGCGTCCAATGTGGACCCTTAGATGCTTGTCCAATAGTTTAATTCTATCTTTGCTTCATTATTTTTAGTTAAAATTGACTTGTAAAAACAAAAATCAGTCAATTTGACTGAATATTTAATTTTTTAGACAGTTTTGTAATTTGGGGGTTTTCATTTAAACTTGTATCTTCGCCTGTCGAAGACGAAGGGTGAGGCCCGAGTTGGTGGGAGGCCAATTCCCCCTCACATAAACCTCCTTTAGATTCCTCGTTCTGTGTTGAATCCAATGAGTGGTTAGAAGGCCACTTTCTCTCTCAAAATAGGCATTTTTTTAATTTTTTAGTGCTTTTTTTGCAAAAACACTAGTTTACAGCAAAATTGAACCTTTAATATCTTGCAAACTGTAGCTCAAATTTGGGTGCCATTTTTTGCAAAAGTGTTTGTAATTCAATTCGCTAAATTTTAGGCTTGTTATTTGTCAAAAATGCACTAGTTTATAAAGTGCCAAAAAGTTGGGTCTCTTAAGACGCATTTTCGACTGAGTCCGATGTCCTATTTGCTTTAGTCTTGCACTGATTGCTCTAAGAGACATTCTCGACTGAGTCTGATGTATTTTGATCATACACTTACATATTTGGGGGGCTCAATATTTTGGGGGGGGGAGGTTATTGCTTTTCAAAACTTGCAAATCTTTGCTTTCATTCTCTTTTCTGCATAATTTCACAACTTGCAATCAACACAACTTCACCTAAAATCAGCTAAAAATGGATTCTTTTCAACTTAAACCCCTAACACCCTTAAACTATCATGAATAGAAGGTTAAAATGTCAATCATTCTTAGAAGCAAAGGGTTGTATAGGATCACCATGGGTACTGAAGTAGAACCCAACACTGATGTTGAAAAGGTCAAGTGGTACAACTGTAGTGATGAAGCCTATGGATTACTGAGCTTGTCTATGTCTCCAGAACTTCTCTTTCATCTAGAATCATCCCAAACTCCCAATGACATATGGGACACCTTCAAAAACTTATTTGGGAAGCTTGATGAGATGAGAGGTCATGAGATCGAAAATGAACTCATAAGTCTAAGTCCTAGTAACTTTGACACCCTACAAGACTTCTTCACTAAGTTTAAGGAACCTTAGATTGCAATTGAAATAATGTGGGATAGAGAAGAAAGATGATCAACTCATTCTTTCTATTCTCACAAAGTTAGGTCCAAGTTATTCAGTCTTTGTCTCCACTTTCCATGCCACAAAAAATGCCCTTAGCACTACATGGAAAATACCTTCTTTGGATTCATTCATTGCCGACTTGACTAGGGAGCAAGATAAGCTAATTCAAATGGGCACAATGAAGTCTACTCATCCTCAAGCTTTGATAGCTAGAAATGGTAAGGATAAAACTTTAACAAAGGAGAAGAAGAAAAAGAATAAGGACCAAGAGAAGAAAAAATAAAACACCCATCCTGCCAAAAACAACACTAAGACTTCCTCTTCCAATGCTAAACCTAAGAAGGAGAAGGTTAAGTGTGCCTATTGTAAAAAAATAAGGCATGATGAACACAAATGCATGAAGAAACAAATAGATCACCTAACACATCTTCTAGAGAAGAACAACATAGGTGTTCCTAAGTCCATCAAGCAGAATTCATCTACCCAAGATTCTACCAAGGCAAAAGGCAAGGGCAAGGAGAAAGAAAAGGGAAAGGACCTTATAGCTACAACAACTTCTACATCTTCATGGGTCATTTACTCAGGTGCTTCTCACCACATGGGCTCTTCACTAGTTTAGTTTTCATCTTTAGAGCCTTGTAGCATGACTTCAATTAGTTTGGGTGATGACACTTCAGTTTCTATTATAGGGAGAGGGTCAATTGAAATGGAAGGAGGAATATTCAATAATGTTTTAAGTGTTCCTTCTCTTTCAACCAATCTCCTATCAGTGTACCAAATCACTCACATTGGTTAGGGTATGAGAGTTGAGTTTTCACCAAATTTAGTGGCTATCAGGGAGTTGCATAGTGATACTACAGTGGCAGTGGGTAGGGCAGATCACCAAGCAAAGTTATACACCTTCTCACATTTTGCATCAGATTCTTCTCTAATAGTATTGTTGACTCATTTAGATGGAGTTAGTAAATTATGGCATGAGCGGTTTGGCCACCTTAACTATCGCTACCTTGAGCAACTTTGCAAAAATGACAAGGTCATTGGCTTGCCTCGTGTCCAATTCTCAAAAGGACTTTACGAAGGGTGCTCCCTTGGGAAGCATCCCAAAGAAAAATTTGACAAAGGCAAAGTTTGGAGGGCTTCACAACCTTTGGAGTTAGTCCACAGTGATGTATCAGGACCCTTTCCCAAACCATCTTTCACAAGGGCCAAGTACATCCTCACTTTCATTGATGATTTCTCTAAGTATACTTGGATATATTTTCTCAAACAAAAGTCTGAAGTGTTTGAAAATTTTCCAGACTTCAAGGCTCTTGTTGAGAAACAGAGTGAGAAATCCGTCAAGGTTCTTCAAACTGATAATGGAGGGGAGTATGTCAGCATCAAGTTTGAGTAGTTTTGCACCACATAGTGTATTGATTTTTAGTGCACATTCACTTACAGTCCTTCACAAAATGGGGTTTCAAAATGCAAGAATAAATTCTTGAAAGAGATGGGTAGCTATATGATTCACTCCAAATCCTTAGCACCACAGTACTAGGCCGAAGCCATCAATTGTGCTTGCTACATTCAAAATAGGGTTCCTCACAAAGCTTTGAAAGGGATAACACCCTTTAAACCTTGCCTTAAAAGGAAACCTGATGTTGAGCACCATAGAGTTTTTAGATCCCTAGCCATGGCCCGCATTTTGAAGAATAAATGCAAATCTATGGAATGTTAGTCGAAGCCTTGCATCTTTATAAGATATCTGGATGGTATTAAGGGATATCACCTTCTAGATCCAATCACTCATGAGTTGTTCATCGAGAGAAGTGTTCATTTTCAAGAGAGTCCTAGAGACTCAACACTTGACACTTCTTCTCCCTCATCAGATCTACTTCTTCATGATGATTCCTTGTCAGATTAGATCAGCCACATTAGGTTCTTGAGCTAGAGACATCTTCTTCTTATTTGAGTTCAGACAGTGAGGATAGTGATGCAGAGTCATCCACCTCTAGTCAGTTAGAGGATGAGGAGTTAGCACCTGACTCACCCACTTTCGGGCCACTTTGGGCCAGATAGACACTTGAGAGTGTTGGCACTTGGGCAAGAGATCCCATAGATGACAGACATACTAGGGGGATTTTTAGAGAGATCCACATGCCTTTTTTGCTTTAGTTTCAGATCCATAGACTTTTTGAGAGGCATCTGGGGTACCTGAGTGGGATAATGATATGGAGGAAGAATATTCTTCCTTAATCAAAAATCACACTTAGGATTTGACTTCACTTCCCAAGGGAAGAAAGATGGTTTGATGTAGGTGGATATAATGGACCAAGATTGCAGCAAATGGGTCAATTGATAAGTACAAGGTGTGATTGGTCACCAAGGGTTTCTCACAGGTGGTAGGCATTGATTACTTAGAGACCTTTACACCTATTGCAAAGATGACTTCTATCTGACTCACCTTGGCTATTGTCGTAGCACATGCTTGGAATGTGCATCAAATGGATGTGAAGATTGCCTTTATTCATAGAGACCTAGAGGAGGAGATCTACATGGAGAAGCCACCAAGATTTGTTTAGGATTCTTCCTTAGTATGCAGACTTAGGAAATCTATCTATGGCCTCAAATAGGCCCCTCAGGCTTGGTATGCCACGATGGATTCCTTCTTTCTCATAGTGGGTTTCATTAGGTGCCATTATGATCCTAATGTCTAATTCTTGTGGTAGGATAATTCACACTTGATTTTGATTCTATATGTTGATGACCTTTTGATCAATAGGATTTCTTCATTGAATATTACAGTAGTGAAGGCATCTCTTCAAGATAGATTTGACATGATAGACTTGGGTTGGTTGCACTACTTCCTTGGCATCGAGATCTCACAGTCAAATTTAGGTATTTCTCTTGCACAGCCAAAATATGCTCTTGACTTATTGGATCAATTTCACATGGCTGATTGCAAGCCATCTCTGACTCCCTTTCTATTAGGAGTCAAGCTTGAGGCTGATTGCTCTTCACCATTGGCTAATGCCACTCGATATCAAAAACTTGTTGGTAGCCTCATCTACTTGACTCACACCAGGCCTGACATATCATATATAGTGGGACTTGTCTCTAGATTCATGCAAAAACCTCATGAGCTGTATTGAATAGTAGCTAAGAGGATCTTGCATTACATACAGGGTTCACATAGATACAAGACTCATTACAGATTTGGCATAGAGGTTGACTTGGTTGGATATACAAATTCAGACTGGGCTGGTGATTCACAGACTCGCAAGTCCACTTTTGGTAACAGTTTCTCTCTAGGTTATGGTCCTATCAGTTGGTCTAGTAAGAAGCAGAATGCTATTGCTATATCATCCATAGAGGTAGAATACAGGGGAGCTGTTAATGCAACTACTGAGGCTATTTCACTTTAGGGGATACTTTTTGAGTTTGGCATTCCTATCAAGTAGCCCACCATCATTTATTGTGACAACCAAAGTACCATTTAGATTTGCAGGAATCTAGTTTAGCACCAATAGACCAAGCACATAGAGATTCACATGCATTTCATTTGGGAGCTTATTCATAGTCAAGTCATTGACTTGATATTTTGCCAGTCTTCAGAGTAGGTTGTAGACATCTTCACCAAACCTTTCACTAAGAGCAAGTTCATTCATCTACGAGCTCTTCTTTGGGTGTGGTCCACATCTGCAACAACATCATCTTCAATGGGGCCTTCTAGCCTCTTCATTTTTTTTATGTCTCTCTTTTATGGGGGAGTTTTTTCCTATGAGTTTTCTCCATTTCTCTATCTTATGGGAGATTGAATTTGTAGATGGGTACCTCATTAGGCCTAGTTTTCAGGACCCATTTTATATTTCCACAATGCCCACCTAAGCTGTGCTTATGGGGGGTATTAGTGTAGGTTTTATTTTTCCCTATTTATTAATTAGGGAAATTGTATTTCTTGTGCATACATGGAGTTTTCCTACATTTGTGGGATAGGCTAGCTTATGTGGAGGTGTGTGTCATAGATGTGTCATAGGTGTCATAAGAATGTCATAAGTAACTCCCTTGATGGGAGTTACTTCTCTATTCTTAGCACCTTGTCACCACTTTTCATGGAGGAGTTACAGTCTATTCTTAGGGTGCCTTATCCACCTTTTGTAGAGTTACTTATGTACTCTCCTATTTGTATTCCTCACTTTGGCCATCTCATGTTAATCAAATTTTGGTTTTCTCCATTTTGTCTTGTGCAAATTATCTTCTTGTGTCATTTTCAAATTGCTTTAGCATCTATGTGGTGTGCACTTGCTTCATCTCATGTGATCACGTCTCCATTGCACTCGCATTATCTAGATTCTAGCAACAACTCTGATAAGTTTATGCATCCATAGTTTCTTTGTTTTTTAGGTCAATTATCATCAGCAATCCATCAAACTAGTTGATATATCAGAGAGCCAACTTATCGCTATAGATTTACCAAAGAACCAAGTACCATTACTCTATTGGAATCATGTTAGACATTACCAATAGATCAATCACCTCAGACATCCACCTGATTATCTTTATATAATATAATTACATAATTTCCAACATTTAATTACATTATTTTCCTTTCACACTCAACCCAACACCAACCCATATCCTAGAATCCCACTTTGTGATCTTGTCAATCAACCATTTACCAACCCAAATCTATACAAAGTAACCATCGATAGTTGTCCCAACCATTAATGGTCACCCTAATTACTAGTAGTCACCTTAACTATTGACGATCAGCCCAACCACTGATAGTCACTATGGCATGAAATCCTAGCAAGTTATTTCCACATACCTACCCCCAACTAAATCTAATTTTTTTATCCCTGCCTATTCATAAACGCTTGCCTAGTTTTTTTAAGTAGGCCCTAGTCACCTAGTACTAATATTAATTAGCTTATCATTATTTTAATTATTTTTAGTCTATTTCTTGAGTATTTCTTGTGTTCAATTTTAGTACCTTTTAATTATTGATGTAAGTACTTTATATTATATTTATAAACTTAATTATTTAAAACATGTGGATTGATAGCCATTGAGGAAGCTCTTACTTTTGGTATCTATCTATCACTAGTAATCCACTCAGCTATCTATCTAACAAAAAAATTTTCTTTAGTCTTTTATTATATGCATATCATCCTCCCAAGCTAAAGAGGAGCTCTTCACAATCTTCTGATTCAACATGTGTAAACCAAATAGGTTTTTCAACCATACCCATACTTAGTTTCTTCTTCTTCCTTTTTGAATAATAAGCTAAAATTAATTGAAACAAAACCATTCTCTCACTCAACCTATGGGCTTAATATTTGAATATGATGCCCAAGGAACCAAACCCATCTATACACCCTTCTCTAGACTAGTCCAAAGCCTAAAATTCTCTTCTCAACCTAACTTGGATCAAACCACCTTTTGGCATTATCTTGGGCTCCCCTATCAAAAAAAGAATGAACCTTTAACCTCACTTTCATCCACCATGAAACTTATTATCATCTCAATCCCTCCATCAAACACCTCTCCCTCCAAAACCATGGATCAACTATCCAAACCATCTCTATCTAAAATCATCAACTCACCTTACACCTCTTTAATCAAACCTATCAAGAACCTAGGGATACTTCCTAATCCTAGCTTTACACACCCATATTTGAATTTGGACTTAACCCCATCTAGTCCACCAAACAAAACCTTGACCAAACTAACCAAGAAGGTGGAACCACCTAAACTCCCACCTAGAACTAGAACCATACCACCCCCTTTTCTCTTACCTTCTATCTTGGGACCCCATACTTCTTTCATCTTAGGAGCTCGTCCTTCTATCAATAAGGCCAACCCTCTAAAAATTACCCAAACTAATCTTCCTCATCCTATTTTTAATTTACCTACCCCCTCTAAAACATCAAACTCCCCATCATTTTTAAAATAACTATTTACCTCCACCTACCCACCTATCTCCAAAAATTCATCATCCCAATCATCCACCTTCAAATATTTCACCTTTAAACCTTCCACCTCAAAACCACCCAACACAAAATAACCCCAACCAAACCCACCTACCACAACCATTATACCACCCACAACTTTCATGGTGAAGCCTACTTCTAAGAAGGATCTCACCCCAAGAACCAAAACCCCATCACCCTCAACACTTTTGTCCAAATATTATTCAACCATTTTACAAAGGTTATTACAAATTTATTCCTTAAACCTACCACCTATCAGACCTTTTGACCCTTTAATTTCCAAACCATCCTGGTTTGATAAAAATGTAATCTGTTCATACCATAGGACACCTAGACATGACATGAAGAACTGCAAGGCTCTCTCCATAACTTATGGGATGAGGATGATCTATTATTAGATGAACCTCTCTTAAGTCCATCATTAACCCAACCACCAAAAAAACCTATCCAACACTCACCTACTCACACACTCTCATCCAAGAGTAAGGAAGAACCAAAGCAACCTTCTATCACAACACTTCCCCTCATCCACACTATTTATATGGTTAACCAATCTTGGGCCCAACAAAAGGATAAGAGAAAGGCTAAAGTTTCCATTCCATGGACATATCCTTCTACCACTCAACCTTTCAACCAGATTCAAACACCTTCACCTTAATCTTTACCAATACCCAAAATATCTACCTTGGGTGCCTCACCCTCCAACCCTTCTGAATCTATCTAATGAGTCATTCTAAAATAGCTTCACCAGACACAATGAAGATGAGCCTATAATAACTAATCAAAACCTCATGCCATCACTTCTAAGCATTGATAGAGGCCCTATAATCTATAGAGGTTCAACCTAAATATCCTCAACCTCTTGCATCTTTTCTCAAAGCTCTTCAACTTTTTACTCTTGTCACATTCAAAGATTTAGAAATACCTTATGTTCATCCCAAAGATCTTGATCCTCTCTTTTTCATCACTACATAAATAAATTAAACCCATATAAAAAGGGTGATGATTGATGGGGGAGGTAGTATTAACATTATCTCTTCACATGCTTATGACCAACTTTAACTACCAAAGAATATCATGTTAGAAACCTCAACGGTCCTCTATTATTTTAATGATACTATGGCCACCACCTTAGGGTTAGTCATCCTCCACATCCACTTGGGACCTCGTATACTTCCAAATCTCTTTTATGTTGTAAAAGGCAAGTTCTAATACATCTTACTTAGATGATCTTGGATATGTACCATGAGTTGTGTCCTATCCACCTTGCATCAATGTGTCAAGTTCAAGTATGAAGATCAGGTCATCACTATACAAGCTATGCCTAGTCCTTTTGCATCTTGTAACATGAAATATCAACCCAATGATGTTTTTATTCCTTTCTCATCTACCTCACCTCCAACCAACAACAATTCCACCCCCACCATCAATGAAGCTTCAACTATATCATCTATCCCTTCTTCCCATAACCCCATAGAGGACCCCTTGGAACCCATGTTCCAACATCTCTCACTGGGGGAATATCATCTTTTGCCCTTGGATGCCTTCCCTACTCCTCAAGAGTATGGGAATCTTGACCATGATCTTAGTTATGATCCTAATATCATATCCATCATTATTTTTGGGCTTCCCAACTACCAAACTAACTTCATCTATGGGGGACTTGATCATCTACTTCTTGCTCCCTCCACCACCTCTTTTATCTAACCATTTACCTCCAATTTCTCCTATCTAGACAATTCAAAATTTTCCAAATTTTACCTTCACTAATATTTCTAGAAGGGATTTAGCCTTAGCCATTATGAACATGGACCCCATGAGTTAATTTTGATCAAAACCTAGAAACCTCATGAGATATTTGACCTTGGGTTTGTACCACCAAACTAACCCACAAATTCACCCAAACCCATTGCAACCATTGAGGAAGACATTCCATCCTCACTAAACCCATCTCTTTTAAAGTCTAAGGATTTTGAAACCATCCCTTCTAACTTTTTTCATCAATACTATTAGTTTGGGCCCCTTGACCTATCAAAAAGACAACAAAACTAAAACCTTTCCTCTGATTCATCCTAAAATGGTAGAAAATGATTCTCCTACCATCCACACCATCCAACATCAAGACAATGCTTCCATTCTCACCTATTTTGGCATGAAAGATTCTTTTATCTATGAATACCTTCTTCTTGAGAACCAAACCATGTTGAAAGAAACCACTATCAATGTCAACTTGGGTACTCAGGATAACCCTCACGTTATAAATATTTGTCAATCCTTAGATTCCATGGAGCAATAGGATTACCCTTCCTTATTTCATTATCAAAGCATAGCATTTACTTGGTCTTATTAAGATATGCCTTAAATTAATCCTTCCATATCTATCCACAACATTTTCATCCATTGCAATGTTAATCTTGATACACAAAAGCTTCATAGGATGTACCCTTGCATTGCCCTTCTAGTCAAATAAGAGCTTTAACACCTATTATCTATCAATTTCACTCAACCCATTGACTATCCCCAATGGGTTTCTAATATTGTCCCCATCACAAAACCCATAGGGGGACTTCACCTCTATATTGTCTTTCATGATCTCAACTTTACATATCCAAAAGATGACTTCCCTTTGCCTAGTATAGACCAACTTGTTGATCTTATAGTTGGCCATGAGATGTTATCTCTCATAGATATTTTATAAGGATATAATCATATCTTTATTTCCCTATAATATTAGCATAAGACTTCTTTCATCACCCCTTTGGGAACCTTTTGATATAGGGTCATGCCATTTGGTTTGAAGAATGTTAGGGCAACCTACCAACATGTGATGACCTACATCTTCCATCATCTCATCAAAAAAATCATAGAAGACTATGTAGATGATCGCCTTGGGAAATATAAATATCTTAAGGATTATCTAGAAGTTATCAAAATTATCTTTGATCACCTAATCAATTTCCATGTCTGACTCAACCCCAAAAAATGTATTTTTAGTGTCCTATCTACAAAGCTTCTTGGCTTTATCATATCTCTTCAAAGAATCAAAGTAGACCCTAGAAAATTTAGAGTGATCCTAGACATGCCACCTCTAACCCAACATAAGAAACTTTGTATCCTATAAGGGAAGCTCCAATCCATCTATCACTATATCTCTCAATTATCAGATAAATGTCAACCTTTTCACCATCTTCTCAAGAAAGATACACCTTTTAAGTGGACTAAGGACTACGAAAAAGCCTTTGATTCACTCAAAGAATACATTGTTTATTCACACATTATTATCCCTCCTAAAGAGGATTAACCCTTCTACCTTTATATCTTAGCCACTGACCATTCCTTAGGGTAAATGCTTTCTCATCATGATGAAAAAACAAAGAGCAAGTTGTCTACTATATAAGTCAAACACTTATAGAGTATGAGACTCGATACACCCATAGAAAAAATCTTTGTCTCACCTTAGTCTTTGTGGCTTCCAAAATTCATCATTACCTCCTTAATCATAAAACATTTGTCATCACCAACACTGACACACTCAATTAAATGCACTCTAAACTATACCAAAACTAATGTATGGCTAAGTGGCTCACGGTCCTCACTAAGTTTGACCTTGAGTTTCTCCAGAAGAAATTAATTAAAGGGAAAGTCATTATCAATTAGTTAGATGAGGATCCTTTTCTAGACAACTAACCACTTCCTCTTTTGTTTATGAATGAGCCCATCATGACTCTTTATTGAGAGGATATCACCTACCAAATGACCATGTTTTTTGATAGCACAAAGTGCCAGTGTAGTGGGGGTACAAAATTATTATCATTAAACTTAATGGTGAACCTCTTCCTCTTTCTTTAAAACTTTATTTCAAGTTTACCAACAATATGGATGATTATGAAGCCCTATTAATAGGTCTCTAAACCACTCTAACCTTGGGAGTTAAGATGATCAGTGTCTTTGATGATTCCCAACCTGTGGTCAACTAGGTCAATGGATCCTAACAATGTAAGAATGATTTCTTGAAACATTATAAATAGCTAGTAGATGTAATCTTAGCATCATTTGATCATACCTTATCCAATCTATTCCATGAGCTACCAATAAGTTTTTGAATATAATGTCTTCCCTTGCTTCGCAGATCCCATCTATGCTTACCAATTCTAAACTCTTTATCACCATTCATCATTTTATCATACCCTCTTATATCTAATCTAACATCCCTACCATTTTTAGTGGCGAGGAATCTCCATCAGATATTTGGTATGAGAAAACCTTTAACTACCTCAACCTTAGCATCATTCCTCCCAACCTCTCTAGGAATGCCCAAAGAGATTTTGTTCAAAGTACCTCTCATTATAATATACTAGGAGGAATCCTTTACAAACATGGTTTTGATGGCCTCCTTTGTTTTTTCATATATAGTCATGAGGTGCCCATGCTATCAAGGAAATGCATGAAGGGATCTTTGGGGGACACTTTAGTGGTCTAGCTATATTTAAATGTATCCTTCACCTTAGCTACTATTGGCCCACCCTCAACCAAGACTATTGTTATTATGTAAAGAAGTGTGTTAAATTCCAACAACATGCCAATTTACATCATGCACTAACCCATAGCATCTAAGTATCCAAGGAATTTTATTCCTTCTCCTAATGGGGACTAGATCTCGTTGGGGAAATCAATCCTCATTCTTCACAGTGACACCACTCCATCATCATTGCCACTGAATATTTCACCAAGTGGGTAGATGAAATTCCTCTCATCTCAACCAAAGAATAAAATATTATCTACTTCATCAATCATCTTATCATAAGTCATTTTAGTGTTCCTCATAAGATCATCATTAATAACAGTAAATCTTTCAAAAACAAACAAGTCTAAGGTCTTTATGATTAATTTGGTATCAAGTTAAGCTTTTCTTCACCTTATCATCCATAAGTAAATAGATATGAATAATCCTCTAACAAAACCCTCAAAAAGATGTTAACCAAAGTGGTTATTTTTCTTTTGGTCAAGATTAGCATTTGCACATCCCTTTCACTTTGTAGGCCTATCGCACTAGCATTTGAGCCTCTCTGGGTACCACCCCTTTCTCTTTGGTCTTTAGAGCATAGGTCATCTTGCCTCTTGAAGTTAAAATTCCCTCTCCCTAAATATCTTCTTAGGACATCATTTTTGAGAGTGACTATAATCAAGAGCATCTACCTTTACATGAAGTACTTAATGAGTGCTACCTAGATACACTTAACCATCTTCATGTCTATCAAGATCAAATCAAGTGTACCTATAAAAATCACTAGAAAAAACAAGAATTCAACATTAGAGATCTTATCCTAAAGTAAAATAAACATGTGACCAATATGGATAGAAACAAGTGAGGTAATTTTAATTTTAATTATCTTGGACCCTACATCATAACCTACAACTATGGATTAGGAGATTATCATTTGTCCTCTCTTGAAGGCAAACCAGAACCTGAGCCTCTTAATTCTTTGCATCTACATCCTTTATTTTGTTGAACAAGGATCAAACTCACCTTTTATCTAAATTAATCTCATCCTTTGATTTATGATATTTTCACCTTCCTCACACTTTCATCCCTTCCCCATTGAGAACAAATGATTATAACATACAAGCATATGATTAACCATCATAGTCATAGACTAATCTTAAATATGGGCACTATAGCTCTACCCATAACATGGTTCTATGGATGATTTTTGTTCCTAATCAAATGAAATCTCATGGTCATTAACCACCACTTTCACCTATCATTAACCTACTTGTGCTTTATGTTTTCCCTCATAAAGGTAAACCTCTAAGCCTAAATAGAATTGTACATGTCTAACCTAGCATCAAAATAATTTGGGATACCTAAATATCACTTGGGTCAAATATAACTAGCATGTCGACTAATCCCCTCAAGGATAGCTACATAGAATCTAAATTTCTTAAAAGGATAGACTACGCCCTTGAAGGATAGCTATCAAAGTGAACAAATCCAAAACTTGGACCACTCCCTTAAAGGATGGATAAGTCAATTTTTTCAAAGAAATCATTTGAATATTCCCATATCGATCAACTTCAAAAACCTATTAAAACAAAGAAATAAGAGGCCCTATATCAAAATCAAACTAAGATATCTCAAAAAATATGTAATTAGCTTTCATATATAGCATTAATAGACTTTCCACATCAATCAGTCTATACCTTGCATTTAAGACATGGCCTATCTATTATGGTTCTTAGGTCACCTATAAAATGGATAAACCAACCCCAAAGAGGTTTTATACCCTTCAAAACACCTATCATCCATCTCACCTTTATACCATCTACAAATAAGGGACTCAGAGCTTACTTGACATAATCTGATCAAGACATCATTTTATCAAACAATGCACACTAATACAAAGCATTCGAAGGGCTTATGTTCCTTAATCCAATCTAAATTTAGTTTTACTTAGTCCTTACCAATTAAAAATCATCATATCTTATCATTATCTTCTCATAATTGGTTCATGTATTCACTTAGATGTATGTCTCATGATTTTCATCTCTTTCCCACATCTAGTTTTGTTATCTAACTTGATTTATGTGCTTTCATCAATAAAATAACTATAAACCATAAACATTACATCATATCCATAACCATAATAAAACACCTCACATCATCATAAACATCATAACCATAATCAAAACATCACATCCATAATCATAAATCACATCACATCCATGATCATAACCATAACCAAAACACCATAGCCATAAACCATAAACATTACATCCATAATCATAAACCACATCATACATCCATAACCATAAACCACATCAACACAATAAACTATATCACATCATCATAAACATCATATCCATATATATACCAATAACCATTTATCCTAAACATCATAACCATGTATAAAACAAAGTATCACATCATCATAAATAACATCAACCATAAACATCATCCATAATCATCACATACCTAAGTTAGTGAGTCTACATCTCATAAGCATAATCATAAACAAATTATAAACATCCAAAACCATGAACCATGAACCATAAAATAAAATATATATATATATATATATATATATATATATATATATATATATATATATATATATCATTATCATATCATATAGATCATGTCTCATCAATATCAAACAGTACATATAATCATGTGCATCTCTCTCTCTCAAAAATATATATCTCACTGCATCAAATCACAGGCTAGTATCAAAATCAATATTTCTAACATAGTGTCTATAAGAACCTTAATGGGGTGAGTACATATCCATCTTGGTAGGTCGTACAGGTGTAGGGACTCATGGTTAGTGGGCCACTTTGCTGGGTGGACAATCCGGTCTCTCAGGGGGAAGACACTAGTATGTATCATATCCTAATCCCCTAGGGCATGCTACTACCTAGTGTATTCCCCCTAAGCTACCTGATTTTCTACCCACCAAAGTGGCCCACTAACATTGAGTCCCTACACCTATACCACCTACCAAGATGGCTCTACACTCACCCCATCAAGGTTCTTATAGACACTGTGTCATAAATATGGCCTCATAATAATATAACTCCTCAACAGTGGCCAAGTACCATGTCACAGGGATGCTACTTCATGTTGAAGTTTCTCCTCCTCTCTATCTCAAAGTGTCCCTCTCTGAAGTCACCAAGCCTAGTGAAGTCATATCCTAGTCACTCTTGCCCATCATAGTGGTAACTTGACCCTATAACATAGAAACATGTCCCTATAATGTGTCAACTTACCCTTATAAAGATATGATTTATGCATATGTATAAGCTAATACCACTCCTACCTATCCATTGGGTTCACCCCCTTGTACCTATACTTATGGGCCCCATCCATCTAGGTCCACATCCATAGCCTACCTTCCCCCATCATCGCATCAAAAATCTACCACTACATAAATGGATTTGTACCATATCATGTAGCTATCAACATAACTAGCATCATCAATCTATTCTTTGGTAGGCAACTCCTCTCAATCAAAAATCATCTCCTCTAGTTGTGGCTTAAGAAGCAAAAACTTGGAATCCTCCCACCTATAACTCAGAAATGGAGCCAAAATACCCTATACCAGGTTCAATTTCCTACAAACCCTATCAGAAGGGATGGGATTAGTCTCACCCTCTCTCCTCCCAAAAATCCACATATAACTCTACATCAACAAAATATGTCTAGTGGGCCCACCTCTAAAAGCCAACATATGGCCTTTAAACCACATCTCTAACCACGAGGGCCTTCAGTGCCCCTCTAAACTAGTAAATGTCTTATACACTTCCTCTAGGTCTTGTGAGTGCATAATCACTCCTCCACTAAATAAATCCTACCTTAAAGTCCATTTAGGCATATCCCTCCCATGGTAGCCCCATCAGCCTTAGCACTTAGATATGCTTATAATCCCAATAATGCAACACAAACCACAAACTAATCCCATACCTCTCGTGAGCTATAAACCCCCATAGCTCACTATATATCTATACCAATAAAATAGGTGCCACTCAAAAACTATCTGACCTAGTAGCATCTTCACAAAAACTCCTAGTATTAGATAAATAAACCTCCCACCACTTAAATCTAGTAATGCAAAACATGACACTACCATCATCATCATAATCATCAACCTTTGATCATCTCTGGCTCTTTGATACAATGGATTCTAACTAAAGCCTCTCATATTCTACCTAGAAAAGGCTTGATCCTCACTATATAGAAGATCCATGTGCTCATCCCTCTCCTCCCTCTCAATGTGATATATCAACTCCCCTTTAATGTTTAACTATTTGATCCTATATACATCCTCTATTGGGATGGTCATCTTACCCATCGGTAGGAAAAAGGTGTTCATCGATAGATCCCATCTCTTGATGAGGGCCATGATCATCACCACATCTCATAGCACATGTTGTAAGTGCATCATGTTGAGGCTAACCTCCTCTATGTGTGTTTAGTCATCATCAGTCATCCCATGATGGATCTCTAAAAATATCTAAAGAACCCGATCCTACATTTGTATTTGATCTCATGCCTACAAAATTTGTTAGAAAACATACTTAGTTTTTTCTATAAACTACTCTACCCATGGACTTCACCTTTTTATCACCCCATTTCATCCTACCTAATAACACCTATTTTTTTCTATATACACTACATCAACACATTTTCAAACCTACCTCATACCCAAGACAAACTATATCAACATATTTTCAAATGCTACCCTTAGCATTCCCACTTGGTCATTCCAACTCAACAATAACCTTCATATTTTATCAAAAAATATCACCCTTAACCTATTTTCCTTAACCTAATATCCAAAGCACCTAACCCTTTAGTCTACCACTAATGGTCACTATGATCTCTGATGATCAATTGGCCTTTTGGCCTATGGTCTTCGACCATCGATGGTCGACTACAATTGTCGATGGTTGGGTATGACCATTGACGATCACTATATGTGACAAATAGTATCAAAAAACCCACCCTGTCTACCCAAAAACCTACCCAAACACTCCTTTCCCATAACTAAATTACCTTAATTCTTTCCTCTACCCTACCCCTAACCTACATGCCCTCTCAATTCTAGTTTCCACTAGTAAAATTTAAAAATTACAACACAAAACCTTAAACCTAGGGTAAACCCAAAACTCACCCAAACAAACCATAAATCACCAAAATTTAACCATAAATAACCAAAATCAACTAATATAACAATTCATTATAACCCTACCTCATTCCTCAACCATCATCAAGGAGGGATCTTAGGTCCCACTACTTAGTCACATCCTTGTTTACCCTCTATCCTTGGCCCACCTTAGTAATCAACCACTCAACATGAATTATCTCCTTAGCCAATCATCAACCACCTCATCAATACCCTCCTAAAAAATACTAGAGTTTACAAGAGCACAAGAGTCAAGAGAGTCAAAATCCTATAGTGAAAATGACATTTCTTTTTCACTTTTTATCCTTCATACTTTTAGGGTTTCAGTGTGACTATCAATGATCAGGGTGACTATTGATGGTTGATTTTGAGACCCCTGATCATCGATGGTTAGGATCTCCTCTTTTCAAAATATTTTCCACCAACACTTTAGTGCCACATTTTTTAGACTACCTTCTCTGCTTACCCAACCAACCACATCCACCTTGATGTTGGCCATTTTGGCCCAAACTATTGCATATTTTGTAATGACCCTACCTTAGTCCTTTTTTTTATCACACTAGCCAACCTTGCCATAATAAACATTTGAATTTTCACCACCTAGTGGACACTAGACAATTTGTGTTTTTCCCAGGACCACTTCTTACCTTAGATACATATGAGAATACTAACCTTATCTAGGAGGCTTGATAGGAATAACCTGATTAGATATGCCTAATTTTATGGACCAATTACCCCATCACTTATCCTTCTAAAACCAAATTTATTTTTACCAACTATGGTAATTTAGTCTATGCATGATTTTGGATATCACACTTAGTCATATTTTGTGCATATGTTTGTGTTTTAAATTCCCAACCACCATTATCACCAACCTCGTGACTTAACATAAACTACTTATCAAACCTATACCTAATTTTGTTTAACCTCATTAATTCCTAATTTGAGGGGGAAAACCTCCTCCCATAATTAGGGTAACCAAACCTTTAACCCATAATCCATTTTTATTTTATAACTTGTTGATATAAATATCATAACAAAAAGGGGGAAATGTAGATAGTATAAAACTACACATGATGATTCTAGATGTCAAAACACACCTAAATCAAACCATTATCCAACCTTTAATCATGACCCTAAGTTAGTTTAGCTAACTAGATAAACTAACTCACTAACATACCCTTTTTACCTTATGTGACCTTCAATACTTAAGCATCGATGATCACCTTGACAGTCAATGGTGACCCTGACCATTGATGGTTAGGTCTTTTCCCCATCTGCCTAAAGATAAATCAAGCTAACACATCAAAATTTAATACATATGACAAGCTAACACATCACAACAACCCACCAAACCTCTTATGGAACCTTCTAGCTCCATCTCTCTTTCCCTATAAAAAGAGGGGAGTAGGAGGTGAAAAGGAATCCATGATCAATCCATTCATCCAAGTATCCAATAATCAAGTAAGAAGGTAACTAGTAGTCATTAAGAGCTCTCAAATTTATTTGTAGGTTCTCCCTTTAGCAAGCAAGCAATTATGACAGAGACCCAAACCTTTACCAAAATTATTCTCTAGGTAAATTACAATTACTATACCAACATTACTCTAGGATCAACCACTGGCCATTAAGCAACTAGTTAAGTATATTTTTGGTTTTCAAGTTCTTATTACTCAATTTTTTACCAGACCCCTTACCATAATATATTTTGACTCCCTAACCTTAACCAAATCCATAGAACACTTACCCCTTTTTAAAACCTGAACCAACCCCTTTTTTGAACACTTTCATAACCCATAACAACTACCAATAGTCACCTTCAACCACTGATAGTCACCCAACTATCGATGATTAGCATAATCATCAATGATCACCCTAACACTGATAGTCACTATGGTAGGAAATAATAGCAAGTTATTTCCACATAATTATCTTAGGCCAAATTCCACTTTCTATGTCTTTTCCTATTTATTGAGTGAATATTTTGTCACCAGCTAACTGATGGGAAAAATAGGTTGTTTCAACCACAACATAGGGAGATTGGTAGGCCAAGTGTGCAGGTTTACCACATCAAAAGGGGACAAATCTCTCCTCTCATCAAGGGGAGGTTCCCTATAACTATGAGGAGCTATATATATATACAAAAAATAACACTCAAGGGTAGGACAACACCATCCATCTCTCTTATTTCAGAGATGATGTTCACAAACAAAGGAGAAATCTAGGTGAAAACACTAAAGGCACTTCTCTTCTTTTAGAAGTGGTCTTGTAGCAAACAGCAAGAGTTCTTTCTGATAGGTAGCAAGTAACTAGTAATAGGGGGCATAATAACCAACAAAAAAAAGGTGTAGCACAAAGTCTCCACCTTGACTGCCCAAGAGTGAAATACGAAGGACAATGAGGGCACAAAGTCATCCCAAGGTCTTTTACATAGAAATAATCTAAAAACACACACACTAAAGACAATTATGGAAGCACACAATCTCTCCACAGTTGGCTTCAGAACACCTTCTTGGTTACATCTACTAGTTCTACTTATTTCATTAAAATGGACAAGAACGCATTCAGGAAATAGAGATAAAAACAATTTCCTAAATTACACAAGCTATAATAGCACAAAGTCTAAAAGTAACCTACTTTCTCATTCAAATAAAGAACTATGATTAACAATCTGAGCTCAAAGTCTCAGTAATCACCTTTCAATTTGGTCAGAGTTTTGCATCTATAACCAAAAGGATCTCCCTTGCATAAAATAAGAGATTACAATATATATCAGCCAATGAAGAGTTGGTGATTTCTTTCATGGCATGGCCCATGCTGCATTCAATGCCTTGAATGCATTTTTAGTTCAGTCAAAGAGGGCCATGCTAGAATAGGGCATCTACCTTAACTGTGGCATGTTGATTCATCTCAAATGTCTTCTCATGGGCTTGGGTCATCTAGTCTTTCACCAAATATGTACACGGCTATCCCCGCACTTTTATTCCAAGGGAGAAAAATAGGCCACGCCTTTAATGTTTGCAAGCTCAAATATCTACATGGTGGACTATTCTACCTACTAGAATAACTCTTGCACAAATATTTCTGGTTGTTCCCTCCTTTTTTTATAATTTGAGCTCTCAAACTATCTTTTCCCTTTCTGCTAGCTCTTTCAGCTCCCTCTTCAATTGGTCATTGAGTTTGTTTTCAGGTTTTGCACCACATTTGAAAATTAGCAGATGTTTTATTACCCTAAATTTGATGTTCATGGGGATGTCATTGGTTCATTGTTTCAATGGTTTGGGTTGCCTTCTCAGTTCCTTGATTCCATCGCTTCTCTGGTTCATTCACTTTCCTTTACTCAGAGCTTTCTTTGAACCTTTGAACCCGTTGAACCATTTTGGTTCAAGGTTCAACAGTTCATCCTTTTTCTTAGAAGCCTTTTTTTTCTCTAAGTCCCTCGAGCTTTGAAATTCCTTTGGCTTTATATCTTTAGAACCCTCCGAAGGGAAGGTGTCCCTTCAGGCCTTAAGAAAGGTCCATTTCTTGGTCGCTAAGAGCCCCCCGCAAGGGTACCTACCCTTCGGGATCCCTCAAGTGGCCTTCTTCTTCAAATCCTATGGAGTCCATAGAACCAAGCCTGAGGAGTCCATAGAAACAAGCCTATAGAATCCATAGAAATCAGCCTACAGAGTCCACAAAAACTAGCCTACAGAGTTTGTAGAAATTAGCCTACAGAGTCTGTAGAAACTAGCCTGCAGAGTGCATACAAACCTCTCTACAAAGTCTATAGAAACATGTCTATGGGCCTTTGATCATTCCTTTGGCTTAATGTCTTTGGAACCTCCCAAAGGGATGGTGTCCCTTCGGGCCTTGAGAAGGTCCATTTCATGGTCGCTAAGAGCCCCTCTGCAAGGGTACCTACCCTTTGAGGTCTTTTAGGTGGCCTTCTTCTTCAAATCCTTCAAACAAAATGTTTGAAGGAATTTCTTTAGACATTTTGTCTAAAGGAAACCTTTCCTTTGCCTTAGCTACTTTTTGTATGGCCTTTGATCATTCCTTCGGACAAAATGTCTGAAGGAATTCCTTTAGACATTTTGTCTAAAGGATTTCCCTTGTAATATTTGCAATGGAAAAACTTTCTGAAGGATACCTTTTTGTTCCCTTTTGTTCAATACCCTCTGCAAGGGCACTTGGCCTTTGGTTCACTACCCTCTGTAAGGGTACTTAGCCTTTGGGCTTTGGAGGACTCCTTTGAACCTTCTAATTGAACCGACCAATTGGACCAACTAACGGTTCAATGGTTCAATAGTTTAATCTTTTATTTGAAGCCTTCTTTCATTTAAGTCTTTTGATTTGATTGAACCCATTGAACCTTTGAACCCATTGAACCATTTTGGTTCAAGGTTTAATAGTTCATTCTTTACACTTCAAAGCCTTCTTTTCTTCTAAGTCTTTTGAAGCCGTTGAACTTGCCAAAGGGGTTGAACTTTGAACTTTTGATGAAGCACTTAACTCTTTAAGCTTGTCGATGTTATTGAACCTTTGAACCCATTAAACCTTTAAAACTTTAGAGGTGGGATTCAATGGTTCAATTTTTCATTCCATTTGTTTGAAGCTGAGGTGTTGAACTAACCTTAAAATTGCCTAAGTGTTGGAAACTTGCTACTTTGAGAGAGCTCGCTTGTTGAAGTCATTGAATCTGCTAGTCCCTTAACTGAAAAAGCTTGAATAATGAAAAATTTGAATGCTCAGAACAATATTTGAAAAGGGAAGAGAGAATTTTGGCTTGTAAGACCAAAATAGTTCATATGTTGTCCCAAAAATGAGTGATAAATTTTAGGAACAACAGCTGGCTCCAGTTGAGGAACTTCCTTCAATTGAAATTTTGAAACAGTTGAGGGGAGTAGAAACCAGAATCTCTAGTGCCTTCAACTATGCCATTGGGCTACAGATTCATGTTAACCAAAAAATAAAGGCACCAAAAATGAAAACAAAAATCACAAAATAGAACTAAAGACTATACAAATATACACATGTACAGATGATCTTATTTGATACTTCAAGAATTGAAGTGCTTCAGATGCTACCCATTATGAGACAGAGAAAAGGGCATGCCATCTTGATACTTCAATAGGAAATTATTTTCACCATTAAGTTTATGGATAGTAAATAGGCCTCTCCATAGGGAATCAAATTTTACATGCATTCCCTTTGGTTCTCTTCTCTTGTCCCATAACAGGACTTGGTCTCCAATTTAGAACTCATGATTTTTCACTTTCTAGTCGAAGAGCTTCTTCACCAGACTTTGATGTGTAGCAATTCAGTCCACCACCATATTTCATAGCTCATCTAGCTTAGTTAAGCACATGATCCTCTTATCGATGGAGCTTTCATATGTCTAATCTTCGACCGCCTTTGCCAATTTTAGTGCTAGCAATTCTAGGGTGATTGGTATCTCTACATTGAGACCATACAAAAGTTGGAAAGGTGACATACCTATTGCTCTCTTGGAAATAATTTTGTCTACCCATAAAGCATCAACCAATGCTTTATGCTAGGTTCATTGGTTGTCATCCACCAGCTTCCTAATGATGGTCACCAAGTTCTTGTTGCTTGATTCAGCTTAGCCATTCCCTTGTGGGAAATAATCAGAAGAGTGGGAAAGGGTAATCCCATAGTAAAAATAGAATTGAGTGATCTCATGAGAAGAGAAACAAGTTTCATTGTTTGTCATAATCTTAGTTGGGACCCTAAACCTAGAAATGATGTTTTTCTTGAGGAAATTGCATACCACTTTTGAAGTAGCATGCTTGGTTCGAATTGCTTCCACCCATTTGGTGAAATAATCTATGGCTATGAGGACATAATCATGTCTAGCACTTGAAGATGGGTTTATAGTACTCATGAAATAGATTCCCCATTACTGAAATGGCTCTTCTATCACCACTGGCTTAGGAGGCAAAGTAGATAACTTGGGTCTTCCAATGAACTATTGGCACAATTCACACCTTCGTACCCATTTGTATGCATCTTGAAACAAAGTAGGCCAGTAATACCTATCTCATAGAATATTATGAGCAGTTACAGGCATAGAAAAATGTCATCCATAGGCTAGATTATAGAAGGATTTCAAAAGTTGGTTTTGCTGCTCTTTATCCATGCAGTGAAGGAACACTCCATCAAGGTTCCTCTTATACAGGTCGTTATCCCACTAGACAAAATTGGTAGATTTTAATTTAAGAGTCCTCCTTTCCTTATGAGGCAGGTGAGTAGAACACTCACCATAGGTAATGAAATGAGCAATATTCAAATACCACTCATTTGTGGTGGAGACAAAGAGGACTATTAGCATGTCTTCCACTTATGTTTCTTCATGCCTACTTCTTTAGGTCTATTGTCAGCAATCAATTGGTAGAGGCCCCTTCCTTGTACAAGCATTATTGGTTTGATAATGAGATTAAACTCTTAGATTTTAGCAATCCAATTGCCCCTTTTGGTTCTAAACTCTTACTGAGTTAATATGGATTTAACTGTGGTATCAAGAACCAGGGCAGTAACTTGTGAAGTCAGGATGTAAAAATGGAAGTGCTTTATTGCTTTTACCACTGCATAAGCATGCTTCTCCATGTTTGAATACTTTAGTTCATAAGCTTTGAGAGGACAACTCATGAAGGATATGGGAGATTCCACACCTTCTTCATTCTATTGAACTAGAATTGTTGAAAGTGTGTGCTCAAAAGCATAACTATACACTGTGAAATCCTTGGTATAATCTAGAAAACCAAAATTGGGGCATGGGCAATAGCTATCTTGATTTCTTGAAATGCCAATTTGCCTTCTTCAATCTAGTTGAAAGTGGCCTTTCCCTTCATCATGTTCATAATGTGGTGAGTCTTGTTAGCAAACTCGGGGATGAACCTTCATAAAAAATTTACCTTTCCAAAGAAAGAGTGAACTACAGTCTTACTTGTGGGTAGAGTAAGCTCTTGGATGGATTTGACCCTTTTTGAGTCAATCTTTATACCTTCTTAGGATACAATGTGTCTAAGAAGTTTCCAATCTATTAGCCAAAAAATAGACTTCTTGGGATTTAGAGAAATGTCATTCTAACAACATCATTCCAGCCCTTGTTACAAATGGTGCACATGATCAGGATGATGCTTGGAAAAGATTGTTAAATCATCAAGGTACACCATAATGAACTAACCCATTTTGTCTTTGAAAGCAAGGTCTATTTCCCTTTAGAAGGTGGCACCAACATTTATCAAGCCAATGGAAATTTTTGATATGCAAAGGTGCCCCAAAGTGTGGTGAAGGCAATCTTATGCTATTCTACTTCACCAACTTCAACTTAATTATATCCTAAGAAGTTGTATAGCATCGATAACATCTCTAAACTGATCACTATCTAAAGAACTTGGTCCATGATGGGTAGAGGATAGTTATCCTTTAAGGAGGATTGATTCAAGTTTCTAAAATCCACGTAGAGGCAAATTTTGCCATTGTTCTTCCTTACAGGGACTATGTTTGCAATCCATGTGGAATGATGGACTGAAAAAATTATCCTAACATTTAGCATTTTCTATATTTTGGATAGAATAGTACCTGATGTCTTTGGATTTTACTACCTGTATTTTTGCTTATAAGGTATCGAATCACCCTTGAGAGGAATTTCATGGCAAATTTCATCAGGCCTAAGTGACTTCAGATCATCATAAGAGTACGCTAGGACATCATGTACTGGTGAAGTAGGGTAGTAAATTTGAGTTTCTCCTCCAAAGTGCAGCATTTCCCAATATTCACCATCTTGGGATTTTCCTTGGTACCCAAATTTATTTGATCAAACTCTTGAGAAGAGTTTGAATCCATTTATTGTTGTTTGATGAACCTATCATGCTTGTCAAATAGCTTCTCGAGGGAAACCAGGCCTTTTGGGATTTTATTCCTTTTAAGCTATAGGAATTCCTCACCTACGTCTGAACTTGATTTAGGGGCTAGTTCAAGCTTTTGAGGCTCACTGCCTTCAAAGTGAAGTTTTTCAAAGCTATCTTTTTATTCTAAGAAGGCAATTATTTGGTTGTCACCATTGAACACTTACCAATGATTGACATTGTCAAGCACACTTGGTCAAAACACTAGTTCGATAGTGTACTTGTCTCCTTTAAAATTTGAGTGAAGAACCAAAAGAGTTACTGAAACAACCAAAGCATCAGCTTGAGCATTGAATTCATTGGGAACTACAGAGATGTTGAAAGCATCAAAACTCTCAATTTGATCCCAAACTAGATTGTGGTAATGGCATAATCTCTCATTTTTGGTTTGGTATAGGTTTCTCACCTGACAAACCACCAGCTCAGTATCTCCTTTGGCATGAAGGAGTTTGATGCCCCTGTCTTGAGATGTCTTTAATCCAAGCAACAGAGATTCATACTCAGTAGTGTTTTTGGTATTACTAAACTATAATTTGTATGAAGAAAGAAAAACATCTCCTTGAGGAGATATCAACACAATCCTAGCTCTTTAACTAGTAGAAGAATAACTGCCATCAAATTTTAGAATCTAGACATCATCAGAAACTAATTTTTCCTTAGATTTCTCCTTATGTGGAGGAGAGGGTTCCATTGGGCTTACATTATGCTCTCTCATGTCTTCTACTATTTTATTTGATCCAATTTTTAGATTGTCATTTTCAAAAGTTTCATAAGCTAAGATAGGAGCATCCTCTATAGTCAGGAAGTAATTACCCATGCCTGAAGACTCAAATAGAATTTGAGCTTCAGGCACTGATGTTTGAGTGACCACATATTTTTCTTCCTTCTCAAGGAAAAATCTCTACATGAATCCTTTAATCATGATGTTTTCTTTAGATAGGTCCATACTTAACTCACCACCAACATCTTTACATAAATTCTGCCCAAGAAGGATGCCGTATGAGGTTGGGACGTCGGCCACCATGACTGTCATCTTGATTATATTATCTAGAAATGCTATAAATGCAAATTTGGCATCCTTGACTTATCTCAGTAGTGGCACTTGTTTATTCTCCATGGAGAAACATCTCCCAAATGTCTTGGTCAGTGTGAGTCTAAGATATTTTGCCACTTTGGCCGGCATGACATTGTCAGATGCAATTGAGTCTATGATGCAATTATTTAATTGGTGTCCATTTATTAGCAAGGAGACATAAAATGGTTTAGTCCTCCCAAGAGCAGCAAGAGGAGAAATGATAAGGTTATTCTGAGTAAACATGGGAGTCACCTTTGGAATAGCTGGTCCTATAGGGATGGTTTTATTCTTCATACATTCCACTAACTTATCTAACTGCTCAGGGTTGGATTGTAGAAATTCAAATTCAAACATTTGAATTTTAGTTTTCTTGACATGGTCAACTATGTCAAATGTCTGCAATGAATTATGAACAGGGGAAGGGAGTTCATCCTTCTAGTTTTTAAGAGGGGAGGACTGATCTAAGAAATTTAAGTTAAAGGTGCAAAAACATTTAGGGTACTTACTTTTTTAGTGATCACCAGGTCCTTTGCTTGAAAAGGTAGAGTGGTTCCTCATTTGGAAATTGAAATTACAATTTGAGGTCACTCCTCTATTTTTTCATTATCAACTTGCTGGGCTAACTAATTATTAGACCAAGTGAACACAATGTATGATCCCTCAACTACTTTACCTTCATTTCTAGGTTCATTCTGGTATAGAAGCTAATGTTAGAGTCGCGAGCTAATTCTTCTTCTCCCTCTGTGAAGAGATTAGTGTCATCTTATAGGTTCAACTTAGGCTGAAAGGAGAAATTTGATTCTGCTTCAAGATATCCAACTGCTGAATTAGTTGGAGGTGCTTTAATGACCAATTTCCCCTAAGGGAGAGGAATATGATTTGGTTGCCCTTGATTCCTGGTAGCATTGCCTTGGTATGATAGATTGAGGAATGTCCTCCTTGGTAAATCTCTATATGAAGGGGCAGATGACATCCCTTGCACCTTTTGCTTTCTAAGAGCAAGCAACTCATTTTCTAGCTTCTACACCATTGGATTAGTGGTACCTATAGATGGATATTTAGAAGATGAAGAATATTTACCTCTGTTAGGATCTCTCCTTACCTTTCCAGCCAAGATAAGGTCATCTTCCACCTCAATGGCCAAATACTACATAGTAGCAAGGTCTATGTGGCCAGCACATCTCAATATAAAACTCACTTCAGGTAGTTGTGAGTTGATGAAGAAATATTTAAGGTTCTCAGGTTTTGGCTGAGCAATTATAAGAATCATGTTCCTCAGCTTGTCAAATTTGGAAATGAAGTCCATTATAGGTTCATGAGGTTCTTTCTTCATCTGTGTGCGCTGGGCTAGCAAGGCATGTGCATCTTTTACAGGCTTGAACCTTGCTTAAAACTTAGCTTTGAGAGTGTTCTAGTCAGTTACAGTCTGGACTTGTAGATGATAGAACTAGTTTACAATAGCACCTTACAATGTTTCCACAAATAGCTTGACTTCCATGTCCTCATACTCTACGTCTATCACACCATAGGCTATGCTAAAAGTTGTAATGTGTTCATCAAATTGAACTCTCCCATCACCAAAGAATTTGGGTAAATTCTTCCTTGAACTATGTGGTAGCTCATGTAGAGGTGGAGTTAAATTGAGTGGGCCAAAAGAGTTACCTCGGGGGCCTTAAACTATCATGATTTCATTATGGAAAGGGGGGATAACAAATCTGGGTGGAGTATATATAGGCAAAGCTCTACTAATAGTAGAAAAAAAAGCTCTGCCTTGTATTGGTGACCTGGTATTGGTAGGAGGAAGACTCTTAGTTCATTGAACTTGAAGTTGTGGAGGAAACAAATCAAAATTACCCTACTACACCAACTCAAAAATAGGGTCAATAACACCTTGGGCTCTCTAGCTTCTAGTATAGCATGGAGTTTCCAGATTGTAGAATAAAAATGGAAAAGAATTGGCCCTACTTTACCTTGAAGCTTTAGGCTTCAAATGTGCAATATTCACTAGTGGAGTCACCAAAAAACTGTTGGTGTGAAGCTGGCAGTGTTCTTTCCTACTTCAAGTCGTTCCCTAGCGAGAGTAAATGCTTCAATTGGAATAGACTAGAAAAGGACTGGAAATGCTCATCGATCCCTAGTGGCTCTTATTTTGAGGACCAAATTATATAATAGAAATGGATAAGGCTATAATGATAATGGATAAGACATAGGTGATGCTTCAATCTGAAGCTTGAGGCTTCAAATTGCACAAAATTGTTGTGTCCCCAGCAGAGTCACCAAAAAATTATTGGCATGAAGCTGGCAGTGTTATTTCCTACTTCACATCATTCCTCAGCAATATAAAATGCTTCAATTTGAATAGACTAGAAAAGGACTGGAAATGCTCGTCGATCCCTAGCATTGTCACCAAAAAACTCTTGGGTGAATATTTTGTCACCAGCTAACTGATGGTAAAAATAGGTTGTTTCAACCATAGCATAGGGAGATTGGTCAGCCAAGTGTGCAAGTTTACCACATCAAAAGGGGACAAATCTCTCCTCTCATCATGGGGAGGTTCCCTATAACTATGAGGAGCTATATATATATATATATATATATATATATATATATATATATATATATATATATCTGTGTGTGTGTGTGTAGAAAATAACACTCAGGGGTAGGACAACACCATCCATCTCTCTTCTTTTAGAGATGAGGTTTACAAACAAAGGAAAAATCTAGGTGAAAACATTAAAGGCACTTCTCTTCTTTCAAAAGTAGTCTTGCAAAAAATAGCAGGAGGTCTTTCTGATAAGTAGCATGCAATTGGTAATAGTGGGTGTAGTAACTAGCCAAAAAAAGGTGTAGCATAAAGTCTCCACCTCGACTGCCCAAGAGTAAAATATGAAGGACAATGAGGGCACAAAGTCATCCCAAGGTCTTTTACATAGAAAGAAACTAAAAACACACACACTAAAGATAATTATGGCAGCACAAAATCTCTCCACAGTTGGCTTCAGGACACCTTCTTGATTACTTCCACTAGTTCTACTTATTTCATTAAAATGGACAAGAACACATTTAGGAAATAGACATAAGAACAATATCCTAAATGACACAAGCTATAACATCACAAAGTTTAAAAGTAACCTACTTTCTCATTGAAATAAAGAACTATGATTAACAATCTGAGCTCAAAGTCTTAGTAATCACCTTTTAATTTTGGTAGAGTTTTGCTTCTATAACCAAAAAGATCTCCCTTGCATAAAATAAGAGATTACAATATATAGCAGCCAAGGAATACTTGGTGCTTTCTTTCATGGTAGGACCCATGCTGTATTCACTACCTTAAATGCATTTTTAGTTTAGTCAAAGAGGGCCATGCTGGAACAGGGCATTTGCCTTAACTGTGGTGTGTTAATTCATCTCAAATGTCTTCTCCTGGGCCTGGGTCATCTGGTCATTCACCAAATATGTACACAATTCTCCCCTCACTTTTATTCCAAGGGAGAAAAATAGGCCATGTTTACAAGCTCAAATATCTACTTGGTGGACTGTTCCACCTACTGGAATAACTCTTGCACAGATATTTCTAGTTTTTCCCTCTTTCCTATTGTAATTTGAGCTCTTGGGCTATCTTTTCCCTTTCTGTTGGCTCTTTCAACTCCCTCTTCAACTGGTCACTGAGTTTGTTTTTAGGTTTAGTGCCACATTTGAAAATCAACAGATACTTCATTACAATATATTTGATGTCTATGGGGACGTCATTGGTTCACTATTTCAATAGTTCAGATGGTCTTCTCAGCTCCTTGATTCTATCACTTCTCTGGTTCATTCACTTTCCTTTGCTCAGAGCTTTCTTTGAACCTCTAAACTCGTTAAACTCATTAAACCATTTTGTTTCAAGGTTCAACAGTTCATCCTCTTTCTTAGAAGCCTTTATTTTCTCTAAATCCCTCGAGCTTTGAAATTCCTTTGGCTTTATATCTTTGAAACCCTCTGAAGGGTAGGTATCCCTTTGGGCCTTAAGAAAGGTCCATTTTCTGGTCACTAAGAGCCCCCTGTAAGGGTACTTGCCCTTCAGGGTCCTTTAGGTGGCCTTCTTCTTCAAATCTTGCAGAGTCCGTAGAACCAAGACTGAAGAGTCCATATAAACAAGCCTGTGGAGTCCATAGAAATTAGCCTATAGAGTCCACAAAAACTAGCCTATAGAGCCTGTAGAAATCAGCCTACAGAGTCCATAGAAATTAGCCTACAGAGTCCATAGAAACTTGTCTGTAGAGTCCATAAAAACATGTCTATGAGCCTTTGATCATTCCTTCAGCTTAATGTCTTTGGAACCTCCAAAAGGGAAGGTGTCCCTTCAGGCCTTGAGAAGGTCCATTTCCTGGTTGTTAAGAGCCCCTCTGCAAGGGTACCCACCTTTTAAGGTCCTTCAAGCATCCTTCTTCTTCAAATCCTTCAGACAAAATGTCTGAAGGAAACCTTTCCTTTACCTTAACCACTTTTCGTTGGGCCTTTGATCATTCCTTCAGATAAAATGTCTGAAGGAATTCCTTCAGACATTATGTCCGAAGGATTTCCCTTGTAATATTTGCATAAAAAAACTTTTTGAAGGATATCTTTTTGTTCCCTTTTGTTCACTACCCTCTACAACGGCACTTGGCCTTTGGTTCACTGCCCTCCACAAGGGAACTTGGCCTTTGGGCTTTGGGGGACTCCTTTGAACCTTCCAATTGAACCCTACTGTTCAATCTTTTGTTTGAAGCCTTTTTTCATTTAAGTCTTTTGATTTGATTGAACCTGTTGAACCTTTGAACCCGTTGAACCATTTTGGTTCATGGTTCAATGGTTCATTCTTTACACTTCAAAGCCTTCTTTTTTTCTAAGTCTTTTGAAGCCGTTGAACTTGTTGAAGAAGTTGGACTTTGAACTTTTGCCGAAGTGCTTAACTCTTTAAGCTTGCTAATGTCATTGAACCTTTGAACCCATTAAACCTTTGAACCTTTGGAGGTGGAGTTTAATGGTTCAATGGTTCATTCCATTTATTTGAAGTTGAGGCATTGAACTAACCTTGTAATTTCCTAAGTGTTGGAAACTTGTTCCTTTGAGAGAGCTCACATGTTGAAGTCATTGAACCTGCTAGTCTCTTAGTTGAAAAAGCTTGAATAATGAAGAATTTGAATGCTCAGAACAATTTTTGAAAAGGGAAGAGAGAATTTTGGCTTGCAGGACCAAAATAGTTCATATGTTGTCCCAAAAATGAGTGACAAATTTTGGGAACAACACTATTCATAGAGACCCCACCCATTTTTTGAACCCAACATGACCTATTTAGCATTAGTATTGACCTACTATTTGTTTAATTAATCTATTTTCTTTATCAAGCATTTATTTCTTCTTACATTATCTTTCAATCTTTTCTATCATTTGATATAAGCATTTCATCTTTATTTATTTCAACTTAATTATTTTAAGAGTGTGGATTAATAGCCTCCTAGTAAGCTCATACTTGTTAGGGTGTGGAGCTAAAAGCTTCACCAAGAAGCATACTTAAATAGGTTCGGGTCTACACAGACGCTGGCGTCGGTCAGGAGCGACCGATGTCGGTTAGTAGCAGTTGCAGAGGCGCCGACATCGGCAATATGGTCGGCCAGCGACGGTCACAGGCGAACAGGCAGGAACCGACGTCGGTTACCTGTGGGTCCAGAAAGCTATTTCCATGGACAGCAGCGAGTGTTTGGATGATAAGTTTGAGTCGTGGACTCAAGCTTGTGTCTCTATTATTAGCAATATTATTTTTAGAGCCCTTATTCAAGAGGCTTAACTGTTTGTTGTAAGAGCATGCTCAAGTTTCCTATTTCTATATGTAGGAAGATCTTCTTAGCTTAGAATTGTAGTGTGTAAGAGAAGTGTAGAACTGTAATAGTAGAACATTGTGAATGTTTGAAGGATAGTACAGAGTTGCATCAATCCAGGTTGTTGGATTTGAGTGTACTTGAGAGAGAGCTCTTGAGGAATAGAGATCTAGTGAGAGATCTTGTGTGCATCTGAGAGAGGTGTGGAAGAACGAAGTTTCTTCAAATTGTATTCCTATTGTAAAGAGTTTCAATACAAGTTTTCAGGGTGTTTTCTTGTATATCTTGTTCTGTGCTATTTATCATTTCAGTTACTTATCTATCTGATTTATTTCTGCGTTTATTGCTTTCACAAGTGTAATCTATTGTTGGTTTGATCCCCCAACAAGTGGTATCAGAGCCTTGGTTACAGGTTACAGGTTACAGATTATAGGTTGCTCACAGGTGTTTCTGTAGGGATTTCTGTTTGAGTGGGAGAAGCAATGGCAGAAGAAAGTAAGTTGAGAATGGAAAAGTTTAATGGCAAGAACTACCAACATTGGAGAATGCAGATAGAGGACTATCTGTATCAGAAGGATCTCTACTTACCGTTAGGTGGGATAGCAAAGAAGCCCAAGGACATGGAGGATGAAGAATGGGAAGTTCTTGACAGAAAGGCTCTTGGGTCTATAAGACTGAGTCTGGACTCCACTGTGATATCTAATTTGTCACAGGCAAAAACAACGGTAGAGTTGATGACCACGTTAGCAAATATGTATGAAAAACCCTCAGCTTCAAATAAGGTATATCTTATGAAGCAATTATTTAATTTGCATATGAATGAAGGTGGATCTATTTCTACTCATTTGAATGATTTCAATGGTATTGTAAATCAGTTAAGTTCTGTCAATATTATATTTGAAGATGAAATAAAAGCTCTTTTGATATTATGTTCTTTGCCTGAAAGCTGGCATGGCTTAGTAATGGCAGTTTCTAATACTGCATCTGCATCAAATATTTTGAAAGTAGAGGATGTGGTTAGTGTTATCTTGAATGAGGAAATACGCAGGAAAAGCACAGAAGAGACATCTGGGAACGCTTTAAATTTTGAGAGCAGGGGAAGGCAAAAAGAAAAGAGCAAGAGGAGATCAAGATCTAAGTCTAAGGTGAGAGGAAGATCCAAATCCAGAAATGGCAGGAAGCCACAATGCTAGAATTGTGGAAAGATGGGGCACATAAGCAGAGATTGTTGGTCAAAGCCTAAGGAGGACAACCAGCACGAAGGAAAGGAAGAAGCCAAGGTTGCAGGTATTGCACAGGATGCTTTAATTTTCTCTTTGCATAATAACATAGAATCTTGGGTATTAGATTCTGGTGCATCTTTCCATGCTACCCCTAACAGAGAGTATTTCATTGACTATATCCATGGAGATTTTGGAATAGTGTACTTAGGGGATGATGAGCCTTGTAAGATACTGGCAAAGGTAAAGTGCAGCTGAAGATGCAGAATGGCAACACATGGGTGTTGAGAGAAGTGATGCATGTTCCTAGTTTGAAGAGAAATTTGATTTCTGTAGGTAAGCTAGGTGATGAGGGTTGTACAGTAACTCTCACAGTAGATTCTTGGAAGGTGACCAAGGGTGCACTAGTTATGGCCAGAGGTAAGAGAGAAGGTACTCTCTATTTGTGTAATTGTGTTACTAACAAATCTCCTTCAGTTTTATCTACTTAAGGTGTGGATTGTAAATTATGGCACTCAAGGCTTGGCCACATGAGTGAGAAGGGGATGTCAATACTTAAGTCTAAAGGTATGCTTTCAGATTTGAAAAGTATGGATCTAGAATTTTGTGAGCATTGTGTATTTAGAAAATAGAAAAGGGTTAGTTTTCTCAAGACTGGGTCTACTAAGAAAAGGCAGAAGTTGCAGCTTGTTCACACAGACGTGTGGGGACCGGCTCAGGTAGCCTCTATTGGCGGATCACGGTACTATGTTACATTCATAGATGATGCCACAAGAAAGGTATGGATCTACTGTATTAAAAAGAAATCTGATGTTTTTGAGACTTTTAAGTTTTGGAAGGCTATGGTTGAGAATGAAACAGGCAGAAAGTTAAAGTGCCTAAGATCTGATAATGGCGGTGAGTTCTGTAGTCTTAAGTTCAAATTGTATTGTTATACACAAGGAATCCGTAGGCAAAGGATGGTTCCAAGGACACCTTAGCAGAATGGTATTGCTGAAAGGATGAACAGAACTATTATGGAGCGTGCAAGATGTATGAGATTGCATGCAGGGTTGCCCTTAGAGTTTTGGGCAGAAGCAGTTGACACCGCAGTGTACCTGATTAACAGAGGACCCTCTACAGCTCTAGATGGTGGAATTCCAGAAGAGGCATGGACAGGTAAAAAGGTAGATCTCTCATATCTCAAAGTTTTTGGTAGTGAAGCCTTTGTGCATATAAATAAGGAAAATAGAAAGAAGCTTGATCCTAAGTCTATGAGGTGCACGTTTATAGGCTATGGCTCAGATGATTTTGGTTTTAGATTTTGGAATCTAGGAACTAACAAGGTAATCAGGAGCCGTGATGTTGTTTTCAATAAAAGAGTGATGTACAGTGATCAAATAAGGAAGCTGGATCAATCTAGGCAGAGCAATAGTGAATTGGACGAAGTTATGGTCCAAAATGAGCTCGTGGGAAAAAGAAATAATCACTTGCAGGAAAACACAGAGACCGACGTCGGCAGGTTACGAATCAGCGTTGGCAGTATAGAGACAGATGTCGGTCATACAGAGACCAACGTCGGTAGACCAGGCACCAAGGTCGGTCAGGAAGAACCAATGACGGCGAGTGACAGGTCTACAGGTGGCCGAGGTCGGTCACTGTCAGAAAATTTGGGTGGACAGATTGTTGAAAACAAGTCCAAGACACCCACCAGGAGGTCTGAAAGGGTAAGTAAGCCTCCAATTAGATATTCTCCTTCCTTATATTATTTATTGCTAACTGATGGTGGAGAACCAGAGAGTTTTGAAGAAGCATTACAGGTGGAGTCCAGGAGTAAGTGGGAGCGTGGCATGGTTGAGGAGATGGAGTCCTTAAGAGAGAACCAAACATGGGATTTGGTTGAGTTGCCAGCTGGTAAGAGAACACTGAAGAACAGATGGACCTACAGGTTAAAGGAAAGTGAGGATGGTCAGATGCGATATAAGGCCAGATTAGTGGTAAAAGGATTTGCACAAAAGCCAGGTATTGACTTTGGTGAAATTTTTTCTCCGGTTGTTAAAATGACTTCAATAAGGGTTGTATTGTCTTTGGTTGCTTTTGAGGATTTGCATCTCGAGCAGCTAGATGTTAAGATAGCATTTCTTCATGGAGATTTAGATGAGGAAATTTATATGGAACAGCCAGAAGGATTCGAGGTCAAGGGTAAGGAGAAGTTTGTGTGCAGGTTAAAGAAAAGCTTGTATGGCCTCAAGCAAGCTCCAAGGCAATGGTACTTAAAATTTGACAGGTTTATGACTGAGCATGGCTACAGTAGGTGTCAATCAGACCATTGTGTGTATTTCAAGAGATTTGATAATGGTAGATATATTATTCTATTGTTGTATGTAGATGACATGCTAGTTGCAGGGTCTCACATGCAGGATATCTCTGAGCTTAAGGAGAAGTTAGCTCAAATGTTTGCTATGAAGGATTTGGGAGCAGTGAAGAAGATCGTTGGCATGAGCACTAGGAGAGACAGGAAAAATCACAGGTTGATATTGTCTCAAGAAGATTATGTGAATAAGGTGTTGGAGAGGTTTAATATGCAGGATGCAAAACCGGTAAGTACACCTATGGCTGGACATTTTAAGTTAAGCAAAGAACAATGTCCCAATTCACATGATGAGGTAGAGTACATGAGTACAGTTCCATATTCTTCCACAGTAGGGAGTTTGATGTATGCAATGGTGTGTACTAGACCAGATATTGCCCAAGCAGTGGGAGTAGTAAGTAAGTATATGGCCAATCCAGGTAAGGAACATTGGAAAGCAGTTCAATGGATCCTTAGATATCTGAGAGGATCCAGCAGCAAGCATTTGTGCTATGGAGGTTCAGGTACTTCTCTACATGGTTATGTAGATTCAGATATGGCAGGGGATTTGGATGGTAGGAGGAGCACCACAGGTTATGTTTTTACTGTAGGTGGAACAGCGGTTAGTTGGATATCTAAGTTGCAGAAGGTTGTAGCCTTGTCAACTACAGAAGTAGAGTATATTGCAGCTACAGAAGCTAGCAAGGAGATGATATGGATGACACGGTTCATGGAAGAGCTTGGAAGGGAGCATGGGAGTTACAGATTATATAGTGACAGTCAGAGTGCAATCCATTTGGCTAAGAACTCGGCCTTTCATTCAAGAACCAAGCACATACAGCTAAGGTACCACTTCATACGGCAGGTATTGGAAGATGGTGAGTTGAAGCTGGAGAAGATCCATACAGACAAGAATTTTGCTGATATGCTAACAAAGCCGGTTACTAAGGAGAAGTTGAACTTGCATTCAACTTCTATTGGTCTTCATGATTGAGTTGAAGATGGAGGAGCTAGAAGATGATGCTGTACAGGCTGGTGCAGCTGGTTTATCTCCAAGTGGGAGATTGTTAGGGTGTGGAGCTAAAAGCTTCACCAAGGAGCATACTTAAATAGGTTCGGGTCTACATAGATGCCGGCGTTGGTCAGGAGCGATCGACGTCGGTTAGTAGCAGTTGCAGAGGCACCGACGTCGATAATATGGTCGGCCGGCGACGGTCATAGGCGAACAGGTAGGAATCGACGTCGGTTACCTGCGGGTCCAGAAAGCTATTTCCGTGGACAGCAGCGAGTGTTTGCATGATAAGTTTGAGTCGTGGACTCAAGCTTGCGTCTCTATTATTAGCAATATTATTTTTAGAGCCCTTGTTCAAGAGGCTTAACTATTTGTTGTAAGAGTATGCTCAAGTTTCCTATTTCTATATGTAGGAAGATCTTCTTAGCTTAGAATTGTAGTGTGTAAGAGAAGTGTAGAACTGTAATAGTAGAACATTGTGAATGTTTGAAGGATAGTACAGAGTTGCATCAATCCAGGTTGTTGGATTTGAGTGTACTTGAGAGAGAGCTCTTGAGGAATAGAGATCTAGTGAGAGATCTTGTGTGCATCTGAGAGAGGTGTGGAAGAACGAAGTTTCTTCAAATTGTATTCCTATTGTAAAGAGTTTCAATACAAGTTTTTAGGGTGTTTTCTTGTATATCTTGTTCTGTGCTATTTATCATTTCAGTTACTTATCTATCTAATTTATTTCCGCGTTTATTGCTTTCACAAGTGTAATCTATTGTTGGTTTGATCCCCCAACAATACTTCTTGGATCTATCTCATGATAGGCAATCCACCTTGCTATCCATCTAACAACCCCTTTTGCATGAGTGTTTTCTTATCTATAGGTCATTTTTCCCAAAACAAAGAGGAGCTCTTCACAATCATCTGGATCATGCACATATAAACAACCAAGTTATTCTACCATACCTATAATTAGTTTCTTACTTATCCTTTAATTAAGAAATGAAATAAAACTAAGAGAAACACATATACTTGTGGCTCTAAATCTAACCATTCTCCTTCATTTTTTAAGGCATCAATTCTACCTTTAAAGAACATTTCATCTTGAGATTGGTTAGCACCCTCAAACTAATGGGAGATTTCCTCTTCATATTTTGAAGGGGATGTAGGCTAGTCTATAACCTTTACTTGATCCATGAATTCATAGTACATCTATTATCATACTTCATATTTATCCTTTTCTTCTTTTATTTCTTCCTCAAGCTCATTTATGATCTCTCCAACATGGTCAGCTGACTGATTGACTATATCAATCTCTACATCTTACTCATTTTCATTTATGACCATACCAGATGGAAGCTCTTAGGACCAAATAAAATATTACCTACTATCAACCACATCTTTTCTATACACATCTTTAAAAGTGAAAACATTAGTGTTGCCTTCAAGATCTAAAATATCAAAGCCATGCCAAGAAGTTAAATTAAAACCTCGGTCTTCCCTTTTTGAAAGAAATGGACTATCTATCATGACCTTTCTATCATAGACACTTGTGTTTTCTTCCTCAGGCTCCACTTTACCTACAATCTCCTCCTCTACCCTTTATAAAATAGGCTCTCTCTTTATGAGGGAGATGGTGGGAGGGTTAAGAAGTTTACCTTGTTTACAAATCAGGAGAGTGTCACTCTAGTTAGGCACTTTGGAGGTTCTTTTAGGCAGTTTATGAGGGAAGGAGGGAGAGTCTTGAAACTCTTGTACACCAAAATCATTGATCTAAGATATATTTTTTGATTCATCTCTTGCATAACTAACCCTTCTTCTACTAAGACTGGCTCCTAAAATTCTCAACTTGCATTTCCCTTTTCTATTTTGTGCCCTCCTTGATTTATTTCCATGAGGGGAATGTGGTGTAAGATTTGACCACCTCCTCCTTCTCTTGAATGGGTGTGGAAGAGGATAGTTTCATAATAGAGGGTATAAAATAGTTGGGGTCATTGACATAAGAGAGGGTCCAAGATAGAAGGACTTCATGTTCCTTAATTGATAGAGGTGAGGCTCGACAAGTTTGACTAGAGGATTAAGTAGGTTGATATAGAGGATATAGGCTCCCTATAGGGTTAGTAATAATTATCATATGGTTTCTATAGTGAACTTTTAGGACCATTTGGCGTGAATCCATGAATATTATTAACTTTATATGAAGGATAAGGAATAAATGAACATGCATTTTGATCAAATGGGTGGTGATTGTACATACCAAATGATGGTGATTAGTCACCTAGGCTTCTTCAACCAAATGATAGATATTTCAACTCACCATTGATGTTTTATATAATTCCTCCAAAGGCTAATATGCAGAAGAACAACACCAAAAATTCTTCAACTGCTTTAGACCTTAGTCCCACCGGGCATGCCAAAAACTATTATAGACTCAATTCACACCCTTAGAGAGGGTTCTTTAGGTTCTTTAGGCTTTGGAGTAAGTTGGTTTCATCTTTGATGCTCACCTATAACTTAAACTAAGCCTAATGCTTCATAGAGAGAAGGGTTAAAAAGTGAATAAGGGCTCCCAAGAAAGTTAACTAGGTGATGCACCAAACATAAGAGGGAAACTTCCATAATCTCAAACCCACACTAGATCAATAGAGGGCATTGAAAAATCCCTAGATAATTGTTAAGCATGGGATATACTGAGAGGTGGGGGTGAATCAGTATATCATATATCTTATAAAACTTTCCCTTAATCAAATTCCACTTAACCAAACATTTAAGATATGCAATAAAACTGAAACAATAAACACACCAAAAGATAGAGAGAGACACCAGATATAACGTGGAAGCCCAATGTGGGAAGAACCATGGAGAACAATATCAAGTATATGAATAATCACCAACTCAAACAATATTCACAATCATCAACTTGTAAGTGCACCAACCCCTTTGTTGAGCACCAACACAACAACTATTCATGAGCACCAACCCATAGGAGCACCAACCCCTTTGCTCAGCATTAACATAGCAACAATATATGAGTACCAACCCATAGGAGCACCAACCCCTTTGTTGAGCACCAACACAAAAACAATTCATGAGCACCAACCCACATGAGCACCAACCCCTTTACTGAGCACCAACACAGCAATAATTCATGAGCACCAACCCACAGGAGCACCAACCCCTTTGTGTATACCACACAACTATCTCTCAATGTTGTTATCTCAAAAAATGATTGTTTATTATAACATCTCTTTCCTCTCTCTCACCTTTGTTATTATAAGCTAGATATAACAAATACAAATCATATTCATCTCTCACAAATGCTCTTCTAAGCTAGATATTACTATCTCAAATTAAACACTATCTCACATTTATTATAAATGGCTTTTCAATCCTTTATTTATAGATTTCCAAATGACCTTTGGCCTTCCCCCTTTATGACCCTTCAATCCTCATGTAAAATGGTGCCAAACTTATATGACCCTTCATATCCTTTCCTTTGAAAAGTCATGTGGTGACCCTTCATGAGCAAAAATGTCCTTTCCTCTTTTTTCTTTACCTTGGTGACTTTTCATATTCCTCAAAGTGTCCCTTCATGAGAAATTGTGCCCTTCCTTTTTTTTCTTCACTTGGTGACTCTTGGAATTCCCCAAGATGACTCTTCATGGGAAAATGTGTCCCATTCCTCTTTTATCTTTACCCCATGACTCATTGACTTCTCCATGGGCCCTTCTTTTGTCTTAAATGCAACCAAAAATATATTCATTAATATTAAATAAATATTAACACACATTAGCCAAGATATATCTATTACAAACATCATTAAATGCAATGGGCCCTTTATCACCAATAATGTTAGACCTTTGACATTAATGACAATATTTCCAACAATTAATGTCAGAAAGAAGGACCATGGATGAGGAAGATTATCCTTCACACAATGCCATAGTGCACAGCTTGCCAAACATAGATTCAAGGTAGAAGATAGGTAAAGAAAGTCTCATTACATTAAAACTTAGTTTTTACAAATGCTTGACAGGGTCTAGCCTAATCAAGCTAAACATACTTTACAATATCTCAAATAATGTCCCATCTCTCAGAAAGATAAAAAGTCTAAAATATAATAACCCTTCACAAAATAGAAAAGGGGATAATATAAGAGAAGGGGGAGAAGGGAGGGAGAAGGGGAAGCACATCATTCATGATAATCAATGGGTTGTCAACTTTAAAAGAAGTTTCACTAGGATTTTAGTCCAATCAGAATAGGTTAGTATGATCAAGATATCATGATTTGCCTAGATAGCCTCCAAATCATTATATTAGTTAAAAAAGATGCACTAGAAGATAAGAGTTTGCCAAAAATGGAAAGTCATGATCCTACTATAATTGAATGCCCCAATTACTTTCAAAATCCCCAAGTCTTACTATTTTAGTTCCTATACTAGATTTCATTATGAGGACAAAATCCTCATATCTTCAAACTGCCAAGGACATGTCATGTCTTCTCTAAGTCATGATTTGTTGAGACATGACTTGGGATGATCTTCTCATTAATCATGTATCTATTTTATGCCTTGGATATTGAATAGAAAAGTCTATAGGTGAAAACTAATCTAATTATATTATTTTTCCTATAATTTTACATATATATGGCACTCTATTCAATTCCATGTCCTATAGGAGTCTGTATCAAGCTCCTTTCCTTTACTTTTTTCATCGACTCAAGTCAGGCCTGAGTCTAGTTCTTTTAATCTCACTTATCGAGTTGAGTCCCTTTACTTTATAAAATTTCATTGAACATCCCAACTCATCACCTTGTTATTGGCTATTGAAACACCTTACATTATTGACCCCTTTGACTTTATTTCACTCCATCAGATTTTAAAATTTGATTAAATGTGGACCATGGATCTTTGGTACCCACTACCTTGAGCTTGACTTCTCATTAGTTTATGGATTTACTGACTGTTTGACTTTCTCATTCTCCTACATGATTGATACTTATTGATTATGCATTCCTCTTTAAGTTCCACTAAATATTTTGGATCCAAATAGTCACTTTATGGGTCTTAAAAATGATGTTTGCACAGATGTATACCATTTACTAAACAACTTTCTAATTTTATAACTTGAAGCAAAAAGATCATGGGAACACCAAACTTACAAATAATGGGCCTAATGATGAAAGGAACAAACCCTTTTGATCAATTGGCTATTTGAGTGTTCTACATGCTTTTATAAAATGTTGAATTTAAGTACTTCATGTGATCTTGTATGACATCTTGATGACAGTCTGGTCTAAAATGGCTAAGTATGAAAACATAGCAAACTTTACATTAGGATCCAACTTTTCCCATGCATATCTTTCATTGTGTTACAATGCATGAGCTAAAACTTGGCACATATAAACTGGACTCCAAAATGAATAGACCCATATGATTATTTCTTCTTGAGACTACCACACATGCAATATCTAGCACCATGAAAATATCTACTCAGCTTTTTTGTTATTGGAACAAAATGACTGGATAAGCTCTAGATGGAATGAATGGATCAAATGAATTCCACGTGCTCCTATGCTTATCTAGAGTGCTCCATGTGGTATCTATAACTTTGGACTAGTCTTTAGAAATTTATGAATTACACTTTAAGTGAACCTAAAGTGCTTCTCAAGCTTGTGAGCTCCATGATTTCTCCATTCCATCTAGAGCTAGTTCAAACCATTTTGATCAATCAAGAACTCTACTTCTTTCCCTACATTAGGACCATTAGCAACTAGGTAAATGTTTGGTGTGTGGGACAAATATGGCCAATAATTACTATTACATATGTAATAAATTTTATCATAAGGCTAAATAATTCAAGATACCTTTTAGAAATGAATTTTCTTGGAATTATGATAGGGGTAATCATTCAAAATGTGCGAGTGAGGTTGAGAAATTCAAATGTCATGATGTGGGACACTTTGTAAAACATTATCCATCTAAGGTAAGGCAAGTTGATTTTCCTTCAAGCAATATTGAGTTCTATAGTTGTTATGAACTAGTACACATTGTAAGATTTGGTGTAAATATAGTAAGACATAATGAGCTTCTTAAAAAAGGTATGATGTGCTTCAACTATCAAAAGAGAGGTCACATTACTATATTCTTCAATCAAAGGCCATTAAGTTAGAATATATTTAATTAGTCTCCCAGAGTAAAAGAAAGAAGAGAATTTAACTCAAGGCAGACAAAGGTGGTAAGTGTGAGTCATGATGAGTCTACAAGTCCAAGTAATTTATTTTTGCTATGGTAGAGAATGCTATAGAAATTGAAAAGTGCCAAGAGGTTTCATTGTCTACTCATATTGAGAATGAAGAGACCAAGCTCAAAGAGAAGACCAAGGTGTTGGTTGAGGTTAGTTTTAAAGTGAATGTGGATTCAAGTGAAAATCTTGCTATTTTTGAGCAAGCATCATGCAGAGAACATCAATTTTTAGTACTTATATATGAGGTTCCAAGATTTAAGGAAGATTCTATAGATGAAAAGATATGTCATAAATCTATGTTGTCTACATGTATTGTCAATCCAATCATAGAAAGGAGGAATAATTTTGTAGTGGATGAGCATGTTACTTATGTTAAGCCTAAGAATAAGAATAAGAGCTATAAGCATCAAATGGCCAAGGAGGAGAAGGAATATGAGAAGTTATGGGTAACTCTTGGTTCTACATTATTCTAGGACATTATGAAATAGGGTGTCTCTACCTATGATTCTTAGGAGAAATATTTCTTATCGATAAGCAAGTTTGTGTGCTCAAGATATTAATTTAAATCTATATAGATAACTTTTTTGATATTAGAAGGTCATTAGCTAAGGGGGAGCAATAATTTCATTTGTTTACTCTAGAGGTTTGTGAAGGAGCTATAGTACAGAGTCAAAATGGGTGGTTTCAGATGGCTTAATGAGATTGATGGAATTTCAAGAAGAGTTTGGTGCTCCAAAAGGTCTATGCACTTATTTGTGATGTTCTTTAGGTAATTTTGTGGTCTAAAGGGTTTTTTAAGTGAAATTGGAGATTTGTATTTACTCTCAGGTTTCCTAGTTTATGTTTTAGAGTATGTAGGTCCTACAATGGGTTATAGGAATTCAAGGTTCCCAATGATGTAAAATATCAAATATTAGTCCATAAATGTGTAATGGTTGTCTCCAGGTGTTCAATAAGTTTCAAAGGTAGACATTAACCAGAAGGAGGTTTGTTGACTCTATTTGTTTTAAGATTCTAGGGTTTTGGGCTTTTATAGAAAAGTTACCTACCTTATTATTTGAGGTATAAGGTTTTTTAATAAGTTTAATGGGACAAATGTATTGTCAAATAAATCTTCACAAAGAATTTAAGGTTTGTGGTTATCAAGTTATTAAATTTTTTGTCAACTTGGAGGCTTAATTGGGTAGTTAGTTTATGAAGGAAGTATATTACAAAAGATGAGCTAGTTGTTACAAATTTGTGTGATTGAGGTGGAATATGAGATTGCTCTAAATAGGAATTTTTAGGTCTTGAAGTTGTCTCTAAAAAAAATTGTGGTCTTTTCAAGTTTCGGGTAGGGCTGCAAGGAGTCTAGACAAGCCTAGTATTGAAGATGTTACTTTTATTTAGTTTTTCCAAAATATTAAGGCATGAGTATTTTATGGTATGTTTTTAGGTTGTTTTACATCATGTTTCCTATTTGGTTTGTGGCATGAAGTTTTGTTGGTGGTCCTTGAGGTGGTTTGAGAGAGAAGGCTAATAAGCCTATATGATGGTTCCTCATGGTGTATGGATATCTATAGATTCTCAAGTGATTCAATGTCTCAGAGATATAAGGAAGAGTCCTCAATTTTTTCTTGGTAATTTCCATTATATGTTAGTGTTTTGTGTGGCCTACTTCATTAGTTGCAGTGCTTAGTTGAAGTGAGTATTGGCATGGAAGAAGAAGGATGTTGTTAAGGCAAGAAGAGGTAGTCTTAAGGTAAGGGGGAGTTTGTATCATCTTTATAAGATGGTATTCTCATTTTGGTTGTCTTTTTAGGTTCCTAGGATTATTTGGTTCCCACTTTGTCATTGTGTCAAGGGGCGAGAAATTTCCTAGTGTGAGAGTGCTTGAAGAAAGAGAAAGTGAGCTAAATGATGTTTATTGACATCAATGACAAAGGGTGAGATTTTTAGAGAGTTATCATTTATGTCATGGTGATGTCATGGAGGTGTCCTAGTGAGTATTTAAAGTCCTTTGATATCCTAAGTGACAATGATAAAGTGTGTAAGGTGATTATCCTAATGTGCTTGAAGTTGGCTTGGTTGATCTTTAGTTTTGGCATGATTAGATATGTCTAGGGATGAGTATGGTGATTTGACCATGTGTAATGTGTCCTACTAATGATAGAGTATGATTGGAGAGATTATGTTCACAATTTCAATTCATCTAGAAGTCTATAGTTTTCATTTATACAGTTTGAGTCTAGTGGTAGAAAATCTGAGTAGGCAATTTATTGACATCATTATTACCATTTGTAGATGAGTCAAGGGGAGTTGGTCATTTGGTTATGATAAAATTAATCCTTAGTTACTATTTTAAAATTATTAATTCATGTGATGAACTACATACCAAAGATATTAAAGTGCAAATTTGGGCTCCCAAGAATTTTGATGGTATTTTCCCATTATCAAATTTGCAATGTGGTAAGAAGAGCCATGTAAGCATTTTGATGATGGCATATCTCACACGTGTGGACATATTAGGAGAAGGTAATGATATGGGTTTTTTTAGTTTTATGCCTAGTTTATTTTAGATAACTTTTAGGTCAAGCATTGAAGCATGACAAAAGATACGTAAGTGTAAAGTTGGATTCCCAAGTAGTTTGTAATGTTTTCTAGACTGTCACAAACCATCATACAGACATGGATGAACCAGTAAGTTTAAGAATTTATTTTAGGTATGCATAAGGTCAATATTGGTTAAAGTATGAATTTATTTTATATAATATCTATAATATACCCTAAAAATTTTGGGTCTTGAAGTGTTGTCCATCTTGAGATATAAATCTTCAGAATTTCACTTATAGATAGTGGTGGGTCAGAGACCATAAAGTATATTCACACTGAAGGATGAGGTATTTTGGTATAAAATATCCAATAGTGCACATTAAATAATCTATATTATACCTATAGTGAGTATGAATTAAAAATGTCAAATTTTACATTTGTAGGTGATATGTGTCATAAGCTCGCTAGTCTAACAGAAGATTGATGGTGAGTAGTGGTTCATACTGACAAAGACCAACAGTGCGAGATAAGTCAAGAGTCATCATTTGCACAAGAGGCTACCAAGTGGAACAAGTACATAAAATGATATTAAAATTATCAAAAGGCATGTGAGGGTTCCAAGTGTCATGATCTTAGGAGTTCTAATCTAGATATAATGGTGAGTGTTGCTAGTTAAAGGCTTGGTTGATCTACAAAGATTAGAGGTGCGTATTTAGTCAATATTGCAAGTGTACATGAGATGAGGTCAAAGTCACTGAAGTTTAATGTTTAAATAGTAAATTAATACAATTTAAATGCCAAAATATTTTGAATGATTTTGATGGATAATTATTTTCCAAACTATCAGGAAGTAACAAGATGAGGACAAGTGTCTAAGGTTTAACTGTGACCATTTGCATTTGAATATTTGAATTGAACAAAAGAAAAACCTAGTGCTCTGTATTTTGGCCAACTATTTCAATATATGATGAATTTTCTCATGGTATAAAAAGTGAATTTGTAGAGTACTCCAAGGAACATATGTAAATATATATTTCATGATTTTAAATTGAGTTTAGTCAAAGATATTGAGGTTCAAAGTTTATTGTGTTTTTGTGTATGTCCTGCAAGTAACCCGAGAAGGATGTTTGAGTTTGTATTGGTTTTTTTTTAATGTTTAATTATGAACTAGATATTGGATAATTTTTTAGAATCCATAAGGATACTATTTATTCATTATGAAGGTTTGATCAAATATATGCATCATGAACAATAGTTTATACGGTGATTATGTGTTCATTCATAGTAACTGTGTGCATAGAATGTTGTTTAAGTAAATTATGCTTAAGTAAAAGTGTATTGTGATAGTTTTTGACACTTAAGGAGGACCTATAGATCATTTATAATGGTTACATTCATTTTAAAAGTGTTCCTATGTTTTTAGTTTTCTTGGAGAAGTGTCAAATTGCTGAATGGGTCTCCATATGACCTAAAAGTGACTTAGGCCTATTTGAAAGTGGATTGTGCTTAAGTGTGACCCATGTGAGAAGAATTAAGGGTGAAGGTATTTATTTTGGATGATATGAAATATTGAAAACTTAATAATTCATGAATTCTCTATATATATTGAAACCAAATGTGATGGTTTCTAGATTGTGAAAGACTTGTGAGAGAGACTTGTGCAAGGTGGATGTGAGAGTTGTGGATCAAAGGAGAGGTAGAGTGACTAGTTGGTTAAGTTGATAAGTAGAATAAATTTATGACTATGTGTATGAATTGTAGGTCATATTTATAATTTCAAAAAAGTGCTCTTGTATTTTGAAGATATGTGAAGAGCTCTGAGTGTGCATATAAGGATAGTTTGAGTGAAAAAGGAGAGAGATTGTGGCATGCCTATGTGAGAGGCTTGTATGAGATAGAGATGAATTTTATGTCTAGGTTAGATAATTAGAGATCCATCATAAATTTTTAAATACATTAGTTCTAATGTGGTGTTCACTTCAAGTAGGGTCTAAAGGACTTGATCTTCCTTAAGGGCAGTTGCTCTTTGTGAAATAGGTGTTTCAATAAATACCTTTGGTCAGGAGGATATGAGCAAGGTTTATTGGGATAAATAAGTTTATTAGTCTCTTATTTGTAATTTATTATAGGATAGTAGTCCATGTGTTGTAGAATTGATAGTGAATTTTATTCCCCATGAGGGTTTCCTACAGGAACTTTGTGTTATGTGTTTGATCTTATGTATGCATTGAATGAATGAGCTCTCTTATTAATTTTGTTTGATCAAGTTGATATATGTTGATTATTTAATAGTTTGAAAGGGCTAAAACTATAATTGAAATATATAGGATCTTTCATTATGAAAGGAGAGGTTAGCCACTCAACCTCCTAGCTCTTACATTACAGATACCCTAATTTATATATCCCACTATAGAATGGGGTTGAAACAATGCTAGGAGATGAAACCCTAGGTTAAATCTTCCTTAAAGAAATCATGAAGAAGCTATGAACTCCCCTTCACAAGCCAAATTGGATGAAATAAATGACTAAGTGAAGACTTTAGAGTTTTTTTTAGATCACCCAAACTATATGGGTTTTGGGGAGAGGCTAGACAAAAAATTCCCATGCCTTGGACTAGGCATAAATTACAAATGAAAAGCTATTTTTGGTTACCCAATTTCCCTATATGGGATGGGGGGAGAGCATACTGTTTCCACTCAAAATTCACTTTTAGATCTAAGAGAAAGAAGAAACTAAAAAGAAGTAATGGACAAGGCTTGGGAAGTACCTGGACTAAAGATTGCGCACCGTAAATCCAGACATTTGTGGGCACTCCTCTTTGGCTGTGGAGGAATGACACTTGAAGGAGATGTTGGGCTGAAGACAGTCGCCGAGGTCAGAAATGTTGCCGGCGTCGGTTATCTGATCTGCCAGAGTCGGCTATCCTACCGACGTCGGTTGGGGTAGTGACCGGCGTCGGTCGGGGTTATGGCCTGTAGTCGGGTCTGAGTTGCTTTCTGGACTGTGGACGGGTCTGGGTCATGAACAGAGGCAAGACAGAGTTCAAGGACAAATTTAGATGGACTGGGGAGTGGTCTAGCTTTGGTTGGGTGCCTTATACAAGGTCTTTGTTGACAGGGGGATGGGGAAGAGGAAGAGACACAGAGGACAGGACCTGAGAAGGCTTTGTAGCCTCTCAGGAGGAAGAACAGAGGGAGCAGAGGACAATAGATAGGATAGATTACTAAAAACTAAATAAATAAAATGAAGAAAACCAGACTTTGCTTACCTTTTTGCTGACTGAAGAAAGGAGGTGCTGTTGTTGGAGCCACAGAAGACTTGTTGCAAGAAGAGAATCCCTGATCCAGAGCCTTTTCACCTGTTGCTGCTGTTGCACGAGGTCAAGACAGAGGAGAGACGAAAGCTAAAGCGCCAAGAGAAGTCTATTTTCGAGCTCAAGGGTCCAGGGGGGCTACAACAGATGCAGAAAGGGGTAATGAAGGATGCCGACGCAGGCAGTTTCGTCGACGTCGGCCGAAGGGTCGCCGACGTCGGTGGTCGCAGAATGGGGACAGAGGCTAAAAATAGCCTCTGCCCATTCTTGCACGCCGCCGAGTGAGGGGAGATGGGAAGAACGGTCACGAGGATGCCAAAATGGGCGTGGGGGGAAGATAAAGAAGAGATTTGGCCTAATAAATGCTAGGGGGAAGGTGGAGGGATTCAAGGGAGGATCCAAGGTGGCAAGGGTAGGGTGGAAAGGGGGCCACTTGATTAAAATACTTAGGTTATTTTAATCAAATGGAGGCCAAGGGTTAGGATAGGGGTGTTCAAAGTGGCAAGGGACCAAGGGGAGAGAGGAAGACCAAGGGTTAGACACTTTTTAGGTGTCTACATTTGCCCCTTTTTGTCTTGTTGGTTATTCTAGACGAACTGCAAGACAAAAATAGGGAGTGGTTGCCCCAGGTGAAGGATGATGTGGATTGCCCCGAAGTAAGGATGAGGTATTCCCCCTCAAAGCAGGAGTCGAGGGAAGGAACCTGATGTCAGGTGCTGATTTGACAAAAGGTGGATGAGAAAGAGAGAGGTGAGTGAGAGCGCTGCAAAAGTCATGATTGCGCGCATACCACTGCAAAAGATGGTCGGGTCAAATTGTCGCATGTCGAGGGTCAAGGAGTGCCAAAATTGAAGTAACCGGGCCCCAGCATTTAGTCGTCTGCTGATCGGGTCACTCAATTTAAGCTGAAGCTCCAAATGGTCATCATGTTCCAGGTATCTAGGGCTCAGGAAGTGCTCCCAGAAACATGAAAAAGCCACAAGTAGTAGGGATCAACTGGCTCGCGATCCTATACTTGCGAAGGGTCAAAAATAGTCTATGGACAATTTTGCTAACCAGCCGTGAGGTAGCACACACGCAAAAACAACCAAGGCAACATTGTCTTGGAAGTGGTCAAAGGTCGAAGGAGGGTCATTGGTCAAGGGGATGGATGGACGAAAGGATGCGGCCGAGCTAACCTCAGAAGACCCCATGTCAACTGAGTGCTGCCTACATAGCCCCTGTCGTAGAGGCCTCAGGCCGATGTAGTTCTCCCTAAAAGGGAGGGAGGGTTAGAGGCATTGATTGGTCTTAGTCAAAGAAAATGATTGGTCTTGGTCAAAGAAAATGATTGGCCTTGGTCAAAGAGAATGATTGGTCTTGGTCAAGGTCAAGGTTAAGGTCGCAGGAGAGAAGGTTCGTTCATCAAAGAGACGAACAAACGGGGGTGGTTGAGCTAACCTCAGAGGATGTGTTATCTAAGTGCTGCCTACATAGCCCTGGTCATAGGGCCTCAGACCAATGTAGTTCGAACAAATTGAGAAGATTGGTCGATGATGAGATTGGTCATGTGTTGAAATGACGAGGGTAAGATGAGGATAAAATGATGCTACAGATGGTGTATTCTGTAGAATTGGTCGAGAGTCTTTCATCCCTAGCAAGTTTCCATAGTCATGATGGATGTATGCTAAGAATGAATAGAAGTCTATTTATGCTTCAGCAAGTATTGGTTTATGCTTAACATAAATTGGGTCTGGTCGGTAGTTTCCATGTGTACTGGTGTCCATAGAAACTATGTGAAATGGTCTAGGATGATGCCAGCTGAAAATGATGAAAATGGCTGGGTTTGAGATGAGTCGCCAATTGATACGGTTAAATGTGACCAAAGTGAAGAGAAAAGATGAAAGGCAAATCGCTCTTTCATTGACAAGGACCAGAAAGGAAGCATAGATAGGGGTTATTAGAACAAAAGCCCTGTTTATGCATTACGTCATTGACCAGTGTTGAGTTAGAACGGTAATCGAATCACTTTGACATTAAAGTGAGCTCGAAGTCCCTTGAGCAGGTGATAGGAGGATAGGGTAACCCAGTTTAAGAGCAGGAATAACCTTGCCCCTTTTATAGGAGACCCTGAGACAACTACAAGCCAAGTCCGTGACTCGTTTTTTTTTTTTTTTTTTTTTTTTTTTTGGGTGCAGGCTGATCGATGCGGGAAGCCTACATAGAGATGTCTTTTGATGTAGTGGTCATGTTGCGAAGCTGATCAATGCGGGAAGCTTCTAAGAAAAGTGCTGTTTGTAGCAAGATTAGTCATAGCCATCCTTCGAGGGAGTGGTCTATATTTTTGCTTAATAATGTTTGATAAGTTGGCCTAGCTGTCCTTCAAGGGATCAGTCTAGTAATACAGCAATGATAGTACAGCTGTCCTTCGAGGGAGCAGTCTGTCTTTTTGATTTTGACTTGATTTTGTGACCATGGATATGTTTTGACATCTTGATTTTTTTTTTTTTTGATTTAGAGGCGTGGACAAGACTGTAGAAGTTCAAAGACGCCCCTTTTATTAGGACAAAGCATCCATGCATCATAAAAGGGTTGTAGAGGACTTGTTAAAGGGAAATAGGGTCAAAAGGGATGAGGATTAAGAGGACAAGGATTGCTCAAGGGATGAGCTCAAGTTACGTGTGAAGTAGACGAGTACTCGACTAGCAGAAGAATGGTCAAAGATGCAACGCATTAAGAGGCTCAGGTTCTGGCCGTCCATCGAGGGAAGATAGATGATAAGTCCCTGACCCATACTTGTGCGTGATGATAAAAGGTCCAAGCCAATTGGTGGCGAACTTGCCTTGTTTACTTCGCTCCATATTGGTCACGTGCTGATTCTCTTTGAGGACGAGGTCTCTGATGTTGAAATCTTGTTCTCGTAGATTTTTGTCGTAGGCCCGCTTTATGCAACTTTGGTAGACATGGAGATGATTAAGGGCAGCAAGACGGTGCTCGTCGAGTAACTCAAGTTGAGCTAGGCGATCTTGACGAAAGTCATTGTTGGAGAGAATGTCATGCAGGGAGATGCGGAGGGACGGGATCTGTACTTCGAGAGGTAAGACAGCCTCTGTTCCGTACACGAGAGAGAAGGGAGTAGCACCCGTAGAGGTTCAGATGCTAGTGCGGTAGGCCCACAAAGTGAAGGGAATATGAATGTGCCAATCCCTTCCTGTATCGTCGACCACCTTCATGAGAATTTTAGTGAGAATTTTGTTGGAAGCCTCTGCCTGCCCATTTGCTTGTGGGTAGTAAGGCGAAGAAAAGCTGAGTTTGATGCCAAATGAGTCGCATAGTTTTTGGATAGTCTTGTTTTTTAAGGACTTGCCGTTGTCGATAATGATTTTGTGAGGGACACCGAAACGACAGATGATGTGGCTGTTGATGAAGTCAGCAATTTTGTTAGCTTTTGTGGAGACAAGAGGAATGGCTTCCACCCACTTGGTGAAATACTCAGTGGTAGTGATGATGGACTGATGATGGACTGATGACGAAGAGACGAGTGAGGGTTGATCTCACCGATGAGATCCAAGCCCCACTGAGAGAAAGGCCAAAAATCTTGAGCGACTTGCAAGGCGTGGCTGGGGAGATGAAGTAGGTTAGAGTGCTGCTGACACTTGATGCAATGTCGAACATAGTCGCTACAGTCTTGATGAAGGGTGGGCCAATAATAACCCAGGCGAAGGATGCGCTTGGCAATCAAGTTTCCACTGAAGTGTCCACCACAAATCCCGTCGTGGACTTGCTTTATGGCTTGAGGAGCTTCAGTGGAGGTTAGACAGCAAAGCAAGAGGCCGTCGAAGCCTCGTTTATAGAGAAGACCCCCTAGCATGGTATAGCGAGCTGTGCGCTTGATGAAAGCTCACCGTGCATTGCTAGAGAGGTTGGGAGGAGTGACAGAAAGAGACAAGTAGTCCACGAGTTGCTTATACCAGTCATCTCATGGGCTAGAATTGACAGTGTTGATATGGTCGATGTGAGGAGAGATGTAGGAAGGCAAAGGTACACGATGCACTGTGACAAAAAGGCGAGATGATGATGATGAAGATGGGATATGCAAAGCCAGAGAAGCCATGGTGTCAGCAAACTTGTTCGTAGAGCGTGGAACAGTCTGCAAGAGGTAATGGTCGAAAGATGCTAAAAGAAGGTCAACACGATTCTTATACCTCTGTAAAACTTCATTTTTACAGAGATATGAATCCTTAACTTGATTAACGATGAGTTGCGAGTCACCGAAGATGTTGATAGACTTGATGTGGAGGGAAAAGGCAGCCTGAAGTCCCAAAATTAAGGCCTCGTATTCGGCCATATTATTGGTACAATCGAAGTCAAGCTTGAAAGATAGAGGCATGGGCTCCCCTTCGAGTGGGATGAGGATGACCCCCGCACCCCCGCTGAGTTGACATTTGGAGCCGTCAAAGAACATGGTCATTTGGTAGATGGTGTCATCGGTGGAAAGGGTAGTGATAGACTCGTCAGGGAACTCGCAGTGGGAAGGTTGGTTGTCAGGAAGAGGGGCATCTACCAGTTGGTCAGCGATGGTTTGCCCCTTGATAGGATTTTGCTAGATGAATTCGAGGTCAAACTCCACAAGCAGCATGAGCCACCGAGCCATACGTTGATTCTGATATGGCTTGGAGTGCATGTACTTGAGAGGGTCGGTGTGAGTGATGACAAAGGTTTTGTGGTTGAGAAGATAGTGGCAGAGTTTGGTGGTGGAAAAGACTAATGCCAAATAGAGTTTCTCGGTATGAGAATACCGAGTTTCATAGTCGACCAGTGTTCGGCTGATGTAGTAAACCACTTGCTCACGATGATGCTCGTCTCGGTGCGCGATCATGGCACCTAACGAATGGTTGGTGGCAGAGATATAAAGGTAGAAGGGTTGGTCGTCCTTAGGTGGAATGAGGACTGGTGGGGAGACCAGATAGCTTTTGAGGGCCTCAAAAGCCTCTTGACAGTCCTTATCCCATTTAAAGGAGACGTCTTTCTTAAGGAGGTGATAGAAAGGTTGGCAGCGGTCTGAAAGTTGCGAGATGAAACGGCGAATGGACTGGAGCTTCCCTTGTAGACTGCGAAGCTGCTTGAGATTGGTCGGGGGTGGCATTTCAAGGATATCATGGATCTTGGCGGGATCTATCTCGATACCACCGAAAGAAATGATGAAGCCGAGAAGTTTGCCTGAGAGGACCCCAAAGACACACTTCTTGGGGTTGAGGCAGACATTGTATTGAAGAAGGCGAGAGAAGATGATTGTGAGAATGGTCAAGTGGTCGCGACGGAGTTTGGACTTGCCGAAAAGGTCATCCACATAGTCCTCCATGATTTTGTGGAGGAGATCGTGGAAAATGTAGGTCATGGTGCGCTGATAGGTGGCACCAGCATTTTTCAAGCCGAAAGGCATGACTCGATAGCAGAAAGTCCCCCATGGGGTGATAAAGGTAGTCTTGTGCTGATCTTCCGATACGATCAGGATTTGATTGTATCTTGAAAACCCATCCATGAGAGATAGCATCTCGTGGCCGGCCGTGAGATCAACAAGCTGGTCAATGTTAGGAAGAGGAAAGTTGTCTTTGGGATAGGCTAGGTTAAGGTCACGATATTCTGTGCAGATCCGAATCCCCCCAGTTGCTTTAGTAACTGGGACGATGTTAGAGACCCACTGTGGATAATCGATGGGTTGGATGAAGGAGACAGAAAGAAGGCATTGAAGTTCCTCTTTGACAAGGAGCGCAACGCGAGGATGCATCTTTTGAAGCTTCTGCCTAACAGGCTTAGCCTCTGGTTTGGTGACAATGTTATGGGTAGCAATGGTGGGGTCGATGCCAGGCATGTCGCTGTAAGTCCAGGCAAAGGCCTTGCTATGGTTGGAAAGGAACTGGGCATAGTCAAGCTGCTCCTGAGCGTCTAAAGATTGGCTAATATTTAAGACATGAGGAACATCGGAAGAAGAAGGGAGGTTGATGTCAATGGTGGATTCATTTAACATAACCTGGGTCTCGGAAGGGAGAAAAAGCTGGATGAAAGAGTCGTTGGCACCCATGTAGGAAAGGATGGCGTCATCGTCAATGCAGTGGACAGTGTGAATGGTTGCCGACTCATCTTCTACCATGCTAGGAAAAATGAGAGGGAGAGACTTGGACACCCCATTGAGCTGATAGGTCAGGGGTTCCAGGCGGATGGTGTTTATGGAAAAAAAAACTAGGAGGGATGGAAACCACCGACTCCGTAGGTGACGAAGGAGAAATGGGCGAGTCTGGAGGAGATTGGTCGATGGTTGGCTTGGGACAGAGGTCGGAAGGAGCCTGAGTGGGGTCATGATATCCCAGGCCATACCGTTTCTTGACATCGTGATCATTGAGTGGCTTGATGGGCTGATGGGAGCCCTACTCATAACGTCTGAAACCAAAACCCTTCCATGCACACCTGTGAAGGTAAGTGTGTGCAAAGGTGGGGTTGCCAAGAAATGAGAAATCAGATGTGAAAGGTTGGGGTGAAGAAAGGGAATTGCCATTGGTAGGAGCTTGGTTAAGCCCCCCATAGACAAAGTTGGTTTGGAAGTGAGGAGGACCATAAGGTACGACCATCCCAATCCGATGGTCATAATTTGGACTGAGGTGAAGGCGTCCATACTCTTGCGGAGTTTGGAACATGCTGAGGGTCAAAAAGTGATATTCCCCAAGTGATAGTCGTTGGAAGATGTCTTCCATGGGGTCTTTGGTCGGCGCTTGAAGAGGAGGGGTGAGGGCAACCACCGATTGCGAACTAGTCGAAGCTTCCGCAGATGGAGGTGGTGCTGGAGTTGACGGTTTGATGGAAATGAGGACATCGTTGGGACGGTAGGTGGTGTTACAAGTCTTGAAGGGTGAAGGGTCAGCGGGAATGGTATGGACTTGCCCGTCATGCTCAAACTTCACACAACGGTGCAGGGTGGAAGGAATGCAGGCCATGGCACGGATCCAAGGTCAGCCTAGTAAAAGGTTGTATTGAAACTCTCCTTCGATGATATAAAAGAGCTTCGGGACTGTGCGTGGACCAACGCGAATGTGAAGGATGACTGTGCCAATGGTCGTGGCGGTGGTGTCATTGAAAGAGCGTAAGATCGCGTCAGTTTTGGAGACGCAATTCTTGGGAAGAGATAGCTGATCAAAGGCATGAGTAGACATTATGTTGATGCTAGCGCCCCTATCGATCATAATGCGTTTGATGCGTGTCCGATCGACATAGGCAGTGATGAAGAGGGTGGCGTCCTGATCTTCCGTGTTGGATGTGGGAATCTCAGAATCGCTGAATGTGATGGAGTTGACGGGAGATAAAGAATGGATGAGGGCAGCGAGTGGTTGGGGGTCCTCAGGTTGGACCTCCGCTGCCTGCAAGGCTTGGATAAGGGCTTGATGGTGCTGAGGTGAGGTTTGGATAAGGTCATAAAGAGACATCTTCACAGGTGTCTGATGAAGCTGCTTCAGCATGGAGTCGTGAATTGGCCCAAAAGAGGAAGACGAAGAAGGCTGGGATGCGCCAAGGATAGAAATTTTAGGCTTGGGTGCAAGAGGTGGCTTGACGAAGGGATAGGTCCAAGGAATGGCAGCTTTTGCTTTGGCCTTGTCCTATTGTGACCTAGTGGTTATACGGACGGCATTGATTTTGAAAATGGGAGGTGAAGAAGGGGTCATGCCTTGCTGGTGAGATGTTGACGTGTTTAAAGAGGAAGGAGTCGGGGTCTGGTCGAGAGTGTCCTCAAGGAGAAGAGTGTCTTTCTCCATATGGTGGTGGATGACGGCCTTGAGGGCACAGCAAGTCTCGGTGTCATGTCCTGGTGTATGATGATATAAGAAAATTTTCGTATCATCGAACTAGGAGGGCTTGGACCCGAGAGGTTGGAAAGGCTTGATGGGTGGAAGGGTTATGTCAGAAGTCTGGAGAAGTTGGCACAATATCAACGAGTATGAGCCCAATAGAGGGTCCATGTTATTTGATATGCATGAGGTTGGTGACTTTTGCTTAGACGAGGCTAGAGGAGATTTTCGTACCACCTTATGGGTTGATGGCGCGGTGACAGATGGAGATGGCTCTGGCCTGGTGATTGAGAACACCTTTTTAGGAGAGGGACCACTGGAGATAGGCAGAGGAAGCAGAGGAGGCAACGAGTTTTGTTTGAAGGTCGGAGTGGGAAGAATGCTGGTCAAGGTCGAAGGATGAGGGCCCAAAATTGATGGCAATGGTGACAGAGAAGGAGGCGTTCATTTCTGTGGTCTAGCAGCCCTCTTTGACTTGGTTGGAAGAGTGCTGTTGGTCGAGGTCTGGCCTAGGTCCACCTTCACTTGTGGGTGAGTGAGGGTGGAGACAGGACGAATGCCAAATGACTTGATGGGTTTAGACGAGGTAGATGCAGGTTTCAGTTTGGACGGGTTTGGTTGAGGTTTGAGAGTCTGGTCTTTGTCAAGAGTCTGACGAGATTCTGCCTTAGGAGGATTAGCGGCATGTGATGAGAGGGCGCGGGTATGTTAAAGGGCTTTAAGACGTTCCCACAACACCTGAGGCATCACTTTCCTTGGAGGGAGAAGTGCGATTTTCTCCACTAATCGGGAAAATGGCTGAGAAGAAGATGTTGATGGTTGCGAGGTTGAAGATGAGATGGGTGTAGTGGTCTTAGACGCCTGGTGTGGTGAAGTCAAGGCAGATTTAGATGAAGGCAAAGGGGAGGTAGGTTCTTCCCTGGGTGGAGAAGAATCTGAAAAGCGAGGCTCCCCGAGTGGGTAAAGGGCAGGGATGACGGTGCCCTCCACTTACGGCTGAGGAATAGGAAGGGTCGGGTCCTCCATAGGCAATAGAACAGAGGATGGCGAGACTGGTGGTGCAGGTAAAGCCGAGGTGTCCTCCAAGATGAGAGAGGTTGGTGGAGAACTAGCCAGGGAGAGAGGTTCGTCCACATGTGATAGACTGATTGATGGACTAACCTCTTGAGGTTGATTGGGGACGAATGGAGAGACCGTATTGACTGTTCGAATGTTGTGCTCATGATTGTCGTCAATTAAGGTCTGGACGTTGTTTTGAGTTGGTAGATGATTGGGGAAAGGTTGTTTGAAGATGTCAATGGCTTGATTAGGAGGTGCATTTGGATTGTCTAAGATGAGATCCCCCTTTTCGAGCATGTCTTGGATTATGTTCTTAAAGGTTTTGCAGTTTTCCATGTCATGGCCCTTAACACGGTGGAAGCTGCAGAAGTCATGCTCCCTATACCATGCGGGGATGGCATGAGAGGGATCGAATTGTGGAGGAGGTCGGGCTTGAGGGAGATTGAGGGCCCCCTGTTTGAGAAGCTTGTCCAGCACAGATGCATATGATTCTCTGAGAGGAGTATATCACCGCTGCACGTATCTTTGCTGGAACTAGCGAGTAGCGCTCTGAGATGTAGATGGCTCAGGCTGGTTGGTCGAAGAGGATGAAGGTCTGACAACCACGGCATTAGCTGAAGCCTTGGATTTAGAATTGGATGATGATGGCTTGGCAGAGGAAGAGTCATTGGTCTTAGAGCTGGGATTCTTGCTCCGCAACTTGACTTTATTCTCCTCGATGGCACGCAACTCAAGTTTGCGAGCCATCATGAAGGCTTCATCAAAAGTGTGGAAGGTTTGAACCCTCAGGGTGGAAGAGATATGTCTGGCGCAGGCTTGGGAAAAGAGTTCAATAAGCTCAGCCTGGGGTAAGGAAAAGGAGAGTTGATTGATAAGGCCTCTCCATTGAGCTACGAAGTCGGCTATGGACTCGTCCTCGAATTGCCGGATAGAATAGAGGTCTGTGATTGAGACCTTCTTGGTTATGTTGATGGAAAAGTGATCGAGGAAGAGCTGAGCCAATTGTGAGAATGAGAAGAGAGAATGGCTAGGAAGGGAGCTGTACCAGTCAAGTGCAGCACCCGAGAGAGACATAGGAAACGTGCGTAAGAGTAACTCATCGTCATGGCCAATAAGGTAGCAGGCATGTCTGAATGCCCGCAAGTGTTTTTGGGGGTCTTCCTTGTTTTGAAAGCGAGAAAACTTCAGAAGCTCCCACTGGCTAGGATATGGTCTGATTGGGATAGAAGGATGAATGGGCTCGTTACAGATCTGCTCGTATGAAAGAGTGTTGCGCGAGCCGGAAACAGAGGTCTCAAGACTGGTCATCTTGTCCATAAGCATTTTGATGATGTCTGCCGACGGATTGACGGGTTGCACGCCCCCTAAGTTGTGGGGCGCTTGGAAGAGGCTAGGGGAGGTATGCGACATAGTCGGTTGTACAATGTACGGATGACTAATCGCAGGGACAGAGGTGGAGGCTAAAGGTGGTTGGGTGGAAGACATAGTTGGGCCCATTGTCGCCACGAGAGGTTGAACTGTGGTAACGGGGGCCAATGGATAAGAAGCCACCCTGGTGTTGATAGGGGCTAGGGTAGGCGGAATAGAGATGATAAGGTTTTGGAAAGGAGTGGATAGCGGTTGAGGGGGTTGAAGTTGATAGGGGGCCGGAACCCCAGTGGAAGTGGGCCCAATGATAGAGGGAGAGGCCACACCTGGAGGATTGGTCGAAGTCTGAGTCTGGTCAGTGGTCGAAACGATGGCCTGGGTGTCCAAAGGTTGAACTATGGATGTTGTCGATACAGCCGTAGTCGTGACAAGGGAGGTTGGCATTCCATAGATTGGATTGCCCAAGGAGTCTCGCGTTCGGCTATGTACGAGATAATGTTGCAAGGCCTTGACGTTGAGGTCCAAGAATCACTCGAAGTCTTGGTCCCCTTCTTGGACAATGGGAGTCTGTGGCGGGGTTGGACGAATGAGAGTTCTTTCGGTCTCTGAGTTGAACTCCATTGTAGGCTTGGTCACGGATGGGGTGGATGGAAGTGGTTGACGGCTAGCATGGTTGACAAGAGCTTTGGCTTGGCTACGAGTCAAAACCATGCAAGGCAAAGAAGGTTCAGGTCTCAGGAACTGTGTTGCTCAGTTTTAGAAAACCAGGATGGAGTCTTTGGCAGAGAAAGGATAGGTTTTAGGCTGCTGGTTTTAAAAAAAAGGACAGTGACAGAGACCGACATCGGTCAGATAACCGATGCCGGTAATAGATGAAGCCGATGTCGGTATTATAACCGATGCCGGTGACAGGGGAAGGCCGACGTCGGTGGCAGAACCGATGTCAGCGACTGTGTTTTCTAGAGAACCAAAAGGTTCTTGGAAAACAATGAAGAAAGCGTCCTCACACACTCAAACAAATAGATGAGAAGAGGAAAATAGAGAGAGACAGACAAGCCTAAGCGATAAATCCTAGGAACTAACCTTAGAAATTGTGGCTTATGCCTTAGATGGATGTTTGGGGAGATTGGCTAAAAAATGGGTCCTAGAAGAAGGCAGTCTAAAGATGGTTTCAGGTGTTGTTTTAGGTGCTCAAAGATCTGTGTTAGGGTCTGGTACGTGGCTTGGTGCTAAGGAGCAAGCTCCCCTCACTTCACGATTCCAGTGGTTAGCTGGTTTCGCTTAGCCAAGATATACCTCACCTAGAGTTTAGACTTCGCCAGAGAACGGAGTGGGCTTCCCCCTTGGTGATGAAATCCAAGTAGGGTCACTGGGACGGGTAAGGTATCCACTGGGGGATGAAATCCCAGTCGGGCCTTGTCTCAGGTATGTTCTATGTTCGTTTAGTGCATGTGGTTTGGTAGTGTAACATCAAGTGTCTACGGTTCATTCAATATGCGTCTAAGTTACTAGATGTGGACTAATGCAAGCACAAGCAGAAATGAAAGTGCAATACGTTTTAATGCCCAAGTCGAAATGTGATGTTGTGATGCAGACAAGTTTTGAGAAAGGGTCGAGAGTATGATGCTTAGACTAGTCTAGAATGTGCAAGAAAGAAAAGAAGGATTCGTTTTAGTCCTGCTTATAGTGTCATTCGGAATAGAGGAAAGAGACAAGAGAGAAGGGGCCTAAATGCACCTAAATGAATGAAAAGGAAAAGGAACCCAGGAGGAACCTAGGGTCCCACCGGGCGTGCCAGAATGTTTCCACTCAAAATTCACTTTTAGATCTAAGAGAAAGAAGAAACTAAAAAGAAGTAATGGACAAGGCTTGGGAAGTACCTAGACTAAAGATTGCACACTGTAAATCCAGACGTTTGTGGGCACTCCTCTTTGGCTGTGGAGGAATGACACCTGAAGGAGCTGTTTGGTTGAAGACAGTCACCGAGGTCAGAAATGTTGCCGGCATCGGTTATCTGATCTGCCGGACTCGGCTATCCTGCCGACGTCGGTTGGGGTAGTGACCGGCGTCGGTCAGGGTTATGGCCTGTAGTCGGGTCTGAGTTGCTTTCTGGACTGTGGATGGGTCTGGGTCGTGAACGGAGGCGAGACAGAGTTCAGGGACAAATTTAGATGGACTGGGGAGTGGTCTAGCTTTGGTTGGGTGCCTTATACAAGGTCTTTGTTGACAGGGGGATGGGGAAGAGGAAGAGACACAGAGGACAGGACCTGAGAAGGCTTTGCAGCCTCTCAGGAGGAAGAACAGAGGGAGCAAAGGACAATAGATAGGATAGATTACTGAAAACTAAATAAATAAAATGAAGAAAACCAGACTTTGCTTACCTTTTTGCTGACTGAAGAAAGGAGGTGCTATTGTTGGAGCCACGGAAGACTTGTTGCAAGAAGAGAATCCCTGATCCAGAGCCTTTTCACCTATTGCTGCTGTTGCACGAGGTCAAGACAGAGGAGAGACGAAAGCTAAAGCACCAAGAGAAGTCTGTTTTCGAGCTCAAGGGTCCAGGGGGCTGCAACGTATGCAGAAAAGGGGTAATGAAGGATGCCGACGCTGGCAGTTTCGCTGATGTCGGCCGAAGGGTTGCCGACGTCGGTGGTCGCAGAATGGGGACAGAGGCTAAAAATAGCCTCTGCCCATTCTTGCACGCCGCCGAGCGAGGGGGGATGGGAAGAATGGTCACGAGGATGCCAAAATGGGCGTGGGGGGAAGATAAAGAAGAGATTTGGCCTAATAAATGCTAGGGGGAAGTTGGAGGGATTCAAGGGAGGATCCAAGGTGGCAAGGGTAGGGTGGAAAGGGGGCCACTTGATTAAAATACTTAGGTTATTTTAATCAAATGGAGGCCAAGGGTTAGGATAGGGGTGTTCGAAGTGGTAAGGGACCAAGGGGAGAGAGGAAGACCAAGGGTTAGACACTTTTTAGGTGTCTACACATACATGCACTCTTTATTTTTTAAAAATCAAATAATCAAGTATAAAACAACACTTTGAATAATTTGCAATCTAAGTGAATGTCAATTTTATGCACCAAATCATATTTTTGATTGAGTTCTTCAGCTCATTGGCTTGAATTTTCAAAGCTTGAAAATAATTTCCATAAAACAACCCTAACACAAATCACCTAGGTTCTTTTTAAGCACTAAAACAAAATATTCAAGACATATCAATTCTTTTTAGGCACCCAAAATGAAGTGTTCAAGAGATTAAACTTACAAATTTATGTTTAAATCGTGCCTTGGTCCTATAAATGTTAGAGAGATTCCTTATGCTTTGAAGCATAATCAAGGATGAGTAAATAAGTTTTGGAAATCTATATCTTGGGTTTCTTTGAATTTTTCACATAGAGATCAATATAGGTCACCTGTGACTAAAGTCAGTTACTAGAGAATTGATGTCGATTGGTAATAGTTGATACCAATTGATAAAAACCAAGATCAATTGCCTGTGAACTTAAAGAAAAATCGAGCATGATTCCAAAAATGTTAGTTATCCAATGTTAGTACAAAAAATCCTCAAAACCTATAATAATATGGTTAGGGAAAATACAAGCTAATGAAACTAAGAAAAATAATTAGTAGTTGTAAGAAGATTCAAAATGCAAGTTTTTAAAGCATGGGTTTACCCTGCACCCTGATTGATGATGGTTACCCAAAAATAAGGTTGTTTAAGTATAAATGATGACAATTAGGTAGAATCGATGTCATTTATGCCTGATTGATGGTGGTTTTTATGTAAATCTGAGTTAGAAAAAAAAATATGACAAAACAAATCTAAAAGTCCAAATTTGAATATATTCAAGAATTCATTTGAAAATTTAGGAGTTGAATCTTGGTCTCCTTGGTATGTGGGAAACTTCTAGGTGCCACTTGGCATGCCATTTGTCATCATAATAATTTTAAAATAAAGAGGAGGTTAGATCTAGTGTTAGTTTCACAAAATAATGAAATCAACACACTAACATGCTAACATCTCTAAGCCTAGATTTTAGGGGGAGCATAATGACAAAGTACAATTGAAAACCCAACTAAAATGCAAATAAAAACAATATTTACCTTCTTTGAGAGATCAAAAGGAATTTTTTCATGGCTTGCTCGATTTGTTCTCAAAAAATCTTTGGCAATAGAATTTTCTTTGCTCCTTAGCACCATGGCTTATGGCTTTCTTGATGTGGCTTATGCTTTTGGCTTGATGGCTTGGCTTAATATTTTGTCATTATAACATTATTGTCATGAGTCTTATGTAAAAACCTACATTATAACTCTACAATATCCAAGCTCTCTAAATGAAGAGGTAAAGGTTTGTATTTACATGCTTAGGAACTAACCCAAACTCAAGGTGAGTTAAGGTGTAGTTTAAACATGGAATGGGTTAAAACCTAAACTAAGTGAGTTAATTAACCCTATTAGAGTTAAAAGGTGTCAATAATTAATGATTTTCAATGAATAGGCATGGGTGAGATATTTTCAAAGGCTTGATAACTCACAAAAGGTAATCATGAAAAGCTAGGATATTTCATATTTTTAAATTCCTTTTTTTAGAATTCCATTAATTTCACATTGATATTTAAATTAGGTATTTAATTAGGTTTAGCTTGTTAAATAATTTTTCTTAGGATTTTTAACATTTTAAATATTTCATTTTATGTGTGCATTTATCCCACTTAATAGGTATATAGTCCAAATTGCATATTATGATGTCATAGGATGATTAGAGATGAATATGTGGGAGGTTTCTATTTATTATGGTAGGATACCACAATTAGGGATATCTCAACATGATTCTAAGATTTGACTAATGATGCACAAGGAAAATTTTGGATGTTCAGTGATTCCTAAGATTAATTTACAAAGTTTGGTAGGAATTAGTTTGAAGTTCAATTGAAGGCCATTGGTGGCTAGTTTTAGGTGTCTACAGTAGCTATTATCCCAGTGGCTCTTAATGTATCCACTAACAAAGGTATATATGAAAATTATGCTTTTGTCTTTATGTACCTCTCTTATATGATTTGTAGAAGTTGTTGTGGATGAATGAACTAGGGCTCATCTGTTATCTATGTAATGGTTGGATCACTTGAGCTATATCTTACTTGAGCATTTTCTAGTCATTGAATACTTCACATACCATTGCAAGTAGAATGTACAGTTATACTTGGATCATCATCATATTTTACAAGTCATCATCTTCTATGATTTTAGGTAATGCCGTAGAATTATATTATCTCTACTGAGTGTCCAATATGAGCTCATCCAATTTGTCTATTGTCCTCTAGGCTTGAATAGATACAAAAGTGTTGTGTATTATTTTATGATGCCATACTTTCATATTTTGTACAATAGCATCTCAATAATCTAGAAGTTATTTTAGTGCACTACTCCTTTTCTCTATAGTTTGTATTTGATCCTCTAGCATGGCGTTACCTTTGTTAGTAGTAGAAAATTTAGGTTGTACAGTAGATAGGGATTGATTCAAATGATGTCTCTAGTTGAGCATATCATTAGCTAACTTATTGTATTATGTTACAGTAATGTCTAAGGCATACTCATATTCCTCTAGGAGTTGACACATAGTCATTTTTTCTAACCTAAGGGCTTATCCTTGTGTACATAATGTCATAACTTTCTACATAGCTACCTAGATCTTTGTAAGTTCTATCAGTAGCATTATGAATTATTTATCTTCCGACATAACCTGATCACCTATCACTTGTGTAACTAAGGTAGGATTGGCATTATTAATCAACTACCTTGCATTCATTAGCCTCTCGTCTACTTCAACCTTTTCATCTCATAACCTTAGGACTTCTTGATCCAATTTTTAAGCCCTTTATGCAATGGATTATTGGAAAATGGCTACTCTTTCAATCTATTTAGAGAGTGATAGTAGGGTTAAATCTAATGATGTTTCCATTGCAATGGTGGCAAGTGCCATGGATGTAGTCATGGATATTGTAAAAGTAAGTGTAAACTAAACAAGTGGAAGCAATAAATTAGTATACCTGGTGGATGTAGAAATGACATCCCATAGCCATTAACTAGGGATATGTACTACTTCTTTATCACCCTTAGTGTGACTGGTGGATGTTACCACTGATTATAATTATACATTCTTGAGATCCTTAGCCTTTATTACTAAATTTGCCTTAGCCTTATTCTTAGATTCATATTGCACTTTAGCTTCTTCTTCAACATTAGCTTGAGATTTATCTTGGGCTTTGGCCTTTATGTCAACCTTGGCTTTAGATTCCACTTCAACCTTAGCCTTGGCTTTAGCTTGAGATTTGGCTTCAACTTCAACTTTGGCTTCTTACTCTTATTATTTTTTCTACATGGCCTAGGCATATTGTTGTCACCTTTATTCTTCTTATTGATGTTTCTTCTTTGCTTCTACTTCATTAGCCTACTTGTGCACAACTTTGACTTCCTCAACTTTAATGTTTTTGGATTCAACTTCTTCAAATTACTTCTACACAACCTCTACTTCCTCATCTTTATTATATTGTTCCATGGTTGTGTCTTTCTAATTTTGTCGTGGACTTTGTGCAGCTTCCTATTGTGTTGATGGTGACATGGTTGCTTGTTCTTGTGATTCCTCATTTTTATATTCTTGTTATCTCACCTCAGGCTCAAGTATGCCCTAGATAATTTGTTTTTCCTCATCTTCCCTAGGCATTGCTATATGCATGGGTTACTCTTCTTATTTTATGTCCTCATTGCATTCAATCTAGTTAGATGATTGTGCTTCACCCAAATGATATTTTTATACCAACTTATTTCTTATAGATTTGTATGGAGTCTTGAGTGTCTACTTTTGTTTCTTCACCCCCTAGGGTTAAGGTTGTTGAGTTAGTTGCACACTACTTTATTATATAGGTGTGTCAAAAGAGACCATCCTTTCCTACACTATTTTTGAGGGATTTACAATCATATGTGTGGGTGGTCACCTGAACAAGGTTTGTGTGGGGATATATTCTATAGATAAGTCTATGAAATACATATAAAATTATCATGCAACTAGTTCTATTGAAAATATTTATACTTCCAACTTCTATTGAGTTTCTTCCTATCCTACGATATCAACAAGAATAGAAGTAGGCGGTTGAGTGATATCAACCCAAAGGTATTTCTTTACCTAATTTTACACTTGGAAAGTGTGCATTTATTTCCTAAATAATAAATCTTTATTCTCCTTTGCGTTATACACCTCAGTGTTAATGTCTTCTAGCATTGATTGGATCACTTTTTTTTCCTCTACCCCTAACTCAGGTAGGTCATAATCATCATCTATTCATGTAACTAGGGGATTCTCAAGCCATGAATTTACTTGTCAAGTTATTTTATTTGGTGTAGGTGTCAAGGCATTACATATAGGTGTTTTTTAATTTATTTTTTCTTGTTATATTAGAGCTTGTAGTTATGTTGGTTATGTTGGTTGTTGTATATGTTCTTGATCTACCTATTTTTGTTGGGCCTATAGAGGGATTGTTTACAATGAAGGTATGGACATTGTAATTATGTATTCTTGCTGATAGACCTCATCTTTTGATTTTACCATCAAAATGAATAATTACATTGGGGTGATAGTTGGATTAGCCAACTCATGTACCTTGAATTGTATGCCATTGTGTAGTTTGGTCATAGATGCATGTTGACCCAAATACCACATAAAATCTTGAGTAATCCTAAGATGTGATCGAATTAATTTTAGTGATTCTATACACCATGTGGTGAGCCACCCTAACTATTCATAATAATAATTAGTTTTGGTCTATGCAATACTTGTGAAGGCATTACTGGACAAAAAATTAGCTATTGGACCTAGAACATACTTCCACTAAGTGAAACATAATAATAGAACTAAAATTTGATATTGAAAAGTCTACATAGTTCCTACAAGTAAATTTTCAATGTTTATGATAAGATTGACTGCTAAAAACTTAGGTCAATTGAAATCCTCATATAGCTGCATCATTTAGTAGGCAATGTCAATGAAACCTCTTGTTGTTTTCTTTGCATGCTTTGTGGTTTGCCAAAATATTTTAGTAATACACTAGACCATGATATGTAGTGAAGTATCTATAATTTAATAAATAGGATTTCCTCTTCCCACCCTAGTGGTGTATTTCTCTCTGATATCTAAATCAAGTGATGGAATTATGGACTTCTATGATATAAGAGATTTTCCATGATTTGGAAGGCCAGTTGTTCTTGAAATTGAGTGTGTATTAATCCAGATGGTAATATCTTGAGCTAAATAGATAGTTCCTTGATTGTATTGACTTATCAATGTCATCATTACTTCATCTAACTACATAAATGTATTCATCTAGAATAACCTTTCAATGTCAGAACCTCAAAGTGGATGCTGTAATTTTAAATTTCTTAATTGTGTTGCTCTTTGGGCTTCTTAATAAAATATAATAGCTTTTACCCCATCAATGAAATTGAATGGCTCTAGATCATTGTATTTCATTTGTAAAATCCTTATCCCTATTCCCATTTCCTCCTTCTAAGCATTAGATAGTAGTATCAGTAGTTTACCTCTATCTATGGATATATAAATGAGTAAATTTGATGATTAGTTTGAGAAATTATACCTTGGTGAGAAATATGTTCATAAAGAGATAGTTGAGAGTTCGATCATATAAATCTTTTGTTAGATAGAGGATTTAATGTCTAATCATTATCTATATCCTTTTATTTTATATTTGTTTGGAGCCCAAATTCATGTCATCACTTCCTTTGAATGCATTGACTACATGCACATGCATGTTTTCTTTGTAATTAATATTAGATGTTGGAAATAATCTTGATAGGGGTATTTGGTGCCTAAGATATTTGATTTAATTTTGGGAAGTTATTTTTGGTGAGTAGTTATCCATTTGATTAGTCATTTAATTATATGCATCCACTTGTGATTTTATTTCCAAAACTACTTTAAAACTATTGCAATCTTTTGAGATGCCTCATCATTAATGGTCTAACCTAACTATTGGCCTTCCATTTGACATACCTATCCTTTCAATACCATCTTAGACTTAATTACAAAGCTTAGTGTAGTTGTGGCTAGCTGACCTTTGTGAGTTTTCTTAGTAAGGTAGTCACATCCTATGATGATAACTAGTTTTGGTGGTTGTGAAGTGTTGCGCAGCAACAAAAACACTAACAAACATTCTATCCTATGAAAAAAATATAAAACAAACAACATTAAATCAAATCATAACTACATGGTGATACTCAACACCCACTCAATTTTTAACACCATGATAGAGATTAAAGATGATATGGCTTAAGCCTAAAACCATTGATTTGCCCTGGTAATATGGTTCCTTATAACTATTTTGTCACTATGGTATATTATGGTGATACTTCATGAATGATTTAGGGTCCTTTCCATTATATGCATGGTTTTCCTATGAATGCTTTAAATCTACTCTCATAAAGTAATATTGTTTGGTCCTAGTAGACATACTTAGACCATAAATTATAATCATGCCATGATTTTTGAATTTGTTATTGATTTTTTGTGTCCACTATGATCTTACCATATCTTCTTCCATCTTATTGAAATCCATCAACCATACCCTTAATGAGTCTTGATCCCCTAACCTCATGATCATTGTAATGTGTATACTAGGTACAATGTATTCCATAGGCATTAATACCTCGAGGCCATATAATAATTGGAAGGGAGTGAATCTAATAGCTCACTTAAAATGTGTGTGATAGGAGCATATAATTAGAGTAATGTGATCCTCCCAATTATCTCTGTAGATAATGAAATGTTTTGTCAGCATCTTACCCAAAACTTTATTTGATGTTTTTACTTGTCCATTTTTTTGTGGTGCGATGTCATGAATTATTCCATGACATTATTAATATTATGATTGAGAAAGGGTGTGCCTCTATCACTTACCATCTTAATTATACATCTGAACTATGTCATAATGTTTTCATATAAGAACTTGGTAGCATCCTTCGCACCATATAATAGAGTAATAATAGCTTCCACCCATTTTGTGAAATATTTGATCATAGTGATAATATATCTAGCATGATTATGCTTATTTCGGGAGCTATTGGTCTAATTAAAAATTCCCCATTATTTAAAAGGTTATTCTACAACCATAGGAACCAAAGTCATTTCATCTCATTGATTGGGCTTACCCATTCGTTGATAGATGTGACAATATTTAGCAACTATGTGCACATCCTAAAAAAGTGTAGACCACCACAGACCACTCTGAAGTATTTTCTTAGTAGTTGTGTATCCTTGAAAGTGTCTTCCTATAATGCCTTGATGAGCTTATTTAAGCAGTTATGGTCACTTGTGTTCTAGAGATACCCTATGCAATACATCATCTTTACCTAAATTATATAAGAATCCATTAATAAGGCTATAAGGTATAGCTCTGGTAACCATCTATTTTTTGTCCCTCTCTATATAATATGTAGGAAAAGTTCCATGTTCTAAAATTTTCTTAATGTCCTCCATGTTATCAAAAACTACAATAGTTTTAAATAGATGTGCATCAAAAGATTCATCTTTGAATTCCTCTAGTTCTTCGTTATTGCATATTCAACTGAGATGACCCGACCCTACATTCTCACATCCTAGCTTCACATTGATCCAAGATTGGAATTCTTAGAAAATCATCAACCACCTTGATATATGTTTCCTATCATTGATTTATTGACTAGGTATCACAATGCTTGGTGGTCTATGAAGAATTAAAAATGAATTGATAGCAGTTAATGCCTAAACTTTTGAAATGAAAACATCATGGTGAATGATTCTCTCTTAATGGTTGTGTAATTATTTTCCATAGCTGAGACTTTCTTAATTATAAAATGTATTGGGTGGTCTATCTTGCCTTTGTCTAGTTGTGCTAAAATTGCTCCTATTGCAGTGCCTAAAGGATCCACATGTAGATGGAATGGCTTCCTCCAATTAGGAAAAACCAAGATGGGTGTTCTTACCAACCTCTACTTTAAATCAATAAATGTTTTCTGACACTCTATTGTCTATTCAAATTTAGTGTCCTTGCATAGTATCTTCTCCATGGATGTTGATATAGTTGCATATCCTTTTATGAATTTCTTATAATATTTAATATGACCCAGAAAGATACGCACTTTAGATTAGTTTGTAAGAGTTGTCATACTTACTATAATAGCAATTTTAGCTAGATCAGCCAAAATTCCATCATTACACCCCATGTGACCTAGCAAGTCATAAAAAAGTGTAAATAATATATATTTTTAAAAATTTATGGTAATGTCCAAAGCCTTATATTGTTATAGCATCAATCTTATCTTTGAAAAGTGATCTTTAAATAGAGAAAAGACTAATCATTCTTATAGATAGTGTATGCACCTAAATCTACTTGCCTTAATTATTGTAATTAATCCCTCTAATTTATCCCCTTTATCTTGATCCTAGTCATTTATCTAATATCCCCTCTCAATAATTACTCATTTAATAACCTTATTCTTCCCCACTTCTTCATTAATTTCCCTAAATCTCGATTGTCTTATCCTAACCCCACTTATCTATTATTTGGGATTTGAAATTACCATGGCCCACCTACCCACCTACTAAGCCTATTCCTAGGCTCTCCTACACTCCTAGTCCCTAGTCACCCACCTAATCCCTATCTAATCCCCTACATAATGAAATAAAAATTCCTTGGAAAATCCCCAAACATTGATCGAAATGGCCCAAGATTGAATTCTATCCATTGATTCTTCCCTCCATTTTCTATATAAACAAGCCATTTCTCCATGGCTAATCTAACTAGAAATCAATAAGAGATCTACTAAGTCCATGTTAATGTAATCCTTGAATCCATCATCAACATCCTTGATCATGCCAACATAATGTCAAAAATATGATTCTAAGATAATCTCAATCTAATCCTCATGTCTTTAATCCATTGAATCTTGGTTTAGAGTAATTAGATTTAGGATTAGAATGTTGGTTTGAATTGTGTATTCATCTATTTACATTTTGATCTTATTGGCTCTAGATCTTAATAGGTAGTTTGATGTTTTGAGTGGTTTAAATTGCATGGGTTAATGCAATTGCTCAAAATTTATACTACATTTTGGCAACCATGGTGAAGACCTCACTCTCAATTTAATAATTTTACACTCTAGAAGTGTTTTTGGTAGCTTACATGATTGATTGGTAGAAGAAAAGTGTCAGATTTTTGACAATTTCATGCACATGTCAAAATCATGATCTCGCTCTACAAGTTATGACATCACAAATGTGTTTTTGCCTTAGAAGTTATAGTTTTTCCCTTACCTAACCCCTAATGGTTTTCTCATTTTTTAAATTTAGAACATCTTATAATATCACCATTTGAGAATTGTAATTTTGACTCATAAGTTGTGATTTTGATTGAAAACCTATGATCTTGTGTTAACCATTACCCTAACCACTAATAGTTTTGGTTGACTTGGAAAGTTTTTGACATTCTACAAAACCACTACTCATAAATGGAAATTTTCCCTAAAATTTGTGATTTTATTCTAAAACTTATGGTTTTTTCCCCTATAGATTTATACCTTAACATTGGTCTTATGTACTTATGGTCACTTTCTACGTGTCTAAGCTAACCTTGTTTATTTAGAAGTGAAGGGAGAAATCACCTAGATCAACATCAAACACCCTTACCTCACCTTTCACTATGTGTCATAATATCACATATATATAGCCACATTGTTATCTTGAAAATGATGATATTACTTTTAAAATTACAATTTTGTGTTTGTCTTTAAATTTTCTAATTTGACTGTCTAACCTTTGCTATGTTTGTGATGTATATTTTAAGGAATCAAGGGAGGACCTAACTAGGATCCATCCCACACATACAAACACCTAAAGCCTCGTCTTCACACACCTACTACCGAATAATTAACTTAGTCATTGTGAATATCTTGTAAATATCTCTATCTATCTAAGCGATAATCACTTTTATCATTTTTTAATTAATCATATTTATCATGTAAACCTTAACCACTTTTTATATTTTTTGTATATAATCTAAAATTTGTCATTTTTATACTTATTGTGATATCACTTATTTTGAGTCATGTTTTTACTTTAAAATTATGATTTTGCATGAAAATCTATGATTTTGTCTAACCTCAGTAATAACAACTCATGATTTTTTAGTTCCTTAAAAAATCAATTATTTGGACTCGCATTATTGTGTTAAATGTTGTGATATTATCCTTAATAGTCATGGTTTTACCTTAACCATGTGATTAGTCCATAACCATTTACTAACTACCTGCAATATCATTAATTTTTTAGTCATGATTTTATCTCTAGTTATGATATTTCTTTTGGTATGACTATGCATCTATGGTATTACATTTTGAAGGTATGATTTTGCACTCATTTTTCCTTCAGATTTATCCTTTTTTAGTACATTTTTAGAGTCATTTTTAGTGAATTTTGAGTCATTTTGAGCCTCCCACAAGGCCCAAATTGACTTTGGCATTAGGGACTCCATCCCTTTACCCTACCCTATATCATGATAGGGATCATTCCAAGGGAACTACCCCTAAACCCTATAAAGGGATCTACCCCTTGACCCCACCAAGGGATATCCTCCCTAAACCCCCATGTCATGTCCCACTCACCCAAATAAATTATAGATCCAAATCACATTTTTTTAGTAGTTTTTATTAAGGCCTATTAGACTAACATTTTTTTCTTATAGGGGTGAATTTTGACTTGTTAACATCCTTTTTTGTAGGTCATATTTTGTCTAAATTTTTTTAATATAGGTTACCCCTCAAGATTGTTAATTACAACTATTAATCATTATCTTGAAGTTTGCTTCTTTAAAAGTGCCAATCAAACTACTAACCATTTTCTTATAGGGTGCCTATTAAAGACATTTTGGCATCTTAAAATCCTTTCATTTGGCTAATATTTTTAATTGCTTCAATCATTATATGATTTTGTATATATCATCTTATATATATCTCACATCTTAATCGTTAATTAATCTTTTTATCTACTTGTTTGTCACCTGAGGACTCTGGTGTTGTATGTTATCCTCCTTACATCTTTGCATCAATTCCTGAAGGATCAAAAACCACCCACAAACCCTCCCATTTTTCTTTTCTAAACGTAACATGATGTGTAATTGACACCCACACACTTATAATAGTCTTAGGCAATAGTGATCATGGATTTCACCACCATGCACTAATCCAAATTTTATGTTCTATCAAAGTATAAATATCAAGGATAGTTATTTTTAGGCCAAGAGGTTGACCCCATATAGGTCATCCATGAAGGGGAAGAGATAATTCTCTAAACCAAGATTTAGATAGCACCCTCTACATACTCAAGCCCCACTATACGTAGCATATATCAAGGATGACCCTAGAGAGTCCATTCAACCTAGCATAAGACCTTTCAACCATAATAGGCAATCCACTACTAGATTTAGGATTAGCTCCTAAGTATTCATCAAGTATAGATAGGTTCAAGTGGGTTTAATCAATTTTGTAATGGGTCACTAGTCTACAGCCTCACCCATGAAGTTGTTAGGTGGTATGGTCATTAGGTTACACACCTATAATTTTTTTAGTCTTAGTACTATGGCTTACTTGCTTTGGTGTATGTCATGCTAGACCAATGTTTTTTTTGAGTTGAGTCAATGTTTCACCCAAACCCATACATGGCTATCTAGGCATCCTATATCACCATCTTGTATATCATTATCCTCATTTTGTATAGTCTTAGGCATCTTATACATTCATCCTTCATCATATCTTATACATCCTTAATCTTTTACATATCCTAATACAATTTTGTCTTAAATTCTTTATCACCCTATGAAACCGCATCATCCCCATCTAGTCTAACCTTATCTTATCCTACAACATAATTAGTTGGCTCTTTAGGTCACACACACATTTAAACCATCCTCATCTCATTCCTCTTACCCCTTATCATTTCATCATCACCCATATATACTTGTTATAGTCTTAATCCCATTACGCCATCACCTAATCACATGTTCATCTACCTTGAGAAATATAGTCTAAGGTTTTGAGCTAGTCCTCATTTTATCCATCCATATCATCCTATCATTCTAGTCTACTATAACTCACAACTTGGTAAGATCTCATACCTATTTGATGTCCTAATAGCATCTTATCACTTTGTCAATTTTAATCTAGCATCTAATTAATCATCAATCTAGTCTTTATCATCTAGTCATTTTCATCATCTTAATAGTTTAAATCTAGGCACCCATCAAATCCCAAATCCTCTTGCTATCTTAAAAAATAGGCAATATCAATAGATCATTAGCACTTATTATATTATCACTTTGAAACTTGATCCTAGTCTTACATCATCTCAATCTTCTTTTTTCCAGCCTCACCATCACTTGTCATACTAGCTCAATAATTTTGCCTTGATTTGACCAAACACCTATCCCATTCCTAAATCTACCTTTACATCATATATTCTCCTTTCAATATCCACCTACATGGATTTAGACCCTATCATTGTGTACTAATACCTATTTACCAACAAATATGGGATACATTTATGGGCCCTAAAAATGGGTGCTTGCCTACCTTCAGACCCCAATCCCATCAATCCTAAACCAATATCCCATATCTTTAACCAACCATAATCCATAACTCATCATGTACAACCCCATGATCTATTCATCATAATCATATTCTTGATTATATAAAGTATAAAGTCACCTTATTTAATGAATATATCTTGGCCAAGAAAGACATAGTCCTCTTATAGCTATTAGAGATGGGTACTCACCTTCCCAATGATATTGAACCCATAAGCCTAAGGTCACCCTCATCCTTATCCCATTCCATTCCACCATCCATTAGTACTAGTCCTAGTCATGTCCTTCATAGTCCAAGGATCACTTTATTTAATGAGTATATTGTTGTAAACAAGGGGGCAACCCTCTCACAGATCTTTGAGATGTGTGCCAACCTTATTTAAGGTCTTGACCCCATTAAATTCAAATTAACCCCAATCCATACCTATCCATATCCAAATCCTCCTTCTACCAATTAGATTCCATTATAGATCCCCCATCCTACTAGCAAAGGGAAGCATAGCTTGTCAACCTTGTCTAGTTCCCATTCACCTCCTAAATAATCCCATACTCCACCATCACATTATTCCATAGCTAAATCTAATTATTATGAATCTAAAGTCATGGACAAGATGTACACCCATCTCCCCATCTCTATGGAATCCATATTTTTTAAATCGAGTTCCATAGGCATGATTGTCCATGCTCGAACATAACCTCTAGATTTATCTAAACATATGACCTCATGGCATCAACCTGAATGATTTTGTGTATACCATAAATTCGATAAAAATTCTATTAATATATGTCATAATTTTGGAGATTATATCCAAAAATTAATTGATAATGGTGACATTGAAATTGAGGGGGAATCCAATGTGTTCACACCTAAGAGTGTGCAAAAGGGGTATGTTAAGAATTGATTCCTAAGCATGATCAATATTCTTACCTCCTTAAACATAATAATGAATATAATCATATCCATCCCACAACCATCCTTGATCAATCCATCCCTATGACCCATTCACACCATATCCCTCATCTTCATAAATCCATTAAGTCAACCATCCCTTCATAAACCCAAGGTGAAATAAGTATTTATGGACAATCATATGGTTCCTACCAGTAAATCATCTATAAGCTATCTCACTTCATCAAATTCCACATCAAAATGGTTAGCATCATGATCAAAAACAACATCTGAAATCATGTCAAAATCATCATCCGTTTTAGATTATGAAGGTCATGTCAACACCTATCTCTTTGAAGATGTCTCTACTATCAACCAGTTAGAAGGTGTGGCTCTTAATCAATCCTAGGATGATGAAATTATAGCACAATCCTTGGATTCTCAATTAGTTGAAGATCATAAAAATTGGCTTTAGATGTTAATTCCCCTAAGATTCTTAGTGATCCTTTTTAAATTATTGAAGATACTTTCTATGATGTTAAGACTAGGGTTCCTAGTGACCTTTTTGAGGACCATGCTTCCCAGTATCCCCTTAATCCACCACACATCTTTAATCTTCCACCTTCCATCCATAATCCCTACATCCCACTCCATGATTTGGATAAAAATGAACATACATCATTAGATTCCCCTCTGAATACAAAATCATGTATCAAATATACAAGGATTCAAGCCCATAATCAGTTAATGTCATCAATTAATCAAGCTCAATATGATCTAAATATAATCAATAAAAATCAAGATGAGTCTTATACTCATACAAGTCATAAAGAATCATCCCCTAGTATAGATATCCTTGAGGTACTAGAGTTTTCTCAAAATCAAAATCACTTATCCAATCAAAAATTACTTTCATCTAGTGAAGCCCAAAATCAAACACCAGGAGGTAACCAAAGTCATAATCAAAATAAAGCATCATCATATCAAAATAATGTCAAAAGTGATAATTAGATGGACAACCATCCTATAAATGTTTAGATCAAAGAATTAGAAAATTAAAAGGTCTTGGATCTTGTAGACACCGAAATCGTGTCTATTCCTTGATCATCCTCCCCCTTGGTCTCCTTGGTCCAACCCCTAAACATTCCTAACCCACACATATATTAATTTAAAATAAATTAACTATTTTAAACTAATAACCCCCTTGACACATCACTTATGCCTCCCTCTCCCCATGCCAATTACTTAAACCCCATTTCATCCCTCCCACTAACCTCTCACACTCATTTAATCTGCCTTGGACCATTTTCCAATGATAGTTAGCCCTGGCAGTTGGAAGAATAGGCAAAAAGGCAAAAAATATCCTCTTTTCCCATTCTTTAGCCACCAACGTCAGTCATTATTTGATCGATGTCAATGGTTTTTCCAACGTCAGTTCCTTTAAGAATACATTTTTGCTTCTGTTGTCGGCCCTCCCCCCGTGAACGTGAATTCTCTTGCTCCAGACTTCAAGCTCCCTCGCTCTTTAACTTCTTGTAGGTATCAACATTTCAATAGCACTCTCTAGGCTCAGAGGTTCTACACCAGTTATTCCACACCAGATTAAAGATTGCACGACACCTCCAGCATCAACGACAACGGAAACAGACCTCCTACACTTCTACCTCTCCACCCACAGCTAAGTATTTCAATTGGTCTTATTTTACTATTCCTTTTAAATTCTTTAGCAATTAGTTTACTGCACATTTCCAAGCATTCTTGACACAACCCAGTTTGTTCTTCCTAGAGAAGCTGAAAAGCCTTCTCTCACCCTTATCTCTCTTTTTGCCCCTATCATCCATTTAATCCCCTTTTAGCCACACTCTCTATCCTATTGACCTAGAACCAGCCACTAAAACTCCCATAGACACCCTAAACCACTTCGCTGACCACAAATAGCCCTGAAACTCATCTAAAGCCTTATTGCCCTGACCAACGCCAGCCACCAGGCCCATTACCCCTACCGACCTCGGCAGACTAACCGACGCCGGAGACCTTAACCAACTGATGCCGGTAGAACCACCAACGTTGGTGACTGTGGAAGACAGATTGCCACATACATGTACGCATTTATTTATATTTCTTTTGTTTAGTCTTTTATCATTTCCTTCTCTAGCAACATTTTGTTCTTTATCAATCAGTGAACTGTCATCCTTCTCAAAAGTCTTTGCACTTCTGGGATCAAGCATTCCTTGGAATTCCACCACCTATCTATCTAACAGTTTTTTTGTTTAAGTCCCTCCTATCTATAGGTGTCATCCTCCACAGCCAAAGAGGAGTCCCTACAATGTCTGGATATGGTGCGTAGACCTCATCTAGGTATCATCTAACCCTAGACCATTACTTTAGTTTCTTATTTCTTTTGAATGTGGAAAAGCAAAAATAGTTAGAAACATTCTGGCATGCCCGATGGGACCCTAGGAGTTTTCCTTGGGTTCATCTTTTTCTTCTAAAAACAAACTTTTCATATAGGTGCATTAGGTCTATTCTTGCATCTTTTTCTTCTATTTCTTCCAAAAGACACCATCAACAAAGTTAAAAAGAATCCTTCTTTTTCTTTATTTCCTGCATCTTAGACTAGTCAATTCATACTCTTCAACCTTTTCTCCACTTGTCTGCATCCGAACACACATTTCAATTTGGGCTTAAAATCTATTGCATCTCATTTCTGCCTGAATGCATATTTAGTCCACACATCTAGTAATTAAAACCGCATCATGAATAAAGGGTAGTCAACTTATGTTACACAACCTGACCACTTTCACAAATCAAACATCAAAACATACTTGAGATAAGGTCTGGCTAGGATTTCATCACCTAGCAGATACCTTACCCCTCCTAGCAATCCTACTTGGACTTCACTACCAAGGGGAGAGCCCACTCTATTCTCTGGCAGAGTATAAACTCTAGGGGAAGTATATACTGGCTAAGTGGCCCAGCTCGGCTCTAGGTTCGTGAAGTGAGGGGAGAAAGCTCCTAGCACCAAGCCACATACGGAACCTAACATAGACTCTTGAGCACTGAAACTAACCTAAAACCAACCTTAGACTGCTTCTTTTAGGACCCATTCTAAAAGCCAACTTCCTAAACACACTCTAAGGCATAAGCCAACAAGACTCTAAAAATTATTCTTAGGAATTAATGTTAGGGTCTACTTGTCTTCATCTTCTTTTCTGCCTTTATCTGAGTTTTTGAGCTGGTGAGGACACATTTTTCTGCACTTCAAACAACTCAAAACCTTTTTTTTTCTTCCTTCCCAACCACACAATAACCGACATCAGTTTTCCAACTGACGCCGGCAACCTATTTTCACTGACATCGATTATTTGACCAATGTTGGCCACTTATTCTCACTGACATCAATTTTTCAACTGACGTCGGTCACTATCACAATCCTTCTTCACAAAATAGCAGGCTTAAAACCTGACTTTCTTGCTATCCAACACCCATTCTAGTTTTTTGAGATTGAAAAACATAGTTTCTAGAACCTAAACCCTTTTTTGCCTTAAATGGTTTTGACACATAATCAAACCAAGACTCTTGTTGACCATGCAAGGCAACAACCGCTCCCACCTTTGCTTTCCATAACCAGTCCTCTAATGGAGTATCATTCAAAGACTGAATGAACTCCTACCCAACCAACCCTGACTCAGCCATCTATTATTCCTAAAGGGGATCAAGACTTTAAAAGCTTCCTTGACCTCAATGTCAAGGCCCTTCAACATTATCTTACAAGAAGCCAAATGTAAGACTCTTCAAGCAACCCAGTCTATGGGATGCCAAGCTCCTTAACTGAAGCGGTAACTATATCGATAGTGTTTTCTACCCAACCCATGACCACTCCAGCCTTTGCTTCAACCATCAACCTGACCATGACTAATCTTCAAAGTGTGGCTTCTCCTTCTATCTCTGGGCCCACTTCCATCAGGGTTTCAGCCCCCCATCAACCACAGACTATTCAACAAACTTCTACCCCTTTTCAAAATCTAGTTGTCTCCATCCCACCTACTCTTGCCCCCATCAACACAAGAGTAACTACTTTCCCTTCAACCAGTGCTGCCACCCCTCAACCACCTTTGGTGGCCCCTATTCAATTTGTGCCCTCTAACTCCATGGCACAACCACCCCTGGATTCCACATCTATCCCAATGACTAGTTATCAATATGTTGCGCCTATACAAGCGCAACTGACTATGTCATATGCCCCTTCTAGCACCTTTCAAGTGCCTTACAACCTAGGGGGCACCCCACCCACAAATCCATCAACTGACCTAATCAGAATGTTGATGGACAAAATGTCTAATCTTGAGACCTCTATTTTGGGCTCAAGAAATGTCCTTTCATATGACCAAATTTGTAATGAACCCATCCATCCCTCCATCCCAATCCAGCTATATCCCAGTCAGTGGGAACTTCCTATGTTTACTCACTTCTAGAGTAAGGAAGACCCACAATAGCACCTATGAGCATTCAGACATGCTTATTACCTGATAGCACATGATGATGCATTACTACTACGCACATTCCCCATGTCACTTTCTAGTGCTGCCCTCAATTGGTATAGCTCTCTCACCAGACACTCTCTTTTCACATTCACCCAAAAAGCCCAACTTTTCCTTGACCACTTCTCGATCAATATCACCAAAAAGGTCTCCATCATAGATCTATACTCTATCAAATAGTTTGACGATGAATCCATAGTTGATTTTGTTGCCTGTTGGAGAGGCTTAATCAACCAGCTCTCCTTTTCTTTACCTCAACCTGAACTCATCAAACTTTTTTTCTAGGTGTGTGCCAAACATATTTCATCCACTCTCTGGGTCCAAACATTTTTCACCTTTGACGAAGCTTTCACGATGGCTAGGAAGCTTGAACTATGTGCCATCAAGGAAAACCCCAACACCAAGTCCAATGACTCTTCCTCTAAACCTTCTTCTTCTAATTCCAAATCTAAGGCATCAGCAAATGTTGTAGTCATTAGACCATCATCTTCAACAACAACCAACCAATCTCAGCCTTCCACGTCAAACTACATCACCAAACAATTCCAACAACGATATGTGTAGCGTCAGTATACTCCACTAGGAGAATCATACACATCTGTGTTGGATAAATTGGACCACCCCCAAATTTGACCACCCCCTCAATTTGATCCGTCATGCGCTATCCATGCATGGTATAGGGAGAATGACTTTTGCAATTATCACTGTGTCAAAGGCCATGACATAGCCAACTATAAGACTCTTAAGAACATCATTCAAGACATGCTAGATAAAGGTGACCTCATCTTGGACAACCCAAATACACCACCCAATTGAAGCATAGACATCTTTAAACAACCCTTTCCTAACCATCCTCTTAGCCAAAACAACATGCAAACCATGACTGATGACTCTCAAGAGCATAATATACGCACAGTCAACACGGTCTCACCTCTCATGCCTAACCAACCTCTCTCATAGTCTCAAGAGGTTAGTCAACCCATCAGTCCATCACACATGGATGAACCCTATTCTCCTGTTAGTTCTTCATCGACCTCTCTTATATTGGAGGATGCCTTGACCATACCAGCACCACTAGCCCCGCCGTCCTCCTTCTTACTACCAATGAAGGACCCTACCCTTCCTACTCCTCAACCATAGGTAGAAGGCACAATCATCCCTACCCTCTATGCTCTTCAGGAGCCACATTCTCCAGTTCCTTCTCTACCAAGAGAAGAACATGTCTCTCCACCTTCTTTGACCAAAGATGATCCAGTAACAACTCCCTCACACCTTGGGTCTGAGATCACTACACCTAACACATTTTTGGCCCCACAACCGTCCACATCTTCTAAAGGACCAAAGCCTCATCCAACATCTTCCCAACCATTCTCTTGATTGGTGGAGAATCTAGGACTTCTCTAATCAAGGAAATTAGAGCATCAAGCATTATGGGAGTGACTCAAAGCTCCTCATCCTGCCCAACCTGTCTCAACTCATGTTGTTGACCCACCCATGACAAAATCCCCCAAAGTCTCCAACACAGACCAGACTTCCACTTCTAAACCTACAAAACGTCAACCATCCACATCAGAACCTAAACCCTCATCCACCATATCAAAACCAATCAAATCCTTCGGTGTTCCTCCTATATCTAACCTCACTCACCTACAAGTGAAGGTAGACTTGAACCTTGCCTTGCCTAATAGTGGTCCTCTAACCAAACCAAAGATGGCTGCTAAACCATGGCAGCAAACTCCGTCACTATCACCATTACCCTCCATTTTGGGCCCTCATCCCTCTACTCTAATAGGATTGCTCCCTACTCCAATCCCTAACCAAAACAAGTTACATCCACTACTTCCTTTGCCTACCACAAGCTGACCACCTCTGAAAACTTTGGCACCTCTCGCAAAGAAAGTGTCATCTACGCACCTGGCTGCACCACCAACCCAAAAGGTGGTACAAAAGCCTCCTTCAACACCTCCCAAGCAAAATTCATCAACACCTCGTGCATCAACAATCATGGACCCTTTGGTGGGTTCATATGCTTTGATATTGCACCAAATTTTGTAAACCTCTAGCATAACCCTTTCGCCTACCAAGCCATTCCAACCTCTCAAGTCAAAACCTTCCTGGTTTGATGATACTAAAATTTGTCTATATCATCACACACTGGGACATGATACCAAGAATTGTTGTGCCCTCAAGGTTGTCATTCACCAATACATAGAAAAAGACACCCTTCTCCTTGAGAATACTGTTGACAGACCTCTAACACCTTCCCGTATCTCTCAAACCTCTTCACCCTCATCAGTGTCTCATCAATAGACTATGGTCCCTTCACCTCCTTTGCCCCCTCTCTTTTAAATTAGTGCCATCCACATAACCACTAGGTCACAAAAGGATAAGGGAAAATAAAAAGCTGTTATTCCTTGGACCTACCCTTTTGTCAAGCCACCTTAACCACCAAAGCCCAAGATTTCCATCCTGGGTGCATTCCAACCCTCTTTTTTAGGGGCAATCCATGACTCTATGTTAAAATAGCTTCACCAAACACCCATGAATATGACCTTATATGACCTCATCCAAAGCTCACCCTAACATCATCAAGCTCTAATCAGAGCCTTACAGGTAGTGGAGGTCCAACCTGAAGACCCCCAACCACTAGCTGCCCTGGTCCACTTGTTATCCCCCATTGCCTCTATCACTTTTAGTGATTCTAAAATTCCTACCCCTAACTCAAAAGATCAGGACGTTGCTCTTTTCATCATGGCCTATGTTGATCAAACCTACATTAAGCGAGTTATGATTGATGGGGGCACTAGCATTAACATCATTTCTACCCATGCCTTTGATCAATTGGCCCTCCCCAAGAATTACATATCAAAAACTAATGCAATCCTTTGATCCTTTAATGACACCACTGCTACCACCATTGGCACCATCATCCTCCATATTCGTGTTAGCCCACACACAGTCCTAGAGCTCTTCTACATCATTGAGGGAGAGTTCTAGTATAACATGTTGCTAGGATGATCTTAGATCATGCCATGGCTTACATCCCTTTTACACTGCACCGTTGAGTCAAATTTTAACATGATGAGCAAGTCCATGTCATTCCCACTGACCCATCCCCTTTCAAGACTTGTAACATGACCTATCAACCAAATGACATTCTCATTCCTCTCAAGACACCAACCCAAACACTACCTCCATTTGTGGAAGCCTCAACCAGCATGCAAATGGTGGTCACCCTCACATCACCTTCTCAAGCGACAACCAAATACCCCATGGAAGATATCTTCTAACGACTTTCACTTGGAGAATATTGCTTACTTACCCTAGACATGTTCCAGACTCTACAAGAGTATGGGCAACTTCATCACAGTCCAAGTTATGACCATCAGATTGGAATGGTCATCCTTTATGGTCCTCCTAACCTTCGAACCAATCTCATCTATGGGGGGCTAGATCGAGCTCCTACTGACGGGAATCCTCTCTCCTCACCTCAACCATTCACATCTAGCTTCTCTTTTCTTGGCAACCCTACCTTTGCTCATACCTATCTCTATAGGTGTGCATAGAAGGGCTTTAGCTTCAAGCGCTATGAATAAGGCTCCCATTAGCCCATCAAACCACTAAATGATGACAATGCCAAGAAAAGACATGGTCTGGGCTTTCAAGAACCCATCGAGGCTTCTGCAAACCTTTGTCCCAAACCCATCATAGACAAATCTTCGCCAAGCTCACATATTCTCCCATCTTCACCTATGGAGTCGGTGGTTTCCATTCCTCCTAGCTTTTTCAATACCTAAATGCCATTCATTTGGAACCCCTGACCTATCAACCAGGTGGGGTACCCAGGTCTCTCCTTTTCATCTTTTCTCCACCTCGTTCATCCAACCCATTAATCATCTACACTAGGTGTTAGACATTCTCCTTACCACAAAATGACTGGGGGGAGTTTGACTTTATACCGACTATCAGACATCGACCAAACATTAACCAGACATCGACCAACTCCTTAATCATCTTCACATCCAAACTTCAATCAACACGTGACCAATATGGAATGAAGTAAACGAGGCAAATTTGCTCCTAATTGGCTCAGACCTTACATCATCATGCATAAGTATGGATTAGGGACTTATCATTTGTCTTCTCTCGAAGGCTAACTAGAACTTGAGCCTCTGAATGCCTTGCATCTACAACTATTCTACTATTAGTCGAGTACTCGTTCACTCGACATTTAACTTGAGCTCATCCCTTGAGCAATCCCTGTTCTCTTAATCCTCATTTCTTTCAACCCTATTCGCCTCAGCAATCCCTCATTAACCCTTTTATAAAGTATGAATGCTTTGTCCTAATAAAAGGGCGCCCTTAAACTTCTATAGTCTTGTCCATGACTCACAATTCTATCAAAAATAAATTGATGTCAAAATATCAAAAGGTCACAAACTCTAAAGGCAGACTGATCCCTCAAAGGACAGTTGTATCAATCATTATTGTAGCTATTAGACTGCTCCCCTGAAGGACAGCTATTCACACCTCTCCTGTATATATAAAGCAAAAATATAGAACACTCCCTCAAAGGATGGATATGACTAAAATCTTGATACAAATAGCACTTTCGTAGAAGCTTCCCACATTGATCAGCTTCACAAATGACCACAAAACAAAATGACATCTCTATGTAGACTTCCCGCATTGATCAGTCTGCTCAAAAAAAAAGGGTCATGGACTTGGCTTGTAGTCATCTCAGGGTCTCCTATAAAAAGGGGCAAATTTATCCATACTAAAAAGGGTTACCCTCTTCTCACATATTACATCACCTACTCAAGGGACTTTGAGCTCATTTTAATGTCAAAGTGATTCAATTACCTCTCTTACACAACCAATGGTCAACAACATAATGCATTAATGGGGCTTTTGTTTCTAAAAACCCCCTACCTATGCTATCATTATGGTTCTTGTCAATGAAAGGGCACAATGCCTTTCACCTCCTTCACACCTTTGGTCACATTCACCCAAATCATTTGCCAACCAAACCAACCAAACCCTTTTTTAGACCACTAACGTTCTCATAGCCTATTCACACTAGTTTCTATGGACACCAATACACATGGAAACTATCGACCACACAATTTATGTCAAGCATAAACCATTACTTGCTGAAGCATAAACAGACTCAATTCATTTTTAGCATACATCCATCACCAATATGGAAAATCGCTAGGGATGAAAGACCATTTAGCCAATGTTATAGAATACACCATCACATAATATGGAAAAGGTTGTAACATCATCTTACCCCTCATCATTTCAAGCATGTACCATCAGACATATGGGATGTGCTAACTCATTCTCATGACCACACCAACCACATCAACCACTTCAACCCTCTTCTTCCCTTTTGGGAGAACTACATTGGCCTGAGGCCCTAACAACAAGGGCTATGTAGGCAGCACTCAATTGACATGGGGTCTTTTGAGGTTAGCTTAGCCATTCCTTTGTCCATCCTCGACCAATGACCTTGGAGATTGTGACTATCTCCTCAGACCATGACCACTTTGAGACAACTCTGCCTTGGTTGTTTTGATTGCCCTTGTTGCCTCACACCTAGTTAGCAAATTGTCCATGACCCCCCCCACAAGTATTGAATCGCACTCCAATTGATCCCCACTACTAATGGCCTTTTTCATGTTTTCCAAGAGCACTTCCTGAGCCTAGGATACTTGGAACATGATGACCATTGGGGCTACAGCTTGGATCATTTAACCCAATCAACTATGACTAAATGTTAGGGCCCAATTATTTTGATTTTAGCACTCCTCGACCTTTGACCATGACAATTTCACCTACCTATCGTGTGGTGTGGCATACATGCAATCCCACCCTTTGCAGCATTCACACCCTAACCTTCACCCTTTCCATCCACTCTCTGTCAAATCAACACCCAATCTTAGGGTCCTTTCCCTCAACTCCTACTTTAAGGGGGAACACCTCATCCCATACCTGGGGCAACCAACTCCTATTTTTGTCTTGCAGTTCGTCAAGAACAACCAACAAGACAAAAAGGGGTAAATGTAGACCCCGAAATCGTGTCTATCCCTTGGTCATCCTCCCCTTAGTCTCCTTGGTCCACCCCATAAACATTCCTAACCCACACACTTATTAATTTAAAATAAATTAACTATTTTAAATTAATAACCCCCTTGACACATCACCTATGCCTCCCTCACCCCCATGCCAAATCTTAATTACTTAAACCCCATTTCATCCCTCCCACTAACCTCTCGCACTCATTTAATCCACCTTGGACCATTTTCCAATGATAGTTAGCCCTGGTAGTTGGAAGAACGGGCAAAAAGGCTAAAAATAGCCTCTTTTCCCATTCTTTAGCCACTGACGTCGATCATTATTCGGCTGACATCAGCTATTTTGCTGGCATCAGTTCCTTTAAGAATACATTTTTTCTTCTGTTGCCGGACCTCCCCCCCATGAATGTGAATTCTCTTTCTCTAGACTTCAAGCTCCCTTGCTCTTCGACTTCTTGCAGGTATCAGCATTTCAATAGCACTCTCCAGGCTCAAAAGTTCTACACTAGTTATTCCACACCAGATTGAAGATTGCACAACACCTCCAGCATCAATGACAATATAAATAGACCTCCTGCACTTCTACCTCTCCATCCACAGCTAAGTATTTCAATTGGTCTTATTTTACTATTCTTTTTAAATTATTTAGCAATCAATTTCCTGCACATTTCCAAGCATTCTTGACACAACCTAGTCTTTTCTTCCTAGAGAGGCTAAAAAGCCTTCTCTCACCCTTATCTCTCTTTTTTCCCCTGTCATCCATTCGGTCCCTTTTTAACCACACTCTCTATCTTGTTGATCCAGAACTAGCCACTAAAACTCCCATAAGACACCCCAAACCACTTTGCTAACCATAAACAGCCCTAAAACTCATCTAAAGCCTTATTGCCTCAACTGACACTGGCCACCAGGCCCATTACCCCTACCGACATCGGTAGACTAACTAACACTAGAGACCTTAACCAATCGATGCCGATAGAACCACCGACATCGGTGATTGTGGAAGACAGATTGCCACATACAGGTATGCATTTGTTTCTATTTCTTTTGTTTAGTCTTTTATCATTTCCTTTTCTAGCAACATTTTGTTCTTTATCAATCAGTGGACTATCATCCTTCCAGGAAGTCTTTGCACTTCTGGGATCAAGCATTGCTTGGCAGTCCACCACCTATCTATCTAACAATTTTCTTGTTTAAGTCCCACCTATTTGTAGGTGTCATCCTCCACAGCCAAAGAGGAGTCCCTACAACATCTGGATATGGTGCACAAACCTCATCTGGGTATCATCTAACCCTAGACCATTACTTTAGTTTCTTATTTATTTTGAATGTGGAAAAGCAAAAATAGTTAGAAATAGATCTCTTAATCTTATAATATAAATATAAATAATCCCCTCTACCATATCTAATGGTGTATGCAACTATCAAACCCCATTTCTGCTCCCTATCCCATCATATTTATCATCATATTAATATCCCTCATTAACATCCTATATCCCATAATCATAATCATGACATGATCCCATTCATACCATATCTCAAATCCTTGGGTAGCATTATCCCTCTTAGGGGTTACAAAGACACATATTTAAGATGTTCAAAGGATGTTAAATCAAGAATGAATAAAGGCCAGTAGGACATCCAAGAATCTAACATCCATAACATGTTCTTAGAATCACATATCTCTAAAATAAGTGTCAATTGAAGATTCAGATAGTATTGGTATTCTTACATCTTGCCCTTATCTAATAATCAATATGCCCAATAGTCATAAGTTTAAAAAAGTCAAAAAAATCAAAAAAAAAATCAAAAAAGTGAAACAAAAATCATTCATCCAATGGTGAAAACTAGTCTTTTGGAACCTTGAGAAAGTACCATAATGAAAACCAATTTTTGGCATCATGGTAAAATAATCTATTATCCACATTATACCTCAACACTTGGGGGTAAATCCATCCATATATCTATCCATTATTCCTTCCCATCATCCACCATCCTATCTTGCATCTCATTCCTTCACGTCTTGGACTTTGTATGATAGAGGAAGATGTCTTGAGAAATTTTCTAGAATAATCTTGGTATATCTTTCAATGAAAACTTGGGTCTATAGATATATGGTTATTCCATGATGATGTCATCCACCTCTTTTCAACATAATCTTCATCCTTTTTATCATCTCATCCATTTATCCTTATCTTGGTTGCTTGAATTGGTATTCCTTTTGCTAGTAACCCAATTTGTATAGTGTACATACATATTACAAAAATCCCTAAACATTTGAAATATTCTAAGAACCCTAAAAACCATAAAAATTAAAAAAGCCAAAAATAATCCATGGTGTCTTGTCTTATGCCTTTTTTCTCCTATTGCATCCATCTCCAGGCCTTTTATCTTTCACAAATCATCCATCCTTTTATTTTATACTAGGGGAAAATATAGTCTACATCAAGCTATCATTGATCGAGTCTCAATTTTTTCAAATCAATCTTATGACTCTCATCTAAACCTTGAAATTCTTAGCCTAATCCTAATCCAAGTCCATATATTTCAATCCTCATCCAAGTCCCTTACCTAGTTCAAAACCCATATCCATGACCATGTCCTTACCTAATTCCTAATTCTAATCATCGTCATTAGTCTATTCCAAATCCAAATATATCCTAAGTCCATACTCACATCATGATCATCCTAGTCCAACCCATCCTCCAATCAATTATTCCATTGACTATAATCAAGACAATTCGATAAGACATAATGACATTACATGTAGTAACTTATGTGTGTTAATTATTTGCTCTATGTTATTTCAATTATTTTCATCATGTATATATATGTTTGTCTTATTTTTTGTCTCTTTGTCTTTTTTTCTTTTGTCTTGCAACATATATCTTTTTGTCTATTGGGCAATGAATGAGGATGTTATTAGGTCACCAAAGCTACAGTAATGCTTATAAGTGCCCTTGATGATGTAGAGTTCACTATTATCCCATTTTATGCACTTTGGCATAATGTACTCTTGGTCATACTTCTAATATGGGGCATACTACCAAGTTTTATATATAATGGATTGCTTAGGCTATGATGAGCTTTACTTTAGCTTTGATGGCTTGATCATCTACACTCTCATCATTTATTTAACATCTAATCATCCTTGCTTCCCATCACTGATCTAATCCTATTGACTCATAAAACTATCTGTTACATTCAATATTTTATCCTCTAATCACTAATCATCATCATAATCTTCTAATCCACCAATTTTCATTTATCCCTGAGTCAAAATTATATCAGCCTGGGGTCTTTTTTAGACTATGTAGGCAGTACTTGGCCACTTTTTAGAGCCCAAAGATAACTTAGCCACTCTCACTTTTTCATTTTCCCATGATTTGTCTCTTGTATTTCATTATCCTCAAGTCTTATATTATTCAAATCCTTAAGCTATAATATCCATCATTAATCAATCTATTGATCAATCACCATCCCCACAGTCATCTCCCTAATCTTTTTCACTAATCACCCATACCTATTGATTGGGCCCAACAAATCACAAGATTCACATTTTTTTCATCTATCATTATTGATTGCTCAATTCATCATTTAAAGCTTACAATTTCCTCCCTTTATTAGGGTATGACCATGACCATAAATTTATCATCGCATTATGGCTCATTGATTTGATGCATTGCCATCCAATTATTTTGATTCCTCTTTTGGTCACTTGATCATACCATTTATTCTCTTTTAGCCTATTCATCATATCACTTAAATCCAGCTCTAAACTACATTCATCATTAATCTCATCAAATCAATGTCTTATCCTATCTTACATCTCTCCCTTTTATGCATCCTTGCTTGGGATATATCTAAAGCTTACAATATTTTGTCTTCTCATATTCATGTGATGGACGATTCTCTCTTGGGATGTGTTGACAACTGTAGCATCATCATTCTCACTCCTTATGCATACATCTTTTCCAGTTGCATCATCAACTAGTATTTCACTATTTAGGTTGATTTTATATTTTTCTTCATAATCTATCTCCACATTTAGCACTCCATCCCCTTATTTATTCATTGCATACCACCCCTTGTTTCTTCTTTCAATTGTCAATCTGAATCATTCTTCATCGCATATCCCATTAAAGGGGCATCATACCCACCAACATCATTTACTAACATTCATCTATGACATGGTTTTTCTTTGAAAGACCATTACTCCTTCCACTTCATCCACTTGTAATACCCTTTTAAATAGGGTAAAAATGTAAGCATCTAAATTTTCTCACCTTAATTATTTTAATTAATCCCACTAATTTATCCCATTTATCCTAGTCCTAGTCATTTATCTAATATCCCCTCTCAATAATTACTCATTTACTAACCTTATTCTTCCTCACTTTATTAATTTAACTAAATCCCCATTATCTTATCCTAACCCCACTTATCTATTATTCAGGAATTCATAATTCCCATGGCCCACCTACCCACCTACTAAATCAATTCCTAGGTGTAAACATCCAATTCCTAACACCAATATGTTGAAATTGTCAATCTTACATGAAATTTGTTAAAATGCACAATTTGGGCCTAAATCACATAAATGTGTTAAATGATTTGAGCTTGTTATTTATATGTGCTGATTTAGGCTAATGTATCCCTAAATGAGGTAATTCATTTTATGAAATTATAAACATTTCTTAAATCATTTCAAGCCAAAGTGATGAAATTGCATTTTGATGCTCTGGATCACTCTTTTCTTCTAATTTGAAAGCACATGACACATGTATATGTTATTTTATGTTGACAACATCTTAAATGGGACATTGGTCCATACATAAATAACATTTCCTTATAATTCCTCTCTAGTCAAATTATGACTTAGTAATATGACATTCTAACCATTTTGGTTAATGTTGTGCAACCAATTTTCAAAGAATTGCATAACTGTTGATTAATTTCACTTAGGAAAATTAACCCAAATCAAGAGCTTAAGTGGAAAATACATGGAAGTTATTGAATATATTGTACTTGTAAATTGATTCTTAATATCTACATCATCAAATTACATCATTTGTGGGGTGTCATCTATAAGTCATAAATACAACAAATATCAGGTTTAAGGCCTCCCATGCCTCTTTGATGCCCCTTCCTTCCAAATATTTATGAGGGTATTTATGGATTAATTATAAAAAATTAGATTAATTCATGGCTACACATCTTGATCTCAAGATGGAAGTTCATGGTTGATCCTAATCAAATTCAAAAATATATAAATAGGAGGGCCAAGACCACCATTTTTAAGCTTTATTTATGTAAACTTATTATGAAGAATCATCTCCACAAGCCATTTGTGTGTGGTGTTTATTATGTTTAATTTGCAATATGATAGCTGCAAGATATGCACAACATTAAGTTTCATATCATGATCCTAATTTCATTGGAGATCAAGAGATGATGGAGGATCTTTTCCTTGCATTATTGATGAATACTTGAGCATCAAATAAAGGGGAACATCATGCTTTGAGTCATATTTTGGTGATGAAAAGCTCTTAGGAAGATATTATGTATGCTTTTTTTCATTTTCTCTCAATTATCATTTGACAAATCCTATCAAAAAAGTTGGATTAGCTTGTTATGTTCTTATGCATTTTTCTTGAGTTTTTCATGATTAATGCTTGACCTAACCATATTTTTAATAAATCTCTACACTAGGCTATCCTACACTCCTAGTTCCTAATCATCCACTTTATCCTTATCTAATCCCCTACCTAATCCTAATTAATCCCTAAGAAGATTCTAGAATCCTCTCTTACTTAGCGTTCCCCATCTAAAACCCTCTATTCTATAGGCTTCCAAGGAATTAAAAATTCCTTAGAAAATCCCCAACCATTGATCCCAATGGACCAAGATTGAATTCCAGCCATTGATTTGTAACGTACATAGAGAGGGATATAATAGTAGAATAGTAAATAATTCCACATGAATTATAATGAGTGGGGTAGGTAATAAATAGTATAAATAAAGGGAAATATGATGTTGTAGATCATGGAAGAATAAATATTGTAATTGAGCTTATTCAAATGAGGTAGCCCCCTCAAAAATACCTATGATATAGAGTTGTTCCTTCCATAAAAGGCATTGGTGTTTGTTTGTAGTGTGAGTGTTTCAAATTAATATATGAGTGGATTCTATTATTTAGTTAGTATGAGAGTAACAAGTTAGTAGGTTCTTATCATTGGTATCAGAGCACTTTCTAGGACCATTTACATGATCATGATTTATATTATAGGTACATTTGGGAGCTTCAAGGAACAAGTCTAAGAAGTTGAGATTTTCATTTTTTTCCCTCAAAAAACCTAATTGTTTTTCTTCAAATTGATCATAGATAATAAAAAATCACACTAGAAGTTTTTTGGGTTTTATGCTTCTCTACTTCAGATTTCCATAACATTTTCAAGTTTTAAATTTCATTGATTATTGTAGAAGTTATCATAGTTTTAGTGACTGTCTCTATTGTAAAAAAAAGTCATGGAGCCTTTAATTTTATCTAGAACAATGCATTCATTAAACAATATTCATGATATTTTTGATAGAATTGAGCTTCACTTCCATATAACCAAAAAATATGACGTGGAAATTAATGCATGGTTAGATTGGGAGAATAACTATTGCGAATGGTATGTGGATTCCTTTCCTATAGTTGAAGAATATGAAGCAAAAATAACTACATGGGTAAAATTGGAGGACATTTGTAGAACATGGAGTGAATATCTCTTTCACTTGGATGAGAGTGATTTATTTAATATTATGCTCTTCAAGTCTTCCATACATATGAAGGAAACTTATTTTCTTCTTCCCTCCAATAATTTTAATAATTCAATGAATTCTTTGGTGGGGTTGGCCACTTCAACAAAAATGTATGTCAATATTAATGCTCAAGGGGATGGAATGTATCCTTAGATAGTTTATAAGGTAGACTATTTTGAGTACCGTTACTCTCACTTTGAATCAATGATATTCATGCTTAAAATTACACTTCAATTTTTAGTGATAGTGTTAATGTTCACCATGTTGTTATATATGTTTACCTCCCAACATAAAAAAAATAAGTGGAAGAAAAAAAGGACATATGGGTGGGATTCTATCTTATCTTCAACCTATTTTAATATGTATAGTTGAACATTTTTTTGGTCATCCTCCTATTTTATTATCATGTTTTGAGGGATAAACATATTTAAGGGGGATGGAATGTAACATACCTAAATAGGGTTATAATAATATAATAGTATAATAGTGAATAATCCCACATGAATTAGAGTGAGGAGTGGGTTAGGTAATAAAGAGTATAAATAAATGGGCATATGATGTTGTAGATCATGGAAGAAGATATATTGTAATTAAGCTTTCTCAAAGGAGGTAGCCCCCTTGAAAAGGCCTATGATATGGAGTTGTTCCTTCCATAAAAGGAATTAGTGTTTGTTTGTAATGTGAGTATTTTATATTAATATATGAGTGGATTCTATTATTTAGTCACTATGAGATTTACAGGTTAATAGGTTCTTATCATTATTATTACCTCTATTTTCTATATAAACAATCCATTTCTCCATGGATAAGCTAACTAGCAATCAATAAGAAATCTACTAAGTCTATGCCAATCTAATCCTTGAATCCATCATCAACATCGTTGATCATTCCAACATAATGTCAAAAATTTGAGTCTAAGGTAATCTCAATCTAATCCTCTTGTCTTTTATCCATTTAATCTTGGTTTGGAGCAATAAGCTTTAGGATTAGAACGTTGTTTTGAATTGTGTATTCATATATTTGTATTTTGATCATAATGGCCCTAGATCTTACTAGGTAGTTTGATGTTTTGGGTGGTTTAAATTGCATAGTTTAATTCATTTTCTCAAAATTTATACTATAGATAAACCTCCAATAAATCATGAATGAAGTATTTAAATACATTTACCACATCTCTATAAAATATAATAGGTGCATTCTTTAAACCAATTGGCATTACCTTGTATGCAAATGACCCCATTAAGTATCAAAGGTAGTTTTAGCCTAATCCTTTTTAGTAATCAAAATTTTTTGATACCCATTGAAACCATTCATAAAGGAATATACCTCATGTCCAACCATAGATTTAGGATCTTCATAATTAAAAGGGATAGGAAATGGATCATTTATGCAAGTATTGTTGAGTGCAAGGTAATCTTCACATACTCATATTTCTCCCATCTTCTTAGGTTGTACCACCATGGGTTTCACCCATTCTACCTTTTCAACTAGATAAATAATTCCAACTTCTTACATTCAATCCAATTCAACCTTTACTTTAGTTTTCATATTAGGATTGATCCTATATGGTTATTTTTTAATTAGGCACACATATTCTTTTATCTCAATATGCATTTCTCCTAAGGATGTATCTACACATTTAACCTCAAAAACATTTCTTGGAAACACATCCTAGTAGTCTATTAATAGATATAGGGCTTGTTGGTCCCCAAAAATGTCACTCAGTTTTGGGACAACATATGAAGCTATTTTGGCCCTATATGATTTGAATTTGTCTCTCTCCTTTTCAAATTTTGCTATGAGCTTTCAAATTCTTCAGTATTCAAGATTTTTCAATAAAGAGATTAGCAGGTTTAATGGGTTCAAAGGCTTCTGCATGTGAGTTCAATCAAAAGGGACTAGTTTCTCACACTTGGACACTTTCAGCGAAGGTTCAATGCTTTAGTTCAATCAAACAAGGATCATCAGCAATCTTCTAATCAAATGAACCAATGAACTGTTGAGCCTTGAACCACTTTGGTTCAAAGTTCAATGGGTTCAAGGTTCAATATCAGTGGCAACCTTCAAATGGGTCAAATGCTTCATTTAAGTTCAAATGTCCCATGGCTTCAAACACTTATAAAAAAAATAAAGGCATGAACTGTTGAACCATTGAACCAAAGATGGTTCAATCAGTTAGTTTAATTGGCAGGTTCGAGGGGCTGCCCCACAGTTGAAGGAACAAATGCCCCTGTGGAGGACCGTGAATCAAGTCAAGTGCCCTTGCGGAGGGTCATGAGCCATAATGAATAAAGTGAAATACTTCAAAAAAATGAACAAGGTAAAAGGAAAAATAGAGTCCTTCAAACAAATTGTCCAAAGGAATTCACCTGGGAAGAGAGCTCAAAGAAAGAAAAGGAAATCCTGACTGAAGAGAAAATCCCATGAAAAAGCACCCAATGGAAAAAGACAAAGTGTAATGGATGCCACCACGTGTCCATTATAAAGTAGAGAATAAGCTGCCATGTGTCATCTTCTGCAAGACCTGCAAAGGTTTCTAAAGCTTCTATAAGTTAAGTGGAATACATCACGTGTCCTGTTATGACTCAGTAGAATGTGACAAGTGTTTGCATCCATGTTCTCCTTTTGGATTTGCTCGGGCAAAACATGTTGTAAACCCCATTTTCTGTAAGTTTCTAATGATTTTCATAATAGTGCAACTTGCCACTTGCCAAAGATGCAGAAAGGACCCCCCAAAGACTAAGGCAAGAAGGGCTATAAAGATCAAAGAAGTGCTTAAGTAGTGAAGAGAGGAGTGAGACCAAAGGATCATAAATATCTTTGAAAGAGTTATTTCCAGTAGGTGAAATAGTGGATCGAGTAGACTTTTGAGCACACCAAACCAAGGATGCAAGCCTTTTTTTCTTCCATGAAGTAATGGCAAATTGGACAGCTATGCAGACATCAGAGAAAGGACCAAATAGTCCATACCAAGGAAGAGACATGTTAGATGAAGGGACATGTCATAGTTATGGCAATGCACTGTTCTCAGCATGGTCTCTCCAGACAAAACTAGAGATGCATTGAAGACATTGACTGCAGCATGGGCCGTCCCATGGAAAAAGGTGCCAATCTTTGTGTAGTGGCTATAAGTTTGTTAATTCTCTCATTTGTAAATGAGACTTTTCATTTTACAAGAGTGAAACTGTGCCCATTTTGAAAGAGAAAAACTGAGACTTTAAATTCATCTTGTAATTTCATTTCCATTGTTATCTAAATGAGAAAGCAAGTTTTTCATAAACTTTGTGCTATTCTGATTTGTGTCATCTGAAGTTGTCCTTATTCATTTAATTTGGTATGTAGAATTAGTGAAGGTAATAGGGAAGTGTCTTGAAACTAACTATGGGAAGACTTTGTGCTTTCATAATTGATTTCAATCTGTGTTTTCCTTTTTTTTGTGTTGAGGATTCTAGGGTGACTTTATGCCCCCATTATCCTTTGTCATATACTCTTTGAGCAGTTGAGGTGGAGACTTTGCGCTCTATTTCATCCTACTGTTACTATGCCCTTTTGATCACTAGTTATTTCACTATCTAAAAGAAACTCCTATTATTTACTATAAGGACACTTCTAAAAGAAGAGAAGTGCCTTCATTATTTATAGCCAAGATTTTCTCCTTTATTTGTGTGCATCATCTCTAAAAGAAGAGAGATGGATGGTTTGTCCCACCCCTGTGTCTTACTTTCTATTTATTTATATTGTATATAGCTCCACATATTTAATAGGGAACCTCCCCTTGATGAGAGGAGATATTTGTCTCTAGTTGATGTAGTAAAGTTTCACACCAAGATGACCCATCTCCCTATGCTATGGTGATAGGAATTATTTTGGTCACCAATTAGCTAGCCGACAAAATATTCACCCAACAATTTTTGGTGACTCCACTGGGAAATCAATAATTTTGTGCAATTTGGAACCTCACATTTTTGATTGAAACATCACCTATGTCTTACCCATTATCATTATCACCTTATCCATTATAGAGTCTTGTGACTCCCACATTAGTTTCTTAAATTACCAAGATGAACCCAGGAGTGAAGGTGAAGCAGTCGAAGGATCAAATGCAGTATTCACCCAGTCTGAGAATCAATCAGCCCGGTAGGCTGACAAAGAAAAGATAGAGGAGCGACCCCAACCAATGATTTCAATTGTTGAGTAGAGAACCCCTCTCCCTTTCTAGTCGAAGGACCCGATAATTACCAAAGAAGTAAGTACATCGAATATCTTTGCACCTTCTAATTCAAATTCACAGACCAGTCCTCCCCTTTCCAAAAACCGAAAGGATGAACTCCCATCCTCTCTTCCAAGTCCATCTCAGTCATTTAACATAGTTGATCATGTCAAGAAATCCAAAATTCAAGTCACTGAGTTTAGATCTCTACAAGCCAATCTTGAGCAAATAAACATTGGTGAAGAGCTAGGTGTGGACCTATCTGAGGCAAAGATTGTGGTCACCCAAATGTCAGCCCCTGCTACTCAAATTCTATTTGAGCCTTCAGGCAGGGGTAATTACTCCTTAACCATAGAGGATGCTCATGTCTCAGCTGATCAAAGTTCCATGGTTGGAAATCTAGGATTTGATCCAAATCAGGCATCAAAAGATTTGGTAGGGCACAGTACAAATCAAGAAGGATCTTCCATCTCTAATGAAGAGAAATCTAATAGAAGATCAGCTTCTAATGATGATTGGATCTTGGAATTTGGTGCCAGCAATTCTTCCATAGCTAGATGCAGATCTCTGTTGCTCAGATTGGAGACTACTCAGGATGAAGAGGTCAAACTCCTTCACACCAAAGGAGATGTTTAGTTAACAGTGTGTCAGGGGTGTGATGCTGACAGTCAAAATAAGTGTTGGATTGAACTAGTAGAATAGCAAGCTATGGTGGTGGACCATACTGTTGTATTCTAAAGTTAGCAAAAGGAACTCTTCATAGGGAGAGCAAGGAGCTATGGTTTTTAGAGGGAAGATCATATCCCACCATGGGGCAAGAAGAAGAAAAGACCAAGAGGAAGATGCAAAAAATTGGTTTCCTGGTGGAGAGCTCCATTCCCCTGCCACCATTTTTGGGGGCAAAATGGTTTCCTATTAGTTTATCAAGATGGCACACCATTTTCACTATCTCATAATTTGTGGCATTTGAAGTGCTTCAAATCTTGAGGAATCAAATAAGATCATTTGTACATATGTATATTTGTAGTCTTTAGTTTTGTTTTGTGATTTTTGTTTTCATTTTTTGGAGCCTTTCTTTTTGGGTAGCATGACTCCGTAGCCCAATGGCACACTTCAAGGCACTGGAGATTCTAGATTTTACTCCCTTCGACTATTTTTACAATAGAAGCAAGTTCCCCAACTGAAGCCAGCTGTTGGTCCCCAAAAATGTCACTCAGTTTTGGCACAACATATGAAGCTATTTTGGCCCTATATGATCCAAATTTGTCTCTCTCCTTTTCAAATTTTGCTCTAAACTTTCAAATTCTTTAGTATTCGAGATTTTTTAGTAAAGAGATTAGTAGGTTCAACAAGTTTAAAGGCTTCTGTAGGTGAGTTCAATCAAAAGGGATTAGTTTCTCGCACTTGGACACTTTCAGGGTAGGTTCAATGCTTTGGTTCAACCAAAAAAGGGTCATCGGCAATCTTCTAATCAAATGAACCAATAAACCAATGAACTGTTGAGCCTTGAACCACTTTAGTTCAAAGTTCAATGGGTTCAAGGTTCAATATTGGTGGCAAGCCTCAAATGGATCAAACACTCCATCTAAGTTCAAATGTCCCACAGATTCAAACACGTATCAGAAAAATAGAGGCATGAACAGTTAAACCATTGAACCAAAGATGGTTCAATCAGTCAGTTCAATTGGCAAGTTCAAGGGGCTACCCCACAGCCGAAGGAAAAAATTCCCCTATATAGGATCGTGAATCAAGTCAAGTGCCCTTGCAGAGGGCCACGAGCCAAAATGAACAAAGTGAACTCCTTCAAAAAAATGAACAAGGCAAAAGGTAAAGTAGAGTCCTTCAAACAAATTGTCTGAAGGAATTCACCCGAGAAGAGAGCCCGAAGAAAGTAAAAGAAAAGCTCGACTAAAGAGAAAAGCACATGGAAAAGCACTTGATGGAAAAAGATAAAGTGCAGTGGATGCCACCATGTGTCCATTATAAAGCAGAGTGGAAGCCACCACATGTCATCTTCTATAGGACTCACAAAGGTTTCTAAAGCTTTTATAAGTTATTAAAAATATGTCATGTGTCTTGTTATGACTTAGTGGAACATGACAAGTGTTTGCATCTGTGTTCCCCTCTTGGAGTTGCTCGAGCAAAATGTGTTGTGGACCTTATTTTACATAAGTTTCTAATGAGTTTCATAACAACAGAACTTGCCACTTGTCAAAGACACAGAGAGGACCCCCCAAATACTTAGGCAAGAAGGGATATAAAGAGCAAAGAAGCGCTTAAGAATTAAAGAGAGGAGTGAGACCAAGGATCAAAAATATCTTTAAAAGAGCTATTTCCAGTAGGTGAAATAGTGGATCGAGTAGACTTTTGAGCACACCAAACCAAGGATGCAAGCCTTTTTTTCCTTCCATAAAGTAATGGCAAATTAGACAGTTATGCAGACATTAGAGAAAGCACTAGATAGTCCATACCATGGAAGAGACATGTTAGATGAAGGGACACACCATAGTTATGGCAGCACACTATTCTCAGCATGGTCTCTCTAGACAAAACTGGAGATGCATTGAAGACATTGACTGTAGCATGGGCCATCCCATGGAAAAAGGTGCCAATCCTTGCGTAGTGGCTATAAGTTTGTTGATTCTCTCATTTTTAAGGGAGACTTTTCATTTTACAAGAGTGAAACTCTACCCATTTTGAAAGAGAAAAACTAAGACTTTGAGCTCAGGTTGTAATTTCATTTCCATTATTATCTGAATGAGAAAGTAGGTTTTTCACAGACTTTATGTTGTTCTGACTTGTGTCATCTGAAGGTGTCCTTATACATTTAATTTGGTACATAAAATTAGTGAAGGTAATAGGGAAGTGTCTTGAAACCAACTATGGGAAGACATTGTGCTTTCACAATTGATTTCAATCTGTGTTTTCCTTTTCTTTTTATGTTGAGGATTTTGGGGTAACTTTGTGCCCCCATTATCCTTTGTGATATACTCTTTGAGTAGTTGAGGTGGAGACTTTGCACTCTATTTCATCCTATTGTTACTACGCCCTTTTGATCACTGGTTATTTCACTATCTGAAAGAAACTCTTGTTGTTTCCTATAAGGACCCTTTTGAAAGAAGAGAAGTCCCTTCAATGTTTATAGCCAAGATTTTCTGCTTTGTCTATGTGCATCATCTCTGAAAGAAGATAGATGGATGGTTTGTCCCACCCTTGTGTCTTGCTTTCTACTTATTTATATTATATATGGCTCTGCATATTTAATAGGGAACCTCCCCTTGATGAGAGGAGAGATTTATCTCTGGTTGATGTAGTAAAGTTGCACACTAGGATGACCCATCTCCCTATGCTATGGTGATAGAAACTATTTTGGTCACCAGTTAGCTGGCTAACAAAATATTCACCCAATAGGGCCTTAGAGATCTACTCTTGTCCCTAGTAATCCCCCCTATTACAAGCTTAAGGGCCTCTTCTATCCCAATAATTCCTTGAATTTTCAACAATAATTTTTGATATATTTTGCTTGATCTACTAGACATAGTATATTGTAAAATGTGTTTGCCATATTTTTGCAAGATATCAATATTGTGTAGTTTCTCTTCTTCTATCAACTCTACACTTTGTACTAGTTTAGGCTCCTCTTCACATTGCATTTAAAATAACCATTAAAAATTGATATCCCCATCACTGTCACTGTCATTGTCATTAAACTCATTCATATTATTATTTATTATATTACATGATGGAATCTGGAGTTGTTATTTTTATTAGATTTATAATTTCTTAGTGCAAAATCTAGGTCCTACATAGTTTCCTAATGAGAGGATGATTCACCAATATTAGATAAATCCTCTACACATATATGACATAGGGAAATTTTAATATTTTATAGGGAATTATGTACTAAGGTATTATCATCTTCAAATATAAAATTTTGGATAAAATCCTACTGAAGTTGTGACCAATGTTTTGTTTCCCTTATACGCTCTTGATGCATGTACCATATTTTTGGTAGAGGTTCAATGGTATGATTAAATATGTGTTATCTATAAAAATTTTCATCCTCTTTAAAATGACTATTCAAACCCTCCTCAAACTTAGACTAACATAAGATTCACCTATAGGTTGTAGGATACCTATAGGCTAGGTCAAACCTTTAATTTTGTGGGGCTAGCTCCCATGATTTGTCACTTCAATATTCTCTCTAAGACCTAATTTTTTAATGATGAAAAGGGAAAAGAGATGAAAACTTATAAAATAAATTACACTAAAGTGGTGATGCACCCATACTTGAAGATATTTTCTTGGTTTGTCCCTTATATACACTAATGAACCTAATGAAACCAATAACTAATCAGACCTCCTAATAAATTCCTAAACATGAATATTTCATATTAATATCAATTGGAGATGTGTGACTTGAAGGTTAAGAACCTAGGTCTACAAAAGACACTATTTGCCCATTAACACTTCAAGAGCATTCTTACCTATCAATACTTCACACAACCTTCATAGATTGATAACAAAAAATTAGGTATTTGAAAGGACCTATATAAGATAATGACACTCATACATTCTATAAATCAACTCTCACAACATACACTAACATTAAAATTAAAAGTTTGCAACTATTATTCTATTGATTCAAAGGCACAAGGTACAATTTTGGTAGATATTTGCTACACCCAACTGAGGGATGATAAAAAAAGAGCTCAATACCACATCTTATATAATTTTTATGATAGAGGAGAGAAGAATATATGTGTAATATAGGCCAAGAGTGAGACCAAGGTGACACATGGTAGTTATAGCAGTCATAATCACTCCCCTTATGTATAGATATACTTCATTAACTTCCTTTGGCATTGAGATGAGGTTTGGAGGCTGTAACTTCCCTATTTGACTTCATTAAAACCTTTACCATGCTTAAAATATCCCATTATCCTATCCAATGTCAATTATAAGGTGCACATGGGTGTGACTAGGCTTTAAGAGGCATTAAGCAACCTCTTCTTCAATGTCCATATTGGCTTGATATCGAAACTATCTCTATTATTTCATAGTGTCCTTCAAAATTAAATATACTCACCTTAATTTTATTTAAAACACATCAAGTTGTCCCACTAATTTTGTAATTCCATTTTATGCCTACTAGGCCCTTCTACCTACAAGTTAAGTAGGCTTATCCTCCTAGTTCCTCATCTATTTACATATTCAATGCTTAAATGACTAGATAGTTGAACCAAAATCTCAAATAATTTAAGAAAACTTGAAACCTTATTTTATTAATCCTTTGTATCAACACTTATATATTTTAATCATCCTTCATTTGTAACTCATTTGCCTTGCATGACTAGGCCACCTAGACTAGATCCATAGACTATTTATTTAAAAGAGGTTAGCAAAGATACCTAAAGGTAGATTCATGAACACTTCCAACCTTGGAAGAGTATAACAAGTCTTAAACTAACCCTTCCCATATTTTATAACAATTTATTAGGTACTATACCCCATTTTCTACTCAAACCCCTACAAATTTTCACTTTTTATAGGTGTTCGTATATCCTCTGTACAATTAAGTACCATGGTCATGGGATCCTTTGAGTTAGAAACACACTCTAATTTTCATTCTAGTGATTCATATTTATTTGTATACATATTTCACTAAATCTCTCTATTTGATTCCCTATTAGGGTTTAAGAGGGGTTTAAGAGTTCTTAGAACTCTTAGCAATGTTTCATAGAGATTATGGCCTAAATCTTTAAACATTTGGGTCCTCTACTAGCCAATTTCATTAGGTTATTTTATTAAGGATCATTCATAAAGGTTATCCTCCAAAACCATATCACTATTTAAAATATTTTTAGTCCATATGGAGGCTTAAACTTCCTCAAAGGCTCTAGGCCTGAGCCTCTCTATGGTGAAGTGTGTGAACACTTAAATTTTCTCACTGAGTTGGTTATATTAGGTTTTGAGGCTTGAGTAGGGTTTTAACACAATTCAGACCTTTTCCTTACTTATCTCCACTTGAAACCTTCTTATAAAGTTCTAAAACACACTTACCATCCTTCATGGCCATCAACCTTATTGTAAGATATTGGAGATGCTTCAAGATGGTAGTAGGGTCTATGAACACGTTTGAGGTCTATCAACATTGGTCTATCCTCAAGGGCATCTTATGTAACCTAAGATTTTTCTTCCCTTTGATTATTTATGGATTTTACCAACCTATTTCACTAATTAAAAACTATATATGGACTCTAATCTACCTACAAACCCTTCATGGCATGGATTCACTTCTTAGCCCTAGAATTTGATTGTCACACACTTATCTAGGTCTAAGACAAAAAAGTGGGTATACCCACTATTTTTTTGACCAAAATGGAAACATTGATGCCTTTAACTAGTCAAAATTACCATTATTACTAAGTTTTAATGTCTTTCCATTCCTATAGAATCCCCAAATAGCCATTTTGTCTTCACTAGTTGTAGGTTACTTATTGATTAAGTGGTTAAGCATGAGGGTTCTAAGTGGGATATTATACTCTATTTACTAAGATGCCCATCATGATAAGGTTTCAATAACATGTCTTATGGATATAAACACTCTCAAAATATTTATTTTTGCATATCTTACCCTTTTTAGGCTTAGGGTTCATGCCTAAGTAGGTTTGTGTGTCTTCAAATTTGATTTATGATGCTCTTTTGAATTTTAGATGGAGTGATCATTGATATTTTCCCTCTTCCTCAGTGTGAACCTTACCCTTCTTCATGTTATTATTACCTCTTACCATAATAAATATGTGGTTCTCCATATGTATCAACATTGTTGTAGGCATACACTCACATATGTTGACTATGTACAGGGGTCTTTGAGATGAGTTTATGAGAGAGTAGGGTATCTGAATTCATTTGATAACTCTGGTGATATTCTATAACATTATCATATATCTACTATAGGTATCCATTCTCCTAACCATACCATTTCTTGTTCCCATGAGTGATTCACACATAATGTTCTTGGAAGCTCTATTACAGTAGACCTGAATGACTGATTGTATGTGGTTCTTTACTTCCTTAGTAAGATGTATGACCCAAATAGGTCCACTATTCCATGATATTATGACTTTAAATTGTTATAATGGGTGTATATTCCTTTCTCACATAGTTCATACTTGGAGGTAAGGGTGGATGAGTGGATGAGAAAGATTGTGGAGTGATGTAGGGGTTAGAACATGGAAAACAGAGTTGAAACACAGTGTAATGGTAGTGGAAAATGACATGAAATGGAAAGGGTATTAAAATTACATGAACTAAAGAATAATAACCATTCCAAGACAACTCACAAGCACCTTGAATACCCTAACACATATACATATGAAAACATACCATTTTGGAGGCAGAAAAAGGGCACACAGTCTAAAAGTGCAACCTAGGAATCTCCAAGAAACCTTAATATTGGCTAAGAAACCTTAAGCTTTGATCAAAATAGTTGTGTGAGCTTTAGAGGCAATGAGGGTGGTTTTTATGATTTTGAGGCTATCATAAAAGTTGATAAACATGCTCATAAGGATGTAATGATGGCTTTTCAAGGTTTCAACACACCATTTCAAGCCCTTAATTATGTTTGAAGATTTTGAGGGAAACATTGAGAAACATACAGTGATCCTACATAGTGAAACTCAGATGCATATATATACCCATTCCTTGAAGACACATTAAGAAGATAAGAAGTTGGTGGACCTCAAACTTGAGCAAGGAGACATGAAAAAGGCTGAGACACTCAACCAATCCTTTAATGTAGTTAGCTCCTTCTAGAGAAAACACTCAATACTTTGTTCACTATCCAAATTTGTCTAAAAACTATAGACCTTTCCAGTCTAGATTTTTGTTGGTTATACAAGCTCACACATGTGAACCAAACACTAAAAATGTCATTAAATATCCCTTTAAGACCTAAGGAAATATGATCAACCATTGGTTTAAATAAATAAGCTAAGAATCCATCAAAACTATCCTACTCCATTTATCTTATGTAGACATGGATGATGTTCAAATCCCTTAAGTTCTTAAGGAATGTTTATATATCTTAGGTGACCAATTCAAAAACAAATTCCCATAAATGAAAGTTGACCATTTGTACTTCCTCTAGCTAAGAGCTTGGGTTTCCATTCTCTCTCATCCATATAGTTTGAGCATAAACCTAAAGTGCTCTCCAAGCTTGCCAATGATCTTGAGGGGAAGTTAGGTTAGTTTTGATCTCTCTAAGGACTAAAACACTTTGTTTTATTCTCCACATTCCATTTTTGACTTCCCTCTATATATATTTGACTCTACTTGAGTCAGTCTATACTATAAAGATCTATACCATTTTGAAAACCACTAAATCATATAACTTCCTTACATTCTATCTTGTTTCAAACAAAAATACATCATTATGAGGTGTGATGGAGGGAAATTATGAATCATGTGATGATTTAAATTTCATGGTATCAATTAGGGAAGTTGAAAAGTCATAAATTGACATGTGTGGGGCTTATTAAGGAGGATTTAAGTAATGACCATGATGGGAATGGATTCAATGGGATATTAAACGATTTAGTAATGTATTGATAAATCTCATAAATTTTATTGAATGCATGTAAGGTGGATTATTTTCCCATTAAGGTCAAATTAGGTTTCATTATGATCAAAAATATTGATTTTAGCACACACTTATGACCTTAAAAAGACATATCAAATAAATATCCTGCTAACATTTATGAAGAAAACTTTATAACCTAACAAAGACCTCAATTCTATCCCAATAAATTTCATGATGTTCTCACAAACTTGACAATGGATCATACCTTATATGATTTGGCAAATCATAGATGTTTCATGATCCTTCACTAGGTTGTCTTCTTAACTCATCTTCACCACGGCATTTTTGAATGTTGAAGCTTCACAAAATTGACTAGGGGACTTTTATGAATGTTTAAACATCATGAAAACACTTGATACAAGTTTAATTAGAGTTAAGGAGGGTCACCAAGCAATGTTATATTATGAAATGATAGTGAACTCTTTGAACAACCCAAACTCACAAGATGAATTTTAACCATGAGGACTAATGATTTTGGATTAGGATTCAAGGACTTGAGGTTGAATCTTTTATAGGTCTAAAAATAGAAATTTTTCAACATTTATAGTGACTTATCTAGCTTTATCAGCCTACTAATCAAGGGAACTCAGAACTCTTGACTTGATTTTGATGACTAGTAAATGGATCTTTGACTACACATGAACTCTGCTCAATACCTTGCAAACTTTAAAACTCAATGAGACACAATAATATAATAAGTAATGATAACACACATATAAAAACAAAGAAAAATACAAATAAATAACAACAAATCATGTGCAAAGACACTTAGAGGAAGGAGACAAACACTAAATACTATGTACAAAAGGAACATGAAGAAAACTAATAGCAAAACATGAGGAGAATCCCATTGATAAGGATGGGGATTTCCTCACCATTCAATTTGGATAGTTGGAAATCATTAATTTCCTTATATATAGTGATGATATAAGGTCCACTCCAAAGGCTATCAAACTTGGAGTGTTTACCTATCTTGGCATGATCTTCATCCCACTTAAGTACTATGTCCCCTTATTAAAAGGTCCTTGATGAAGCTCTTTTATCAAATGAATTTTTGAATTGGTGTTAACTAGACCACATGGAATGCATGGAACTATCCCATATTTCCTCTAATTCTCTCAACTCATTCATCCTTAATTACATTGCATCATCTTCCAAGAGCTCAAGTTAGTGTGTAAGTTGTAAAGACAGAACCTCAACGGAAATAGGAAGTTTTACCTCTCTACCATATACAAGGAGGTAAGGATAGTGCCCAATGGACCTATTCAGTGTGACTCTACCTACCCACAAGGTAGTCTTCAACTTTGTGTTCCATTCTCTTTGACTTTCTTCTATTGTCCTCTTCATAATCATTATCATTTTTTTTATTTGTGGACTCTGCTATCCCATTGCCCTATGGGTAATAGTTGGAGTAGTCCCTAAAATAGATACCATGGTTAAGGGACCACTCATATTATTTAACACTACTAAATACTAAGGCATTATCTGATATGATTATTGAGGGTACACCAAACTTGGTCACAAGGGTATTATAGAACTCCAAAAATGAGTTTTCATTAGATTATTTAAGTGCAGCTACCGCCACCCACCTTGTGAAGTAATCAGTGTCTATTATAACCCACTTATGCCTATCACTATAAGGGGGATATATCATGCCTATGAATTTTAGGCCCCATTGCATGAAAGGCTATTCAACTTATATGGGTTGCAAGGATAAGGCAGCTAACCTTTATTTAATAATGAAGATGACACACTTAAAACACTTTCTGACCCAAGTATGTGAAACTATAAACAAGGTGGGCCAAAATTAGACTTACCTTATGATCTTGGAGCCTATGGTTTAGGTATCAAAGTTCTCACCTACAAGCCCATCATGAAACTAATCTAGAAACCTATCAATCTGACTTGATACAACACACCTTAACAGCATACCTATTATGTCCTTGTTGAATATCACTCCATCTACGAAGATATAAGGGATGGTCTAAAACCTAATGTGTCTTCTTTTGTTTTTATCTAAGCCTATAATACATTGGCATGTTTGGAGAAACTTTACCATATCATGGGTCTAACTGAGAGGAGTCATACTTGCAGTTACCTATTGACTATCATGAACTACCAATACCATGTCTTTCTCTAATTTAACCTTTATTGTAGCATGTTCACAAAACCCATACCTCTGATCAAATTTGTAAATATCACTTTAAAGACATACTCCATACATTTTGTCACCCAACCATCTCTCTTTTCACTTAAATCTCTATTAAGTATGAACTCCTTTATGCTTAGGTACACTACCATTACAATGACTTTATTGTTAGACACCATGTGTCAACTTTTTAAACACTCTCATAATAGTAAGGACATGATTTTAAACAAAGGTATATCTTTTTCATATCTTCTAATGCTTTATTGAATAAGGAAATTGCTTTTTCTAGACCATCATTTTATTGCATGAGCATAGTATAAATGGCATCAGCCATTGAGAATACATACATGAAAAAATATTTGTCAAAGTCAGGGTTGAAGAGGGTGGGAAATTTAGAGATGGCATGCTTGATGGCCTCAAAGCTTGATTTTCCTTATTTTCTCCATATGAACTCCTTGTGCTTCTTAAGCATATGAGTAAATGGCTTTAGTAACTCTGCAAATCCTAGAATGAATCTCCTTATGAAGTTAATCTTTCCCATGAAGCTATGAAAACCTATCTTGTTCTTGGTAAGGGGGAAGGTTAGAATTGATTCAATCTTATTAGGGTCAATGGATAGGCCATCCTTTGACACAACATGTCCCAATATTCTCCCCTCAAAGGCTACAAAAATGAACTTCTTAGGGTTCAAGGAGACCCCAAACTACCTGTACCTATCAAATGCTAACCTATAGTGTGCCATGTGATCTTCAAGTTCTTTTGAAGACATAATGATTAAATCAATATATATGAGCACCATATCATTAATGATCCCTTGAAAGGAAACATCCATTTCCCTTTGGAAAGTTTCCCCTGCATTTTATCCTAAAGGGCATCTTCATGTATGCATAGGTTCCCCACTTCATTTTAAAGGTAGTCTTCTATTTTTCTTCCTCCCTCACCAATATCTAATTATACCTAGAGTATCAATCAATAAAATATAACTTCTAAGATCTTTCAACCTTATAAAATATCTGATCCATGTATAGTAGGGGATAATTATCTCTCAAAGACACCTTGTTGAGGTCTCTAAAATCAACACATAAGCATATCTCCCCATTCTTCTTCCACATAGGTACAATGTTTTCCACCCATGAGGAATGTTTAATAGGGAATATGATCCTAGTTTCAATCATTTTTTTCAATTCCCTTATCATGAGCACCTCAACTTTAAGGTTGATTATTCTTTGTTTTTGCCTTATTGGTTTAGCATTATCCTCCAAATCTATGGTGGGTTGGGATAACTTGGGGTCAAAATATTTTAGATCATGTTACTCTCATGAAAAAACTTCTACAAAATTATAACATAAGGTTATTAAGGTGTCTCTCTCATCCTTGGTATTCACTTCCCCAACTTAAGTAACTTGTCTTTAAAAATATACCTTCTCTTAGTGTTCCTCTCTGGTTAAAAGTACTCACTTTGTCTTTCCAAAACTAATAATATTCATTGAATATACTCTCTAACGTCACTAAACCTTTGGGTAATATATTTGTCCTTAACTATAAAATATGATCATTGAATTGATGTTGCAATCTACCTTAGTTCTTATGATATAATTTTGCCTCTTGTTAGAGAAAGCAAGTAATCTAACTATTACTATCAAAAACTTGACAACTCACCTCATTATTAAGTATTTATGGCCTACACAACACCTTTATTTGTGACTTCCCTTTGGTACCTTTGCATCCATCATCTATGTCATATTGTGCACCAATGGTAACTAGTCTATCTGCATGAATATTTGACTCCCTAGGTATAGAATGGATGTCAAAGGCTAGGAAGTCTTCCAAGAAATACTAAAATTAGTTCTTACAAGCCTTTAAAATATGATTTTTTATTACACTAATACCTCTCACCTATTGTATCACTAGTTCAATATCTCCCTTCACTTGCAAGAGCTTGATTGTTCTTCTCTTTTCCCATTATATCCCATAGATGAGGGATTCATACTCTATAGTGTTTGAAGTAAAACTAAATTAGAACCTTAAGGTTGAATAGTACCTATGATTAGAAGGCGAGACAAGAATAAATCCTACCCCACTCCCATGATTTGATCTTAATCTATCAAAAAATAAACTCCATATGCCTTCATGCTCTTGAGTTGGGCTTGTGAGACTAAGTACAATATCTCCTTCTTTATGGATACATTACACACCTAGGCATGCATCCTTAATAGTCTTATAGGGTTCATAACCATGATTTTCAACTTCACATTCATCAAGGAGTAGATTTGATATGCCTTCAAGTGGTTTTTTGGGCTCTTGATCACTGATATGCTCATCTTCATCTAGGATAGTGTAGTTCACATTGGATAGGTTGGGCATGTAGGGTTATAAGTGGAACATAGAAATAGGTTTAGACATAATGGAAACCCTTGTCCCATACCTAGTCCTAAAGACCATCTATGCTATTCATAATAAAGATACCCCCCAATCTTTGCATTGAAAACCCTAGATAGGTATAGGGTAAAATATGGAGGAAGGTCAACTACCATGACATTTTGTGAGATGGTATAGTTAGGTAAGGAAATTAATACTATTTTGAGGTCCTTAAGAACACCTATAGTCTTTTTGGTATACCCATCCAATTACAAAACTCCCTTTTCATTGGGTTCATACTTGAGCTCTAACTTATCAACTATGGCATTTGGAATGACTGAAGTAGAAGCACCACTATCTAAAATGCAAATATGAACAAGGGAGTCTCAAATTATAATTGATAAGTATAATGGAGGTGTATTGACTACTTTAGAATCTCAGGGTTCTTTAGGTTTATTTTCATTAATAAATATTTTACTTACCTTATCAGCTTATTTATTCATGAGAAAAATCTCGGAGAGCTCATGTTGAAAGAGATCTTTTTATCCTAGAGTGAGTAAATCATCCCGCATAGGAATAATAACATTGGAATTCTTCATGAAATCTACAATGCTAAAGCGAGATTTGATTATCTAAGGCTTTAACTTGGAAGTAGGAGCATCATTTGTAGCTTGTGTTACTTGGGGAATGAAAGGACTCATCTGCTACTACCGATGTCCTTGAGATGCTTTTTATGTTGAAGGTGTTTTTTGGACTACATCTTGAGTGGAAACCCCATTAATTTTTTAGGACTGTGTTACAATTTCCTTAGAATTCCCTAAACTATCATCAACCATCCTGTCGACACCGAAATCGTGTCTAACCCTTGGTCATCTTCCCCCTTGGTCCATTCCTAACCCATTCTTAAACCATGCACTTACTAATTTAAAAATAATAATTTATTATTAATATCCTCCCCTTTGACACATCACCTATAACACCTCACCTGACACCTCACCTTGGACTATTTCCCACCCTATGACTCACCCAAGACCTATTCTTACTTCTCTCTAACTACCTAACCAACTCTCATGCGTATTTAGCCCAACCTTTGACAATTCTCCAATGGATAGTGCACTTGGCGGATGGAGAACGGGCTTGGTGGCTCTTTTACCCGTTCTCCACCTGCCGACATCGGTCAAATGTCGGTCGACACCGATGGGATCACCGACGTCGATTTTACTTAAACCAAAATTCAAACCTTTTGACAGATCTAAATCACAAATCATTAATCTCTGGAGCTAATCACAAAGCTCGAGACCTCTTCCGGTGAAACAAAGTTCTCATGCTTTTGCTTTCTAGTGTTCTGGCTTCTTGGTGTTCTTACAGGGATCAACATTCTTGATAGCATTTTCTAGGCATTGAGGTCTTGCATCAGACATTCTGCACAGGAATCGCATGATATCTCCATCACCAGCGACAATCAAAACATAGCTTCTGCACCTTTGCCAACTCATATCACAGCTAAGTATTTGTACTGTTTTCATTTCAGTGTCATTTCAAATATATTAGCAATCTGTCTACTGTGTATTCCAAGCATCCTTGACCCAACCTTCTCTGTTCTTCCCAGAGAGGTTGAAAAAGCCTTCTCTCACCCCTTATTCCCTTTTCTTTGCCTTTGACACCCGTTTAGTCTTTCTTTAGACAAATACCCTCTGTTCAATTAACTCAACACAAGCTATCAGAGACCTACAGACCATCTTAAGACCAATCTAATTAACCTCACTAAATTGCTTCACAGAAAGGCTGAAAGGCCTTTTTCCTACCCCTTACCCCTTTTCTTGACAACATACCCTCTACCTTAGTCCTTATTAAAGATTTTATCTACTATTTTACCATCCCAAACAAACTCCCTGACTCACAGACAAGACCACAGTCCATCTTGTAGACCAAAAACTAGACCTGTAACCCATCCCTGGCCATTACCCCGATTGACCTCATCCATTTCCCCTACCGACGTCGGCAGTCTAATCGATGTCGGTGACTTCCTGACCGATGCCGGCAATATCATCGACGTCGGTGACTATGTTAAGTAGATTACAGCTTATAAGGTACACATTTACTTTTAGTTCTTTCTTTTCAGTCTTTTATTATTTCTCTTTTCTGTCTCTTTCATATTCTATTTTAACAGTGGATTGTCATCCTCCAAGAAGACTTAGCGCTTCTAGGACCAAGCTTTTGCTTGGCAATCCACCCTTTTATCAGCTAATGTTTTTCATGTTTTAGTGTCTGTCTCTTTCAGGTGTCATCCTCCACAACCAAAGAGGAGTTCTCGCAACGTCTAGATAATGGTGCGCACGACTACATCTAGGTACATACAAGCCTTGACCATTTCCTTAAGTTTCTTCATTTTCTCTCTTTGAATGTGAAATCAAAATAGCGTAGAAACATTCTGGCACGCCCGGTGGGACCCTTAGGGCCTTCCTTGGGTTCCTTTCCTTCTTTTTTCATTTAGGTGCATTAGGTTTCTTCCTCTTCACCTCTTTCTTCTTTTCTAAAAGACATCATAAGTAGGAATAAAAAGAACTTTTCTTTCTTCTCTTGCATTTCTAGACTAGTCAAAAATCATATTCTTCAACCCTTTCTCAACTTGTTTTCATTCCAACTTAACATTTCGACTTGGGGCTTAAAAATATATTGCATTCCATTTCTGCTTGCTTGCATTTCTTAGTCCACACTTAGTAATTAATAAACTGCATATTGAATTAATCATAGATCACTTGATGTTACACAACCAAACCACGTGCACTAAATCAAACATCAAACTCACTTGAGACAAGGCCCGACTGGGATTTCATCACCCAGCAGATACCTTACCTGTCCCGATGGTCCTACTTGGATTTCACCACCAAGGGGAAAGCCCACTCTATTCTCTGACAGAGTCTAATCTATAGGGAAAGTATATTTTGGCTAAGCAAGACCAGCTTACCACTGGAATCATGAAGTGAGGGGAGCTTGTTCCTTAGCACCAGGCCAAGTACAGAACCTAACACAGACTTTTGAGTGCCTAAACATACCTGAAACCATCTTTAGACTACCTCTTCTAGGACCCTTCTAACAGCCAACCTCCCCAAACATCACTTTAAGGCATAAGCCACACGATCCTAATAAAATTATTTCTAGGGATTTAATGTTTAGGATCTGCCTATCCTCATCTTATTTTCTGTTTTTATCTATTTTTTTGACCTGGTAAGGACGTTGTCTTCTTTATTTCCAAAAACTTTTAAATTTTTTGAGTTTTTGGAAAACACAGTAATCGACATCAGTTTTGTAACTGACGTCGGCAACTTTTCTCCACCGGCATCGGTTATCTGACTGACATCGATAGACTTCTTCACTGACATCAATTTTTGTTCCGATGTTGGTCACTTTCCAATCTTTTTTTTCCCAAAAATAGTGAGTTTAAAATCCAACTTTCTTGCTGTCTAAACATTCATTCTATTTTTTTGAGACTGAAGAACACAATTTTCTAAAACCTGACCCTTTCTTGCCTTGAATGGTTTTGACACGCAGTCAAACCAAGGCTCTTCTTCACCACACTAGGCAACAACTGCTTCTGCCTTCACCATCCATAACCAGTCCTATAATGGAGTTCCACTTGAAGACTAAAAGAACTCCTACTCGCACAACCCCACCCCAGACTCCTATTGTCCCAAAAGGGGACCAAGATTTTGCACAATTCTTGGACCTCAATGTCAAAGCCTTGCAGCACTATCTCACGCATAGTCAAATGTGAGACTCCCTAGGCAACCCAATTTATGGGATGTTGACTTCCTTAGTCGAGACAAGGATCACATCAACAGCATCTACAATTCAACCTATAGACAATCAACCCAACACCTCAACTAATAACCCAACTGTGTCCTACCTTCAAAATTTAACCTCTCCTTCTAAACCTACCTCCATGGGGGTTTCGATACCCCCTCATCCTCAAACTACTCAACCAAATCCTACACCTTTCCAAAACCTAGTGGTCTCTATCCCCCCTACTCTTGCACCTATCAACACAAGAGTAATTGTCTACCCTTCAACAAGTGTGGCCACTCCTCAACCATCTTTGACGGCCCCTATCCAACTTGTGCCTACCAACCCCATAACACAAGTGCCTTTGGCTTCAACTTTCACTCTAATAACTAGCTACCCATATGTTGCATCTACGCAACGAACCACATCATATGCCCCTCTCAATATCTTTCAAGTGCCTTATAATCTAGGGGGTGCTCCACCCACCAATCCGTCAGCAGATATCATCAAAATGTTGATGGACAAGATGTCTAGCCTAGAGACCTCCATTTCTAGCTCACACAATGCTCTCTCATACGATAAAATTTGCAATGAGCCTATTCATCCTTCTGTCCCAATTAGGCCATACCCCAACCAGTGGGAGCTTCCCAAATTTTCTCGTTTTCAAAGCAAGGAAGACCCACAGCAGCACTTACGGGCATTCAGACATGCCTGGTACCTTATTGCCCATGATAATGCATTGTTCTTATGCATGTTTCCTATGTCTCTCTCTAGTGCTGTGCTTGATTGGTACAGCTCTCTTGCCAGCCATTCCCTCTTCACATTTACATAGCTAGCCCAGCTCTTTCTTGATCACTTCTCCATCAACATCACCAAGAAGGTCTTGATTACAGACCTCTATTCTATTTGCCAATTTGAGGACGAATCCATAGCTGACTCGTTGCTCGCTAGAGAGGCCTCATCAATCAACTCTCCTTTTCCTTACCCCAGCTTGAACTTATTGAACTTTTCTCTCGAGCCTGTGCCAAACATATTTCTTCCACCTTACAGGTTTAGACCTTCTGCACCTTTGACAAAGCCTTCACAATGGCCTGCAAACTTGAATTATGTGTCATCGAGGAGAATAAAGTCAAGTTGTAGAGCAAGAATTCCAAATCTAAGAACAATGACTCTTCTTCTTCTAAACCTTCATCATCCAATCCTAAGTATAAAGCTTTAGCTAACGCTGTAGTTGTTAGACCTTCGTTCTCTTCAACCAATCAGCCTGAGCCATCCACATCTTAGAGCACCACCCACCAATTCTAGCAGAGATACGTTCAACAACAATATACTCCTCTTGGAGAATCATATGCATCTGTGCTAGAAAAACTTGTTAGATAGGGGATTCTCAACCTCCCCCAGATCTGACCACCTCCATAATTTGATCCCTCATGCGCCATCCCTGCATGGTATAGGGAAAACAACTTCTGCAATTACCACCATGTCAAAGGTCATGACATGGGTAACTGTAAGACCTTTAAAAACATAATCCAAGACATGCTTGAAAAGGGTGACCTCATCCTAGACAATTCCAATGCACCTCTTAATCAGGGCATCGACATCTTCAAGCAACCATTCCCCAATCATCCTCCAACCCAAAACAATGTGCAGACCTTGATTGACAACACTCATGAACACAACATTCGAACAGTTAATACGATCTCGCCCTCCATCCCTGACCAACCTCAAGAGTTTAGTCCATCTATCAGTACATCACGTGTGGACAAACCTCTTTCTCTGGTTAGTTCTCTATCAACCTCTCTCATCTTTGAGGATGCCTTAACCTTATCGGCACCACCAGTCTCACCATCCTCCTTCATGCTGCCTATGGAGGACCCAACCCTTCCTACTCCTTGACCGCAAGTGGAGGGCACCATCATCCCTACCCTTTACCCGCTTGAAGAGCCACATTCTCTAGTTCCTTCTCCACCAAGAGAAGAACCTGACTCTCCATCTTCTTCAACTAACGACAATCCAGTTATAACTCCTACACACCTTGGGTCTGAGACTACTATGACACCTAACACATTTTTAGCCCCACAACCACTCACATCTTCTAAAAGAACGAAGTCTCATCCAACATCTTCTCAACCATTTTCTCGACTAGTGGAGAAAATCAAACTTCTCCCTTCAAGGAAAGTGGAGCATCAGGGATTGTGGGAGCATTTTAAAGCTCTTCAACATCCTCGTGCCCTCTCGTCTCATGCTACCAATCCTCCCAAGGCAGAATCTCCCAAGACTCTCAACAAAGACCAGACTCCCACTTCTAAACCTGCATCTACCCCATCTAAACTGATCAAGTCACTCGGCGTTTGCCCTGTCTCTACCCTCACTCACCCACAAGTGAAGGTGGACTTAGACCAGACCTCAACCAATAGTAGTCTTCGAACCAAGTCGAAGAAGACTGCCAGACCGTAGAAGTGAACCCCTCCTCCACCATCAACATTACCCTCCATTTTAGGCCCTCATCCTTCTACCCTAATCGGAGTGCTCCCTACTCTGACCCTTAACCAAAACAAATTACCTCCATTACTTCCTTTGCCATCCACAAGTCTACCCCCTCTCAAAAATTTAGTGCCTCTCACGAAGAAAGTGCCATCTTCACATGTGGCCACACCACCAACCCAAAAGGTGGTATGGAAGCCTTCTTCAACACCTCCAAAGCAAAAGTCACCAGCGCATTATGCATCAACAAGCATGGACCCCTTAGCAGGGTCATATGCTTTGATATTACGCTAACTTTCACAGACTTATAACATAACCCTTCCATCTATCAAGCCATTCCAACCCCTCGAGTCAAAACCTTCCTGGTTCAATGATATGAAGATTTGCTTATACCATCGTACGCCAGGACACGATACCGAGACTTCCTATGCCCCCAAGGCAGTCATTCACTGCTATATGGAAAAAGACACTCTTCTCCTTGAGGACACTCTTGACCAACCCTCAACACCTTCCTATCCAACCTCTTCAACCACATCAACATCTCACCAGCAGGCCATGACCCCTTCTTCACCTCCTATCTTTGAAATCAATGCTATTCACATAACCAGTAGGTCACAAAAGGACAAGGCAAAAGAAAAAGTTGTTATTCCTTAGACCTATCCTTTTGTCCAGTCACTTCAACCACTGAAACCCAAGATTTCTATCTTAGGTGCATCTCAACCCCCTTCTTCAGAGGCAATCAAAGACTCTATGATAAAACAACTTCACCAAACGCCTTTGAAGATGACCTTATATGACCTTATCCAAAGCTCCCCCTAGCATTGTCAAGCTCTAATCAAAACCTTACAAGCAGCAGAGGTCCAACCTAAAGACCCTCAACCACTAGCTACCCTAGTCCATTCTTTATCCCCCGTCACCTCTATCACTTTTAGTGATTCTAAAATTCCTACCTCTACCTTGGAAGATCAAGACGCTACTCTTTTCATCACAGCCTACATTGATCGAATCCACATTAAGCGAGTTATGATTGACGGGGGTGCCAGCATTAATATCATTTCTACCCACACCTTTGATCAATTGGCTCTTTCCAAGAATTGCGTATCAAAAATCGATGTAATCCTTAGATCCTTTAATGACACCACCTCTAACACTATTGGCACTATTGTCCTCCATATTCACGTTGGTCCACACACAATCCCAGAGCTCTTCTACATCATTAAGGGAGAATTCCAATATAACATGCTATTAGGACGACCCTGGATCCGCGCCATGGCTTGCATCCCTTCAACACTTCACCGTTGTGTCAAATTTAAACACGACAAACAAGTCCATGTCATTCCTGCCAACCCATCCCCTTTTAAGACTTGTAACACAACTTATCGACCAAATGACATTCTTATTCCTCTCAAGGAATCAACCCAAACATCATCTCCATCCATGAAAGCATCAACTAGTACACAAGCAGCGGTTGCCATCACATCACCTTCTTAATTAACAACTGAGGACCCCATGGATGATATCTTTCAAAGACTTTCACTTGGGGAATATCACTTACTTACTCTAGACATGTTTCAGACTCCTCAAGAGTATAGACAGCTTCATCAAAATCCAAGCTATGACCATCGGATTGGAATGGTTATTCCTTATGGTCTTCCTAGCCTTCAAACCAATCTCATCTATGGGGGGCTGGATCAAGCTCCTACTGACTCAAATCCTTCCTCCTCACCTCAAGTATTCACATCCAATTTTTCCTTTCTTGGCAACCCCACCTTTGCACATACCTACCTTTACAGGTGTGCATGAAAGGGTTTTGGCTTTGGGCACTACAAACAAGGCTCCCATCGGCCTATCGAACCACCCAATGATGATAATGCTAAGAAATGATATGGACTGGGTTTTCAAGAACCCACTAAGGCTTCCACAAACCTTTGCCCCGAACCCACCATCAACCAATCTCTTCCACACTCCCCTGATCTTCCATCCTCACCTACGGAGTCGGTGGTTTCCATCCCTCCTAGTTTTTTTTTGCATAAACACCATCCACTTGGAACCCCTAACCTATTAGCTCAACGGGGTTCCCAGGTCTCTCCCTCTCATTTATCCCAGCATGATAGATGATGAATCGGCAACCATCAACACTGTCCACTGTATAGACGACGATGCCATTCTTACCTATATGGGTGCCGATGATTCTTTCATTCAGTGCTCCCTTCCTTCTGAAACATAGGTTATGTTAAATGAATCAACCATTGACATTAACCTTCCATCTTCTGATGTTCCTCATGTCTTAAAGATTGGTCAATCTTTAGACACACAGGAGCAGATCGACTATACCACATTTCTCTCAAAAAATTGTAAAGCCTTTGCTTGGACCTACGCTGACATGCCTGGCATCGACCCTAACATTGCCACTCATAACATTGTCACAAACTGAGAGGCTAAACCTATTAGGCAAAAGCTTTGCAAAATGCATCCTCGTGTTGTACTTCTTGTCAAAGAGGAGCTTCAGTGCCTTCTTTCTATCTCCTTCATCCTACCCATCGATTATCCGTAGTGGGTCTCTAACATCATCCCTATCACCAAAGCAACTGGGGGGATCCAAATCTGTATGGACTATCATGACCTCAACCTAGCCTGTCCCAAAGACGACTTTCCTCTTCCAAACATTGACCAACTTGTTGATCTTACGGCTGGCCATGAGATGTTATCACTCATGGATGGACTTTTAGGATATAACCAAATCCTGATTGCATCAGAAGATCAGCACAAAACCACCTTCATTACACCATGGGGAACTTTTTGCTATCGGGTCATGCCTTTTGGTCTAAAAAATGCAGGCGCCACATATCAGCGTGCCATGACTTACATTTTTCATGATCTCTTCCATAAAATCATGGAGGACTATGTAGATGACCTGCTTAGCAAGTCTAAGCTTCGTCGTGACCATTTGACTATCCTCAAGATCATCTTCTCTTGCCTTCTTCAGTATAATGTCCATCTTAACCCTAAGAAATGCATCTTTGGGGTCCTTTCAGGAAAGCTCCTGGGGTTCATTGTCTCTCTTCATGGCATCGAGATAGATCCCACCAAAATTTGCGCTATCCTTGAAATGCCACCTCCAACTAATCTCAAGAAACTTTGCAGTCTACAAGGGAAGCTCCAATCCATCCACTGCTTCATTTTGTAGCTTTCTAACCGCTACCAACCCTTTCATCACCTCCTCAAGAAGGACATCTCCTTTAAATGGGATAAAGATTGCCAAGAGGCTTTTAAAGCCCTCAAATGCTATTTGGTCTCTCCACCAGTCCTTATTCCACCAAAAGACGACCAGCCCTTCTACCTCTACATCTCAGTAACCAATCATTCGTTAGGTGCCATGATCGCGCATTGAGACAAGCAACACCGTGAGCAAGTGGTCTACTACATAAGCCAAACACTTATCGACTATGAAACTCGGTATACTCATACCGAGAAACTCTGTTTGGCATTAGTCTTTGCCACTACCAAGCTCCGTCACTATCTTCTCAATCACAAAACCTTTGTCATCACTCACACTGAGCCTCTTAAATACATGCATTCCAAGCCATATCAAAACCAACGTATGGCTCGTTGGCTCATGCTTCTTGCTGAGTTTGACTTAGAATTTGTCCAGCAAAAATCTATAAAGGGGAAAATAATCGCTGACCAACTAGCAGATGCCCCTCTTCCCGACAATTAACCTTCTCAGTGTGAGTTTCTCGATGAATCTATCACCACTCTCTCAACTGATGACACATTTTACCAAATGACTATGTTCTTCGACGGCTCCAAATGTCAACTCGGTGGGGGTGCAGGGGTCATCCTCATCCCACACGAGGGTGAGCCCATGCCCTTGTCTTTGAAACTCGACTTTGAATGTACCAATAATATGGCTAAATATGAAGCCCTAATTTTGGGACTTCAAACTGTCCTTTCTTTAAACATCAAGACCATCAACATCTTCGGTGACTCACAACTTGTCGTCAATCAAATCAATGGTTCATATCTTTATAAAAATGAAATTTTACAAAGGTAGAAGCATTGTGTTGACACCCTTCTAGCATCTTTTGACCAACACTTATTGCAGACTATCCCTCGATCTATGAATAAGTTTGCTGGCACCATGGCTTCCCTCGCCTCGCATATTCCTTCTTCATAATCATCCTCATCAAGAATTTATGTCATAGTACATCGTGTGCCATTGCCTTCATACATTTCCATTGACATCAACTTCATCCACACCATAGACTCTAGTTCACAAGATGTATGGTATAAACAACTTGAGGACTACTTGGCTCATTCTTTCATTCCTCCCAACCTCTCTAGTAATGCACGACAGGATTTCATCAAGCGCACCGCTCGCTATACCATGCTAGGGGGCCTTCTCTATAAAAGAGGTTTTGACACCCTTCTTCTTCGCTGTTTAAAATCCACTGAAGCCTCTCATGCTGTTAAGCAAGCCCATGATGGGATTTGTGGTGGACACTTCAGTGGTAACTCTGTTGCTAAGCACATCCTTTACTTGGGTTATTATTGGCCCACTCTTCATCAAGACTGTAGCGATTATGTTCGGCATTGCATCAAGTGTCAGTAGCATGCTAACTTGCTTCATCTCCCTAGTCAAGCCTTACAAGTCACTCAGGATTGCTGGCCTTTTTCACAATGGGGCTTAGATCTCATCGGCGAGATTAACCCTCATTCGTCTCTTTGTCATCAGTCCATCATCACTGCCACTGAGTATTTCACTAAATGGGTGGAAGCTATTCCTCTCATCTCCACAAAAGATGACAAGATTGTCGACTTCATCAACACCCACATCATCTGTCGTTTTGGTGTACCTCACAAAATCATCACCGATAACGGAAAGTCATTTAAAAACAAAACTATCCAAAAACTTTGTGACTCCTTTGGCATTAAACTCAGCTTTTCTTTTCCTTACTACCCACAAGTAAATGGGCAGGCTGAGGCTTCTAAAAAAATCTTAACTAAAATTCTCATGAAGGTGGTCAACGACACTAGAAGGGATTGGCACATTCATATTCCCTTCACTTTGTGGGCCTATCGCACTAGTATCTGAACCTCTACAGGTGCTACCCCTTTCTCTCTAGTATATAGAATAGAGGCTATCTTACCTCTCAAAGTACAAATCCCATCTCTTCGCATTTTGTAATATCCCCACCAAATAGGAAATATAGCAACACAAAAACTCTAAACAATTGAATAAATTCAGAATGATAACAATAATATAGTCTCTCAATAGCAAATCACAAATCTTATCACTTCTCCTTCTAAACTATTACAATTATAGTCCTCTCTTATGCATATAAAATATGAAATACAATCTTGAAAACCCTAGCTTTGCAAATCTGGAAATTGGGTTTGAATTTGGAAATTCTGTCTTGGCATGCTATGTCGAACACACAGTCACCGGTGTCAGTCGATATACTGCCGACGTCAATCACTGTAGGTCCTTATCTGCCAACGTCAGTCTCCAGTTGGCTGATGTCGGTCACGGAGGATCTCTGTCTGCTGAGGTCGGTGTCTGCGTGGATTTGTACGGACCTGTACGGACTTCGTACGGCCATCAATTGGGCACAACTTCCCTATTTTCAACCCCTAATCTGAAAATATATGTTTCTAGCACAGAAGATCTCTAGCTATATAATTTATTGAATCAAAACATAAAGAATTAAATACCTGGAATATCTATAATAACTTATGTGTGAAGTTATCTCTCAACCCTGTAAATCCTGTGATAACTTTTAGATGAAGCTATCTCTCAATTTGGAAATAGATCAGCTGATATTCCATAGCCTCTTAATTGCACACACTAAAGAGGGAATGTTCTCCAATGCACATGGAATCTTAGAAACCTAGGCTCAGTCTTCATAGAAGAAATTCTTCAAAAATCAATAATCAATAATCAATGGCTAATCAATAATGGCCTCCATGAGAAACCCTTATACCCTCAAAAGATATGCTTGCCCTAATTAGGGTTTTCTTAAATTAGAATTAGGGTTTCTAATTTAAAATTAGACTAAATAATTAATATTTGATTAAATCAATCAAATATTAATATCTCCCTCAATACATGTCCAATCGAGCCCAAACGAAAGCCAACTAGAAAAATTTTGCTAAACGAAGCCACGCCAATCTCCCGCAAAACCCTCTAACCATCCTCTCAGCCTAAGAGGGTCACATAATAGCTAACCATGAACTCAGAACATGTCAACTGAAAAGGGGACATGACAATTTGCCCCTCCTGAAATTGCTTGCCCTCAAGCAATCGTTGAATGACAAATCAATCAACCCACCTGGATCCCAAATGTAGTTATGATCTCCACCACTGTCAATTAACACGAACCCCATGCCATGTCCATCCCAAATCTCATGTAATGGCATCACATCATCTCTATTACTAAGATAAGCACCCTAGCATCCAATCCATAATTGAAAATTAGCAAGCAAACTCCTTACCTGAATAATATCTAAAACTAGATTGTGAAAGTTAGAAATAGTCATATAATCATCAACTTGTGACCTGACTGTAACAGAAAGTTGAGTCCCCACCACATGTGACAACTCCTGAACTAAACACACCTCAAGACCAAGCTCGTCCTCATGCATCCCCTGTGTTGGTGCCAATGTGCACTCGTCATCGCCCTTTATCATGTCATGTGGTATAGGTACCTCCATCCGATGAAAAAACATATATCTGAAGCTGTTGCCCCGTATTGCCTTAAGAATATGTGTCTTCCCATCAACATCAAAGAGAACCTCCATGTCCTTGAGATGAAGAGTAACTTCCTCAAATGAATGAAGCCACTTCATACCCAAGACTAAGTCTATGTCCCCCATGTCTACCACATAATAATCAGCCTTGAACTCATAGTTGTTCAAGCGCAATGGGAGGTCTCTAATCATACGCTCACACCTAAGAGAGTGGCCATTGGCTACCTTAACTTTGATTCCCTAAAAATCTTTGGTAGTGAATCCATGCTTCTCCACAAATCTAGCATCTATGAAATTATGTGTGGCTCCTGTATCAAGAAGGGTGATAACCTTCTGCCCTACCAAAACTCCACAAAGTCTGAATGACTCATTCGACTGAATGTTGGATAGGCATGCCTCCTGTATGTGAAGCTCTAACTCTACCTCTACCTTAGGCCCCAAAGCCTCTGCCTCTACCCCCTCAAAACTATTCTATTGTTTGAAATCCTCTGAATCTGAATCCTCACAATATGCCCACATCACACGATTTGCCTTGCCCTTAGGCCTCAAAGGGCAATCGTGATGGATATCATATAGACCTTTGCAGTAGAATTAAAGCTTCTTCCTACGTAGATCATTAAGCACCTCATGATCCAAAGGTGGTGCTGTTGGATTGGCCTTTGAATCATTCTTTACACCTAATTTATCTATGTTAAAATCTGGTCTCTCTGTATCTGCGTTGGAGCACTTATGGTCGCTAGATGAAGTACCCTTGGAGTTAAATTTATGGGATGGGGCCACCATCTCCATACTATGTGCCTTCTTCATAGCTACCTATAATGAAGGAGGATCAAAATCTTTGATCCAACCTCTCAATGGCTCTGTCAATCCCTCTATGAAGAGAACTACCAATCTACGCTCTGAAATATTGGGCACCATGACTGCCAATCTCTGAAACTCATCAATGAAGGATTCCAAGTTACCTATTTGTCTCAACTGTGCCAAATCTCAAAAGTAAACCTTGAGATCTTTCTTGTCAAACCGCTCAACCAATCTATCCACAAAGTCCTGGTACTTTGTTACCTGATTATGCTAAAGTGTTACCATACCATGGTACCACCAATCATGTGCTACTCCATCCAAGTGCAAAGTGGCATATTTGATGGCCTCTATCTCTAACATTAGTCTTAATGCCAAAAAGGTGTCAAGCTTATGAACCCAAGCTTGAGCTGTCATCTTGTTGCTACCGTCAAAAGTAGTCAAAGAAAGCTTACCCGTAGCCTTCTTCAGCTCACTGAATTGAACTCTAGGCCTCCTGTCCTGTCTAACCAATCTGTAGTGCTCTCTCCTTAGATTAAAAAAATGGTCAAAGGACATCCTCTCTTGAACATGAGGAGGTAATAAGTCTCACTCATCATTTGCAGCCATGTAAACATTTGCAAATGGGGAATTCCCTGCCTCCTCCTCTGCTGGTGCCTCTGGTTCCTCTTGAACAAATGTAGGATGTGTAGGTCTATCAGCTATTCTAGAGTGAGTCTGTTGTGGTCTCTGATTAACCATAGCACTCATGTCATCTCTTTGGTCCCCGTTCTGTCCATCAGTTGTGTTCATCCCCCTTATCATAGTCATAAGTGCCTTTAGTGTCTGATTCATCTACTATTGGCTTGTCATCATAGCACAGTGAAATTCTCTGGTGTCCTGATCAGCATCATACCTGTGGCCCTTGGGTGGGCTGCCCTCACGTCTGTCACTCATGATAATCCGCTATTGTTCTAACAACTGGGTACCTTCAAGCAAGGCTCTACTATGTGTGTTATACCTGTGTGGTCCTAACTCTTGTGGCTGCATAAGATCTATAGACCCTTAGGCTGGCAGGATTTAGCTCTGATACCACTATAATATCCCCACCAAATAAGAAATATAGCAACACAAAAACTCTGAACAAAGAGATAATTTCTGTTGAATAAATTCAGAATGATAACAATAATATAGTCTCTTAATAGCAAATCACAGATCTTATCACTTGTCCTTCTAAACTATTATAATTACAGTCCTCTCTTATGCATATAAAATATGAAATACAATCTTGAAAACCCTAGCTTTGCAAATCTGGAAATTGGGTTTGAATCTGGAAATTCTATCTCGGCCTGCTATGTCGAACACACAGTCACTAGCATCGGTCGATATACTACTGACGTCAATCACTGTAGGTCCTTGTCTACTGACATCGGTCTCCATTCAGCCGATATCGGTCACTGAGGATCTCTGTCTGCCAAGGTCGGTGTCTGCATGGATCTGTATGGACCTGTACGGACTTCGTACGACTGCCAATTGGGCACAACTTCCCTATTTTCAACCCCTAATCTAAAAATATATGTTTTTAGCATAGAAGATCTCTAGCTGTATAATTTATTGAATCAAAACATAAAGAATTAAATACTTGAAATATCTGTAATAACATATGTGTGAAGTTATCTCTCAACCCTGTAAATTCTATGATAACTTCTGGATGAAGCTATCTCTCAATTTGGCAATAGATCAGCTGATATTCCATAGCCTCTTAATTGCACACACTAAAGAGGGAACATTTTCCAATGCACATAGAATCCTAGAACCCTAGGCTCAATCTTCACAGAAGAAATTCTTCAAAAATCAATAATCAATAATCAATAATCAATAATCAATGGCTAATCAATAATGGCCTCCATGAGAAACCCTTATACCCTCAAAAGATATGCTTGCCCTAATTAGGGTTTTCTTAAATTAGAATTAGGGTTTCTAATTTAAAATTAGACCAAATAATTAATATTTGATTAAATCAATCAAATATTAATATCTCCCTCAATACATGTCCAATCGAGCCCAAACGAAAGCCAACTAGAAAAATTCTACTAAACGAAGCCACGCCAATCTCTCACAAGACCCTCTAACCATCCTCTCAGCCTACGAGTATCGCATAATAGGCTAACCATGAACTCAGAACATGTCAACTGAAAAGGAGACATGACATATTTCACTCCATAAGATTCTTTCTAATGATGACTTTCGTCAAGATCGATTAGCTCAACTTGAGTTACTTGACAAACGTCATCTTGCTGCCCTCAACCATCTCCATATCTATCAAAATTGCATCAAATGAACCTATAAAAAAACTCTGAGAGAAAGAGATTTCAATATCAGAGACCTCATCCTCAAAGAGAACCAACATGTGACCAATATGGAATTGAGTAAACGAGGCAAATTTGCTCCTAATTGGCTTGGACCTTATATCATCATACACAAGTCTAGATCAGGGACTTATCATCTATCTTCTCTTGAAGGCTAGCCAGAACCTGAGCCCCTTAATGCTTTGCATCTGTGACCATTCTACTGTTAGTCGAGTACTCATCCACTTGACATTTAACTTGAGCTCGTCCCTTGAGCAATCCCTATCCTTTTGATCTTCAAATTCTTTCCACCCTTTTTCCCTTAACAAATCCTCTACAACCCTTTTATAAAGTATGGATGCTTTGTCCTAATAAAAGGGAGTCCTTGACCTTCTATAGTCTTGTCCATGACTCAACATTCTATCAAAAATAAATCAAGATGTCAAAATATCCAAGGTCATAAAATCAAATCAAAAAGTAGACTGCTCCCTCGAAGGATAGCTATACTATCATTGTTGTAGCTAATAGACTGCTCCCTCAAAGGACAGCTATTCAAAAGCCCTTAAATTTATAAAGCAAAATATAGACCACTCCCTCGAAGGATGGCTATGATTAAATCTTGCTACAAACAGCACTTTCTTAGAAGCTTCTCGCATCGATCAGCTTCACAAATGACCACCAAAACAAGATGACATCTCTATGTGGACTTCTGGCATTGATCAGTCTGCTCTTAAAAAAAATGGGTCATGGACTTGACTTGTAGTTGTCTCAGGGTCTTCTATAAAAAGGGGCAAAGTTATCCCTACTCTAAAATGGGTTACCCTCTCCTCTTATCACATCACCTACTCAAGGGACTTTGAGCTCACTTTAATGTCAAAGTGATTTGATTACCACTCTAACACAACTCATGGTCAATGATGCAACGCATGAATGGGCCTCTTGGTTCTAACAACCCCTATTTATGCTGTCATTTTGGTCCTTGTCAATAAAAGGGTGCTTATGCCTTTTACTTTTTGCCTACACTTTGGTCACATTCAACCACATCATTTGTCCAGACAATTCAACTCGAGTCTTTTTTTAACCACTCACATAGCCTAATCATTCTAGTTTCCATAGACATCAATACACATGGAAACTATCAACCACACAATTTATGTCAAGCATAAACCATTACTTGCTGAAGCATAAATCGACCTGCAATTCATTTTTAGCAATCATCCATCATGAATATGGATAGTTGCTAGGGATGAAGAACCCCGACCAATGTTACAGAATACACTATTTGGAAAAGGCTGTAGCATCATCTTCTCCTCATCATTTCAAAGCATGTACCCTCAGACAAGTGGGAAGTGTTATATCATTATCATGACCAAATCAACCACTTCGATCTTTTTCCTCCCTCTTGGGAGAACTACATTGGCCTAAGGCCCTAACAACAGGGGCTATGTAGGCAGCACTCAGTTGACATGGGGTCTTCTGGGGTTAGCTCGGCCATTCCTTCATCGCATTTCTTCCATCACATTTTTTTTCATCACCTGCCAATCACATCACAAACAAACACCTATTTTCATAATCATTAAACATTAATAATTTTCATCCATGTCATTAATCATTAATTCTAATCATACTTTCATCATCATATCAACACAACAATATCAACATCATAGTCCTAAATATCATATCAAAACATTTATCACATCAAAATAACATACAAACACATCCATAACATTTTTCATAACACATCAATGATCAAAATCACATCATATATATATATATATATATATATATATATATATATATATATATGTGTTTTACAATGGCATAAGTTGTGCCTCTGTCTCTCTCTCAAAAATATCAGATACATCTCGCATCAATGACTCGCAGGCCGATATATACATAATATCAAAAGCTGCCCTCAAGGTTGTGGTTGTGGTGGTGGTGGCGGTGGCTAAGAAGATGCTGTATCCTCTCCCCCCTCTGATTTATGTCATCTGCGAGACTCAAAAGCCATCACTCGAGACATAGACCACTGTCAACTCAGCTCTGCCCTCATCTCAGAGTATTGCTATATTTGAGGGAACCCCCTGATGGCCCTCTCATAATATGTGATCTCGTATAGTGCATCACTGTATCTAACTATAGATACAGTCTACGGTGGACCCATCAGACCTGCTGTCATGCCCTTCACTAAACCCTATGGCTGTGAAAACCTTGGCTACACTGACACTGACTGTGTGGGCTACTAAACTGGTTGCTGAAGTGGATGCTGCATCGAGCCCTATCCTCTCAAGCCCTGTCCTACTGATGCCTGTGCCTAGGCTACGGCCAATTGACTCTACAAAATAGTGACCTGCCCTGTCAAAGCAGCCACTTGACCTATCAACCCTGCCATCTCCTCCTTTAAACATGTGACCTGGCTCTCCAAAATGGTCACTCATCCTCATGTTGTATCCCTCTCCTGGATGGCAGCATCTCTCTCCTGTCTAACAGTGTCCCTCTCTTGCCTCGCCATATCTCTGTCCTTGATCACTGCCTATAGATCAAGCTATGGTCCTGCCTGCACCCCTATATACTAACCTACGCACCATGTCGAGTGGGCCTCTGTACATCTTGGGTCTGATATCCTAAGGCCTGCTGCTATCTCCTCAAAATTAGGGCCCTCTATCTCCTCTGGCAATGGGAGCGGTGCCTCAATGTCATCCCATCTATACAGTGGAAAGGCGCGTGGCACATCCTGATGTAATCCATACTGGCACCACACTCTCTCCACTGGTAGCCTCTCGAGCTCACTGGCTCATTTGCCCCTGACCCATTGCATACTCTGAGTCCTGACTAGCTACTCTCCCTAATCTTTGAATGCTAGATACACCAGGTATGGTCTCTAGATGATATCTACAGGGATCAGGGCCTCCAATACCCCTCTATAGTGGTCAATATCTCTAACCACTCCATCCACCTGCATTTGTGCCATCACCTCACACCACCACCTGAATCTAACTCTAAAACTAGCCTGAATCACCATTGGGAGGCTGAGAGGTCATGTGACCATGATGTGCTCGTAAGCTTAGCAATGTAGGAGGTGGCTGACACACAAGCTATACTGACACCATCGACTAATGCCCCACAACTCTTTATACACTTGGGCCAAAAAGACTGGTGCCCAGGCGAATACTGTCTATTGCTCAATCATATCTGTCAAAACTCCGATCATAGTGACTAGAAACCTGCCTCCCTCTACATCTAGTAGAGCATAAATTGTGATGCCTATCATCATCAGGATCGCTAGCCGATGTGCATCCTCATTTATAGCATAAAGGGGCTCATATGCAAAGCTCACTGAATGGTAACTAGTCTCAACGACATGCTCCCCAAATAGCGTAACCATATGAATATCATGTGCCTCTTCAGAGCATGCATATAGGTCTGCTTCATGTACCAGTAGCTGCAAAATCTGGTATACATCCTCCACTGTAACCATCATCTCTCTTGTGGGCAGGTGGAAAGTGTTGGTGGAATGATCCCACCACTCAATCAGTGCCACCATCAAGCTCACATCCCTTGCCACCTTACAGTAGCATTGCAGGCTGCCTAGTCCCACTGCACTCATCTGTGCCCACTCCTCTCCTGTGATGTCCTGATGCATCTACATTAGCAATGTCGGTAGTTGATCATGCAGCATCATAGTCTAGCTCACCTTCATCCACCCAAGTCAATCTCATGTTAAAAATTTTCCTCCTCTTTTTATTTTAACCAATCTATTTGACCATTTATGCCTGACCTGACCCCTGAGAAGCCCTTGGCATAGCTTCAACCCTTCGACTTGACCATTTTTCATTCCTCTTTTGATCAGGTAGCCACCGACATTGGTTAGCATGCCAATGATGGCACTCACCTAACTGACATTGATCACCTAATGACTGATGTCGATCGGGTTAGTGACTGACATCGATCATTGGTCAGTTGACGCTGGTGAACACGATGATGTCGGTGACTGGTTTAGCCCTAGGGCCGAATGGGTCAAGCCCTAAATTTAGGGCTTCCCCATTTCTACCCCCCAACACCCCCCAAAACCCTCTCAATGCCTCCTAACCTATCTTAGATCCCTTCCCCACCCTCCTAGCTACCATCCCCCTTCAATTTTTGCCTAAATCAACAAAAATTTCAAAAATCAAATCACAACAAAAATCTACCCAATAGGGCTTAGAGACCCTCCTACCTCATCTCAGCATCGCCAGCATGGTGGCACGATGGGTGCCACTGGTGGTAGACCTCCCCTAGGTCCTCTACTGCCCTTTGCCATCACTTCTGTGTCACTATGCCCTTAAGCTCCTCCTAGCCCACAAACATCTCTGTAGCCTCCAATCTCTCTCCATGCGCCTCTCTCTCTCTACACCAATGTTTCTCTGATACCTCACACTGCTACTCAATCAACTTAGTGTCACTTTCACTCAAAGACCTACAGAGCTCTTTTTTTTCTCTCAGTCAAATAGCACAAATGACTTTTGGTGGGCCACCAATCTGGTTTTATCAAATTTGGCAGCCTATCGACGTCAGCATCAGCGTGCCCTAGTCCATCGATGTTGGTCGATGTCCTATCGATGTCAGTCCCTTTATGTCTCTAATGTCAGTTTTATCACTAACATCAGCAACCTTTAAACCTCCTTTTTTCATCACGTTGCCCCAAAATCATGCCCCCAATCAGTCAGCCCTCCAGTACAAGTCATTTTGGCCCCCTGGGGCACACTTGAGATCACTTTTGCCTCCATCCATTGACCACCAGACCTTGGAGATCATGACCATCTCCTCTAATCATGACTACTTCCAAAGTGATTTTGCCTTGGTTGTTTTTGCATGTATGCTACCTCATGATTGGTTAGCAAACTTGTGCGCATATTTTTGACCTTCATAAGTATAAGATCGCAAGCTAGTTGATCCCCATTACTTGTGACATTTTCATGTTTCTGGGAGCACTTCTTGAGCCTAGGATACCTGGAACATGATGACCATTGGAGCTTCAGCTTAGATTGAATAACTCAATCAATAGATGACTAAATGCTGGGGCCCAGTTATTTCAATTTTGGCACTCTTCGACCCTTGACCTGTGACAATTTGACCTGACCATCCTCGTGAAGTGGTGTATGTGCAATCATGACTTTTGCAGCATTCTCACTCTATCTTCACCCTTTTCATCCACTCTCTGTCAAATCAACACCTGATTCTAGGTTCCCTTCTCTCGACTCCTGCTTTGAGGGGGAATCCCTCATCCATAGTCGGGGTAACCAACCCTCCTATTTTTGTCTTGCAGTTCACTTAAACAACCAACAAGACGAAATCAACCTTATCCCATACCTGGGGAAAACAACTCTTGTTTTTGTCTTGCAGTTCATCTAAAGCAACCAAAAAGACAAAAAGGGGCAAATGTAGACACTAAAATTGTGTCTAACCCTTGGTCATCTTCCCCTTTGGTCCATTCCTAACCCATTCTTAAACCATGTACTTACTAATTTAAAAATAATAATTTATTATTAATATCCTCCCCTTTGACACATCACCTATAACACCTCGCCTGACACCTCGCCTTGGACTATTTCCCACCCTATGACTCACCCAAGACCTATTCTTACTTCTCTCTAACCGCCTAACCAACTCTCATGCATATTTAGACCAACCTTTGACAATTCTCCAATGGATAGTGCACTTGGTGGATGGAGAATGGGATTGGTGGCTCTTTTACCCATTCTCCACCCACCAACGTCGGTCAAATGTCAGCCGATGCCGATGGGATCGCCAACGTCGGTTTTACTTAAACCAAAATTCAAACCTTTTGATGGATCTAAATCACAAATCATTAATCTCTAGAGCTAATCATGAATCTCAAGACCTCTTCCATCGAAACAAAGTTCTCATGCTTTTGCTTTCTAGTGTTCTGGCTTCTTGGTGTTCTTGCAGGGATCAGCATTCTTGACAGCATTTTCTAGGCACTGAGGTCTTACATCAAACATTCTGCACAGGGATTGCATGATATCTCCATCACCAGTGACAATCAAAACATAGCTTTTACACCTTTTCCAACTCGTATCACAGCTAAGTATTTGTACTATTTGCATTTCAGTGTCATTTCAAATATATTAGCATTCTGTCTACTGTGTATTCCAAGCATCCTTGACCCAACCTTCTCTGTTCTTCCCAGAGAGGCTGAAAAAGCCTTCTCCGACCCCTTATTCCCTTTTCTTTGCCTTTGACACCCGTTTAGTCTTTCTTTAGACAAATACCCTCTATTCAATCAACTCAGCACAAGCTATCAGAGACCTACAGACCATCTTAAGACCAATCTAATCAACCTCACTAAATTGCTTCACAGAAAGGCTGAAAGGCCTTTTTCCTACCCCTTACCCCTTTTCCTGACAACATACCCTCTGCCTTAGTCCTTATTAAAGATTCTATCTACTGTTTTACCATCCCAAACAAACTCCCTGACTCATAAACAAGACCACAGTCCATCTTGCAGACCAGAAACTAGACCTGTAACCCGTCCCTAGCCATTACCCCGACCGACCTCATCCATTTCCCCTATCGACGTTGGCAGTCTAACCGACGTTGGTGACTTCTTGACCGATGCCAGCAATATCACTGACATCGGTGACTATGCTAAGCATATTGCAGCTTATCAGGTATGCATTTGCTTTCAATTCTTTCTTTTTAGTCTTTTATTATTTCTCTTTTCTGTCTCTTTCATATTCTATTTTAACAGTGGATTGTCATCTTCCAAGAAGCCTTAGCGCTTCTAGGACTAAGCTTTTGCTTGGCAATCCACCCTTTTATCAGCTAACATTTTTCGTGTTTTAGTGTCTGTCTCTTTCAGGTGTCATCCTCCATAACCAAAGAAGATTTCTCACAATGTCTGGATAACGGTGCGCACGACTACATCCATGTACATACAAGCCTTGACCATTTCCTTAAATTTCTTCATTTTCTCTCTTTGAATGTGAAAGCAAAATAGTGTAGAAACACATCCTTCTCTTAGCCCTTTTGTGGGCTACAACTAAGTTGTTTGCCTTGACCACATTCTGTCCCTAATTTACTACCACATGATCAAATGAGTGCTCACCTTCTTGAAAGTTCAAAAAAGTGATTTTAAAAGGTTCCTTTCTTACATTTCTTCCTTATTAACTTGGCACTTTAATTGGGGTCATGAAAGTCATGTCTTCATGAGGCATTTGAGAACCTTCTTTATGTTTTGGGGGAGACATGTTATCATGTGATTGAAAGGAAAGACCATACTACATATAATAATTATGACACCCTTTACCAATTAGATCCATTATAATCTCACCTAACTACCCACATGGAGTTGGCCATTGTCCTTCTTGTACATAGTTGTTCTGAGTTGGCACCAAAGCCCTTGAAATACTAGTAGTATTGGGATTGAAACTATTGTAAGGTTTGGTCTGTGTAATTTTCCCTTGGCCTTGTTGGTTAGGTGGATAAGGTGGCCTATTACATGGGTAATATTGATATGTAGCTTGGTAATGGGATTGATAGGGCCTATAAGATGTAATATGTTGCCTTTCTAAGGATACTAGTTTGTTTTTTTGGGCTTTGAGTAGTCCTTCTATCTTACCAAGCCTATCTCCTTGGTTGCCATCACACTAATCTTGATTTTTTGAAGATGGAAATGGAGAAATGGTGGGGGTAAGGGGTTAAATTTCTATAAACAATGGCATGAAAGGTTTAGGAGTAAGCTTGTCTTCGTGGATTAAGTAGTTTTCTTCTCTTATGGATATCTCATAATATTTTGGTAAGGTAGTCCCCCCATGGACTATATCATCATAACTACATCAAAATTCAAGGCCCTTAGATAATATAAGAAGGCATAGTTAGGGGTGGTCTTGATGATGACAAGAATCCTATCCCATGTTTTTTGAAATCTATAATTAAAATCTACTATGGATTCTCGGGGGGATCTTTTAATTAAGGTGAGATTTTCTACTAAGGAAACATGGTCACTTTTACCCTCAAAATGTTTACATAGACACTCACCAAATTCATCCCATTTGTTTGTAAAGTTAGGAATGAGACCCTTATACCACTGAAGTGATTTATCCCTAAAGGAAGTTGCCAAGAGTCTCATCACCACATTTTCTTAAGTTATGTTATCTACTGAGCATAAATTAGCTATGTCTATTATGTGTTCCACATGGATGGTAGAGTTTTTCCTATAATTTAGGGAAGAATTTTAAGGGTAGAAACTAGGATATCATCAAATAGGTTAATATTCAAAGGATCACCACCATTAAAGAGTAAATGCTTGTATTATAGGTCTAACCATTAGGATTATAGGACTTATAGAAGACTTTATCTAAGCAAAATTGGTAGAATTAGGGGAATTGAGAGGTGTAGGATTGGGGTTAGACCTAGGAAACCTCTTTTTCCTTAAAATATCCAATGATAGTTCAATAAATTCAATCTACTTACCTTTTAAAGAAGATCTGGTAGACACCTTTTATATGAAACTACATGTAGACCTTGTACTAATTGCCTTTAGCTTTCAAATGTCCTCCAAAGTTGTCAAAGAATGTCTCAAGGCACTTGATAACTAGTCTCAGTGGGTGTTTTAATACTGTTAGCTACCTAAGTTACACCCTCTTGAAAAGGATTGTTCAAACCCTCCTCAAACATGGACTAATATTGGATTGACCTATAAGTTACGGGATACCTATAGTATAGGTCAAGATTATATATTTATGGGGATAGCTCCCTTGCTTTTTTACTTGAATATTCTCTCTAAGACCTAATTTTATTATGATGAAAAGGTAAAAGAGATGAAAACTTATAAAATAACCTACACTAAATTGTTGATGCACCCATATTTGAATATCCTCTCTTGGTTTGTCCCTTAAAAAAACTAATGAACCTAATGAAAAAAACAACTGATCAAACCTCCTAATAAATTCCTAAACATGAATATTTCATGTGAAAATCAAGTGGAAGCTTTGTGACTTGAAGGCTAAAAACCTAGGTCTGCTAAAGACACTATTATCCCATCAACACTTCAAGAACATTCTTGACTATCAAGACTTCACACAACCTACATAGACTAATAACATAATATTAGGTACATGAAAGGACCTATAGAATACAATGACACTCATACATTCTACAAATTAACTCTCATAAAGTATACTAACATTCAAACAAGAATTTTACAACTATTCTTTTATTGATTCAAAGGCACAAGTTATAATTTTGATAGAGATTTACTAAACCCAATCAAGGGATGATAAAACAAGATATCAATGCAACGTTTTATATAATGTTTATGAGAGATTAAAGAAAAATATAGGCATAAGAAAGGCCATGAATGATACCAAGGTGGCACATGTCAATTACAACAATCATAATCACTCCCCTCATGTATTGATGTCCTTCATTGACTCCATTTTGGCATCAAGATGAGGTGTAGAGTCTATGAATTCCTTATTTTAATTAATGTAGAGCCTAAAAATGCTCAAAATATCCTATTATCCTATCCAATATTAGTTACAAGGTGCACATGGGGTGTGACTAGGACTTAAGAGGTGTTGAGCAACCTCCTCTTCACTGTGCATGTTGGCTTTATATTGAAACTTTCTCTATTATTTCATATTGGCCTTCAATATGAAATCTAATCACCTTAATGGAAGTTACAATGCCTCAACATGGCCCATTAATGATTTAATTCCATTATACACCTACTAGGCCCTTCTAAGAAGGCCTATCCTACTAATCCTCATCTTTCTGCATATTCATTACTTGAATGACCAGATAACTGAACCAGACTCTCAGATAATCTAATTGTACAAACTAAAATTACATCACACACACATGTGTAACTCCATTTTTTAAAACCCCTTTTAGCCCATTTATCAAACAATTAACCTCCCTAACCCATGCTTTTACCCCTCACACATTTAATTAATTTAAAATACTTAATTAAGTTAATTAAAAACCCCTTTTGCCACCTTACCTGGCCACCTTTCCCTATGACTAATTTTCACCTAATGATTCACCTCAAAGACCCAGTCCTCTCATCCTATTTACCCAAGACTTAGTGTCACTTCCAAACTAAATTATTAATCAATTACCTCCTTCTTAACCTCTTATTTTTATCATTTTGTAATGAGTGCCACACTTGGCACTAAGAAATATAGAAAAGAGGCCAAAAATAGTAAGGTTTACCTATTCTAGGTCTGCTAACGTCGGTCAACCCACGACCAATGTCAATAGGATCACCGATGTCATTGATATAAGCCAAAATCCAACTTGAAGTTTAGGTCAGAAAAAAATCACTCTTACATGCATTCAAGCTCCTGGCATTCAACTTTTAACATCCTAGCTTACTATCATCTTGTGTAAGTCAATCATGATCAAGAACTAAGATCTTGAGGAACAATAGCACCCACTTATTCTCTCTATTAAGGAATTTAGGTTTGGACCACCTGATAGGGGCCATCAATCTAGCACTTATCATTTAGTGACCACTAGAACTAAGTACATCACTTATTCTATAGGTCTTTTAAACATTTATTCTGCCATGACTTTATATCTACTATGCATTGTTTTACACATGATTGATCAAATGCCTATGAAGGAGTTATAAAGCTTCCTTGCTTATTTCCCCTTAACCTTGTTGTTCCCAAAATTAGCTACACTCATTTTTGGGACAATCCCTGCAAAACTTGTCTGTCTCACCTCTTTTTCTCTAAGTTCATTTTTTGAGACGAGTTTTTCTTGTTCTCATGTTTTCCCAACTAGCATCGCTTAAATTTTGTAACGTCTCTTTATTGCATTTCCCCAAAATGCAAAAGTCATTACAGTCTCGATGTGACCAGGGGACAAAATTCTCATTTTCTAGAGTTAGTCTTTTTCTTGCTCTTTCGTGCAAAAGTGGCAAATTTTGTTGACAATGCATTTTTCTCTTTTCCATGCAAAGGCAGCAAATTTTTCCACCCTTGCATCCAAAGTGCAGGAGCGGTGAAATTTTTTGCCCATGCATTTTTGTTTCCCCCTTGCACAAGTGGCAAATTTCACCGCCCCTACACTACCTTATTTTTCATGCATGACATTTATGGCCGCACGCATCAAGTGGTTGGGGATGATTTTTGCCCTATTTAATCTCTTTTTAATTCTTTTTTGTTTTATTTCTTTCAATTCTCCTCCTACCCTCTACCTCTAGATGATCCAGCAAGTGGGAAGAAGCATTTTTCATTGGATTCAAGTTCTCGTCACATGTTATTTTCCAAGTAGGTCTTCATTTTTGCATTTTATTTCGTGTTATTTCCTATTTTTAAGTTTTCTTTTAGTTTTCTTTTTTCCTCCTCTTCCCTTCCTCCTGTCGAGACACCTTTCTCCTTCCACCGCACTCCTTTCCTCCACTTCACTTCCTCCCCATTTGGCTTTTCATCCTTTTCCTCCATGTAAGGATGGCAATTTTTGCCGCCCTCCCTTTTTTTCCCCAAGTCTCTTACCCATGTACGGGTAGCAATTTTTTTCACCCTAACACTGCATTTTCTTCTTTTGCATCAGTGGAAGATTTTGTAGCGATGCAACTTGACTCGACCACATTGTAGGGGTGGCAAAATTTGCCGTCATTACACCTTTTTCTTACCTGTAAGGGCGGCAAATTTTGCTGCCCTTACACTTTCTTTTCCTAAAATACATAGGCAACAAATTTTTCTACTAATGCATTTTTCATCTTAATATGCATAAGCAAAAAAATTTGTCGCCTATGCATTCACACCCATCCCACATGCTAGGGTGGCAAATTTTTCCACCCCTACATCCTTTTTCTCCATTTTTCTCTAACTCCAAAGAATTTTCATTTCTTCAATTTTTCATGCCTCCTCCCCATGTTCCTCTCACTTTCCAACCCACTCACACCTTGGCCTTATCAAGTGCCCTTCCTTGGTCATGATTACCTGACATGCAACTTCCCTAAATTACCAATTTTTCTCTAACTGTATGATCATGATTTTTATCGCAGTTCCCCCTAAGGATCCTTCTTCATCGACGTGCTCTCAACAAAGGCTCATCCTGATGACTAAAGCTTCTCCAAAGAAGTCGAAGGCCATGAAGTACCAATATCAAGGTGTTTTCCCAATCACCTCGGTCACTTCCAATGTCGATGACATTAGAGACACAGAGATCAGCCACGTGGATATGGCCAAGTTCATGAAAAGAACTAAGGCAATAAACTCGAGCTCAGAAATGAAAATAATAATTGAGAGTAACATCCATCTAGTCTCCTCTTTCCCTATGGTGGTGAATCACATAGAGTTCATCCTTCAATGTGCTCAGTTTTATAACAAAGAGAACAGGACAGTGTCAGATGCCAGTGGCAACACGATAAATTGACTGGACCCCAAATTTATCGATAAAGTTTTCATGTGCCTTCCTACTATCAAAGTGTTGAAAATCAACTTCATTAAGGCATAGAAAGATTACGACAAAGATCTTGAGAGGGAAAAAAAGGTGATGAACAATAGATGGCTCAAGACTCCCAGAGCCAACTTGTCTAGATGGCCATGGAATTTTTTGAGAAGTGATTTTATAAAGGAAGTTAGTGACTTAATTACTCTTCTTAGTAGAGTATGAAGTCTACCATCTTCTTCCCAATTCCATGAATGGATGTATCCCTTTATTAAGATAATTCTACAAGGGAAACAAGTCATCTTCCGGGGTGAGTAGATTAGCAACACTCTTCATGAGAAATTGACAAAGGTGTCTACTAATTTAAAGTTCTATATGACTTCATACTTAGTATATATTATGGCTTCAATTTGAACCTTTCTAAGTTTGACAACAAAAAGAGATAGAAGAACTACCCCTGTTTATTCATATTACCCTTAGCTGACACTAAAATGATCAATCTGTTACTTTAGGAGGGTAAATGATGCCTTATTTGTAGTATTTTTGTGTCTTTTCAATCCTCAGCTAAAATAGAAAAGAGTATCAGATGAAGCCTGGATGGTTGTCAATGATTTTGGCTACATGTTTTTACAATTCCCCTCCTTTTGCTATCTACGAGTTGGCTTTTTCCAAGGCTATCCCTACATGCTCCCCAAATTTCCTTCTAACAAATTAGTCCTAATAGAGCTATGTATATAAATTATTGTCATACACACTAAGAAAATGGAACTTGAGAAGCCAAGTTTCAGGTTTCCAATAGAAATTGGTAGATACTCAATTTTGACTACTGCCAAATCAAGGGTAATGGAGACAGAAATGCAACTGGTCACCATGAAGCAGTTCAAAAGAAGGCCCAATTTTGACTACAGGAGTGTCAAAGATATCATCAGAAGAAAGACTCAGTTTCATGAGTCCATGATTGAAGACATCTGCATAGACTTGAGAATAGTAGAAGAAATCAAAAGAATGGACTACAGCAGACTAACTCTAGAGCAGATTCAATATCTAGGGCTTGTAGATATTCCCCCTAATTTAGTTGATGATAAAAATATAATTAATAGTATATATCTGGCTAAAAAAGATGCTAACTCTCCTCTTCCTCTAATTCAGTGGTCTTAAAAGGATTTGACTTCTTTAAAGATGAGATTTGAAAAAATATTGGCTAACACCAATGATTGGCTAGCGACCAAAGAAATCACATTGAAAGAATTCATCACAAGATCAAAGGCTAAATTCTAAGAAGAAACAAGGAAGAGAGAAGAGAATATAACTAAGAATAAAGGTGACATTCCTTCTCCTTCTAAGCCTCACAAGCCTAGGATCATCTTTGTGTCAAAAAAATTGAAAGTTATTGAGAAGGAGCCAGAATCAACAACTATGGAGGCTAAAAAATAAAGCACCCAAGAACAGGTGGTAGAATAGATGGAGATGGATGATAGGCCTTCAAAGCAATAGAGAACTAAAACTCTATCTCCTTAAGAAGGGGCATGACCACTTGTAGGGGTTTCTTCTTCACCGCCCCAATCCCCTGTGGCATCTCATTTGCCTCTTTCTCCCATCAGCATTCCTTCTTTTAGAGCTGCCTCTCCTTCTGGATTTATTTTTGGTGACCCTCAAGGCCCTTCTAGAGATGTCCTTCGATCCTCAAGATCTATCCCTAGTCTCTCATCTCCTTCTTTCAATATCAAAGATAGTTCTGTCATCAACCAGCCAACAGCTGATACAATTTCACTTGTTACGCCCACTGCACCCACTGTTCCCATTAGTAGTGCAGATGTTACCCTAGTAACACTAGTTGTAAGGACTGTTGCCATGGTAAGTGCTTCTGCTCTCCCACTTCGGTTATCAACTTTCACATCCAAAAGGAAGAATCAAGCCATCTCTACAAATGACTTTGATTTTGGCAAAATAGTGTCAGTGAAAGCTAAGACCCCTAAGAAACCAAGGATCTTTTCAAAAATGGTTGAGGAAAAGGGGCACAAATTTTTGGAGATAGCCAAACCTCCATAGGATGCAACCCTAGAGGATTTTGACATGAGAAACTATTTCATTTCTCATGTTAAGTTGGGGAAAGTAACTCATGAGGGTGCGAAGAGCGACCTATAGTCAGCAATGGATATCATGGTCCAAAAATTTGACAGGGAGAAAGAGATGAAAGATTATTACAAGGCAAAGGTAGAATAATTAATTGTGGTAGTTAGGAGATTCACTTTTTCTCCTGAAGTACCAACCCCAGAAGCATTTTCCATAGATGATCATGTTATCCAAAAAGTAGAGAAAACCTATATGAAAGGAAAAGTACTTAAAGATTATATATAAAAGATGCATACACAAGGAAATTCCTTGCTTACAAAGGTTGCTGAGAAGATAAAGAAGATAAAGAAAATAAAAATAGATTTAGAAGACCTTGTCTCTCTTATTTCTCAAGATATTAATAGTATAAATAAATATCTTAGCAAGTGGGTAGGGATGAAGGCTCTAAAAAAATTGTTAGGTTGTGGAGCTAAAAGTTTCACTGATGCAAACAGGGGAGGAGGTTGCTAAGAGGTTGTTGAGTTGTAGAGCAACCGACGTTGGTCTGATCAGCTGATGTTGGTCAGATAGAGTGAGAAGAGCAACTAACGTCAGTCAAAGATCGGCCAGCATCGGTCACCTCCAGGCAGACAGGGATTGACATCAGTCGCCTGTGTGGTTCCAAAACTATTAGTTGCATGAATAGTTTGTTAATGAACCAAGTGTTTGCATGTTCAGAGCTAATTTTAGACTTTAAGCTATGGATTTAATTATTTTAATTACATGTCTAATTATTGTTTGCATGAGATCTATTTAAGAGACTCATAGGCTATATTGTAAGGTGTTCTAGTTTGAGTTGAGCAAAGTTAGCTCCTTTTGTGTGTGAAGTGAGCAAGGGTGTTCCTCTTAGTTCCACAATAGTGCCAAGTGTGGGTGCTAGTTTTAGAGAATTAGAAGGGTTCTTTAGGTGTGTAGGATCTTGGTCAGCAGGTGTTGCAAGGCCAAGTTTGGAGATCTACATGGGTAAGTAAGATCATTGATCTGTAGGTGTATGTGTGTGCATGATCCAAGTTTACAGGTGTGCAGAACTAGATTGATTTGTAGGGGTGCAAGATTAGGGAGGATAGCAACACAATAGGGAGCAAGATCAGGGAGGATCTACTTGGAGTACAGTGTGTACTCGGTTATAGAGTAAGAGAGGAAGGCAAGGTAGTTCCTTCCATAAGTAAGATCATTTGCGTTACAGGTTGTTACATTTTAGGGGAGATCTACTTGGAGTGCGTAGAGCACTTTTGGAGTGTGTGGAGAACTTGTGGAGTGCATGGAGCACTGGTGTAATGGAAGTAGTGGATACTGACTGGTTGGAGGTGAACACCAACTCTATGTTTGAGTTGTGTGTTGGGACCATAAGAGAGAGAGCTTTGAGGAAAGAAGTACTGTACACTTGAGGTGTGGGAAGCCTCTGAGAGGTGTGGAGAAGAAGTGGCATATTCTTTATTATATTCTTTTATGGATGAGTATTAATATAAGTTGTGTATTGTCTCTCATATTCTATGTTATTTTTGGTTTCTAGTTACTTGTTACTTCTAGTTTAATTCTGCATCTTAAGTTGCTTGTGCATGGTAATCAATTGTGCTTCCATGAGTTCCTAACAGTTGGTATCAGAGCTAAGGTTGCAGGGAGCAAGTTTTGTGTTTGGTTACAAGGCACTCTCAGGGGTTTTTGATTGAGTGGGAGTATAGCAACGACAGAAGAAAGTAAGCTACGAATGGAGAAACTAAATAGCATGAATGGTCACTTACGGTGTTATGGAAAGAAAGAGCAGGTAAATAAAGATTGTTGGTTGGTAGCAGATCAGCATGAAGAAGTAGATGTTGCAGGTGTTGTTGCACAAGATGCTCTAGATAAAGTTGAATCTTGGTTAATAGATTATGTTGCCTCTTTCCATATATCCCCAAGTAGAGGGGTTGGTGAGCCTTGTCAGATTATTGGCAAAGGGGAAGTGTTGCTAAAATTACAGGCAGCCAACACATGGGTGTTGAAGAAGGTCATGCAAGTCCCAGTCTTGGAGATGTGACTAATTGCTTCAGAAAAGTTGGGTGATGAGAGATGCACAAGAACTCTCACAGCGGATGCACTTAAATTAGCATGTGGTAAGAAAGTAGGTACTCTTTATCTACTTGCTTGTATTACTGATTCCACTTTTGTTGCACAAGTGCGGCTTTATAGGCTTGGTCACATAAGTGAGAAGAGAATGGATGTTCTTAAGTCAAAAGGGAAGAGTTCAGCTTCGGAGAGCATAGACCGAGATTTCTATGAGCAGTGGGATGCTACAAAAAAAGATTGGATTTATTACAAGAAAATCAAGACTGATGTATTTGATAAACTTAAGAACTAGAAAGCCTTGGTGTTCTTGGAGGAGATGATAGATAGAGACCAGTGGATGGGGTTGGATACTTCTGAGCAGGGCAGTTTGGACATGGCTTTTGATTCAAAGGAGCTTGCGGGTAAAAAGTCATCACTCACAGGCATACACAAGTACTAGTGTCGGTCAAGGGTAATTGACATCGAATAAACAGGTGCTGACATCAGTCATGTGTAAACCAAAGAAGTCAGTGGTGTCAGGTAGGTGGAGACCAACGTTGGTAGGATAATCAGCATCGGTGACCTAGACAGTCACATGGAACTGATGTCAGTCAGATGCAGACTGTGTAGTGATCAAGGTCGGTCACTAAGACAGGTTTTGGGTGGACAGCAAGCTGTCAAGGAGTCTTAAATGCCCATGGAGAGAACTAAAAGTGTAATTAGGCCTCAAATTCGTTGTTCCTCTTCTTTTTACTAGTTGTTGATTACAGAGCAGGAAGGATCTAGGAAACAGTGGGAGCATGGCATGAATAGGGTGCAGGACCAAATGGGAGATTTGGTAGGGTTGCCAACCGGTATGAAAAGCATTGAGATGAATGGATACCTTAGTTAAATAATAGAGAGAATGGATACATGAGATGGAAGGCCAGGTCATATGGTCTTGAGGAAGCTACAGGATAGTGGTACAAGTTTTGACAGGTGGATGACAAAGCAGGGCTTTAGTCAATGTCAGTGTAACCATTGTATTTTTCTTACCAGGTGGATGATGGTCGTAACATTATCTTGTTACTATATGTTGATGGTTTGCTAGCAGGTGTGTACATATAGGGTTTTGTTGAGCTAAGGGTAAGATTAGTTCAATGGTTTGCCATGAAGGATTTGGAGCAGTGAAATTCTTTGGCATGAGAGACATGGAGATCATAGGTTGATTTTGTCTCTAGTGGAAGCTGATGTGAATCAGGGGTTGGTGAGGTTTAAGATGTAGAATCAGAGCACACCAAGGGCTAGACAATTTAGTGTCTAAAATCACATGAGGTTTGGTATAGACTTGAGTTTGCCCAAGCAGTGGGTGCTGTCAAAAAGTTTGGAGCCTATCCAGGAAAGAAGCACTGGAGGGCAGTTTAGTGGATTCTTAGGTATTTGAGAGGGACCAACAACAGGTCGACATGCTATACAGGGTCAAGTTTTTTTTACATGTGTTTGTAGATGCGGATGCAGTAGGTTACTTAGATGACAGGAGGTGCACCATAGGTTGTGTGGTGGGTGGTTTTCAAGATTGATCTTGAAGAGGGATACAAGCTAGGATACAGATTAGATGGGGTACAAGTACAGGTATAGTGTAGCTATTTATCTCCAAGTGAGAGATTGTTAGGTTGTGGAGCTAAAATATTCACTAATGCAAATAGGGGAGGAGGTTGCTGAGAGGTTGCTGAGTTGCAGAGCAACTGACATCAATCTGATTAGCTGATGTTAGTCAGATAGAGTGAGAAGAGCAACTGACGTCGGTCAGAGATCGACTGGTGTCAGTCACCTCCACACAGACAGGGACCGACCTCGGTCACTTGTGTAGTTCTAAAACTATCAGTTACACGAATAGTTTGTTAATGAACTGAGTGTTTGCATGTTAAGAGCCAATTTTAGATTTAAATTTGTGGATCTAATTATTGTAATTAGATGTCTAATTATTGTTTGCATGAGATCTATTTAAGAGACTCATAGGCTGTATTATAAGGTGTTTTAGTTTGAGTTGAGCAAAGTTAGCTCCTTCTGTGTGTGAAGTGAGCAAGGGTGTTCCTCCTAGTTCCACAGTAGTGCCAAGTGTGGGTGCTAGTTTTGGAGAATCATAAGGGTTCTTCAGGTGTGTAGGGTCTCGGTTAGCAGGTGTTGCAAGGCCAAGTTTGGATATCTACATGGGTAATTAAGATCATTGATTTATCAGTGTATGTGTGTGCATGATCCAAGTTTGTAAGTGTGTTAAACCAAATTGATTTGCAGGGATACAAGATCAGGGAGGAGAGCAACACAATAGGGAGCAAGATCAGGCAAGATCTACTTGGAGTATAGTGTGTACTCGGTTATAGAGCAAGAGAGGAAGGCAAGGCAGTTCCTTCCATAAGTAAGATCATTTGGGTTGTAGGTTGTTACAGTTCAGGAGAGATCTACTTGGAGTGCGTAGAGCACTTTTGGAGTGTGTGGATCACTTGTGGAGTGCATGGATCACTAGTGTACTGGCAATAGTGGATATTGACTGGTTGGAGGTGAACACCAACTCTGTGTTTGAGTTATGTGTTGGGACCGTAAGAGAGAGAGAGAGCTTTGAGGAAAGAAGTATTGTACACTTGAGGTGTGGGAAGCCTCTAAGAGGTGTGGAGAAGAAGTGGTATCTTCTTTATTATATTCTTTTCTGGATGAGTATTAATACAAGTTGTGTATTGTCTCTCATATTCTATGTTGTTTCTGGTTTCTAGTTACTTGTTACTTCTGGTTTAATTCTACATCTTAAGTTGCTTGTGCATGGTAATCAATTGTGCTTCCACGGGTTCCTAACAGAAATGTACCTTAGTATCAATTAGCGTCATTACCAACAAATATTTCTATGTTGAAATCAAAGAATCACTTATTTACAGATTCCAGGTACTTAAGGAGCTGATCGAAGATCTCAAGTCTTCCAAGGATGCTAGTGAGAAAGGTGACACCAGCCTATTAAATAGACTAGAGGAATTGGCTTATGATCTCACCTCTAGAGATAATCAATTTATTTTAGCAGAAGACATGATTTAAGAATTCAAAGGTATGATCCAAAGGGATTTCAAAGAGAAAGCATTTTCAAAGACTTCTGTGGATAACATTTTAGATACTTAGTTAACTCTGGATAATCTAAGAACTAGGTTAACCAGTCATGCCAAATCAATCATAGCATTGAAAGATGTTACAATCAGAGCCAAAGTAATCTTCAAGAATATCATTGTGCTAGACCGTATAGAAATTCAGGCATCTATCACCATGTATGATGCTCCTCTGAAGAAGTCCGGTAGCAAGAGTTGAATTATTCCTCCATTCTCTCTTTTTTTTCCTTCTCATGTACTTTTGTCATGTAAAAGTACATGCCCTTTTGTAATATGTAATTACATGTAAAAAATCCAAAAATATCCCAAAGTCAACGATGACTCATCTTTGACTAGGTTTTTAATATTTTAATCTTTTTCTAATTTTGAAAGTTTCTCCCTATATATAGAGGAAACCTCTTTTGTAATAGTATCTCTGGATAATTGAGAGCAAAAACTCTACTGAAATTGAAACACTTCTTGAGACTTTGTGCTCAATTTATAAATCATATTTTGTCGAATGAATGAGAAATAGGTTAATTTAAGACTTTATGTTGAAGTAATTTGTGTTACTTAAGAAATAGTTCTTATGTTCTCTTTCCTAATAATCTCTCATCTGTTCGATTTAATAAGCAAAGTGTGGGTATTGAAATTATCTAAAGATGTTTCTAAAAGATAAAAGAATGACTTTGAGATACTTTTATCTTGGTGACCCTTTTATCAATTGTAGTTTTAGGCAAAGACTTTAGGCTTTATTTCACTCTATTGTTACGTGTGTTCCGAATCAGTGAAGGAGGCAATGGAATACTTTATGCTTTCATGGGTTTCCTTGTGGACCTTATTACTACTTCAAGAGATTTTCTACTATGTGTTGGAACCCATTTCTAAAAGAAGAGGAATACTTTTAAGCATCAACCAAAACCTCTTTCTTTTGTTCCTTGGACATCATCTCTGAAAAAATAGAGATGGATGGTGTTATACTACCCTGAATATTATTTTTTGTTTATTTATATACATATATAGCATATAAGTGATTCATAGGGAAACTCCCCTTGATGAGAGGAGAGATTTATCTCATTAAGATGTGGTAAACCTATGTTTTTTATGGCATAAATCTCCTTGTACTATGGTTGATATACCCATTTTATCATTAGTTAGTTGACGACAAAATATTCACCCAACAGCTTTTGGTGACTCTACTGGGGAAATGAACGTGTATTTTGAAGCCTCAAGCTTCAACTTAAAGCAACTTTAGTTCTTTTTTCATTTGACACTATGGCAGATCCATCATACACATGAGGCTAGAGAGCTCAAGGTATTGTTGATCCTGTATTCGAGTTGGTGTGACAAATTAATTTTGAGATTTTTCCTCCACCATCTCGCCTTCAGCAAACTAGGAGTTTCCCTCCTACCAACACCAGATCTCTGATACTTGGTGAAGCTTCTAGTCTCAATACTGGTAAGGCTTTGTCTTTATTGACCCCACCAAGATTTGTTATTCCGTTATTGTCATAATGGCTCAAAGTTTGTGGGGTAATTCTTTTGGCCCTCTTAATTTGACCCCACCCTTACACAAATTACCTCATAGTTCTAGAAAGAATTTTCCCAAATTTTTTGGTGATGAGAAGGTTCACCCTGATGAGCATATTGTTTCCTTCTCTATAGCATGCAGCATAATAGGTGTGGAATTTAAAGACGTAGCAGTGAGACTTTTTATAGAAACTCTGTAATGCGTTGCCATGGATTGGTTTTACCACCTTCAATCTCAAACTATAACTGACTAGAATACACTCAAATCTAAATTTGAAGCTAGATTTAAATTTGTTGAAGACATGCACACCTTGTTAGCTCAGCTTACGTAGATAAAGAAGGAACCTCATGAGCCCATGAGGGATTTCATAGCCAAATTAAATAAGTTAAGGAACTAGATTTCTACCATCGCTCAGCCCATGTCAGAGAATGTCAAGTGCTTTTTCATCAACTCGTAACTTCTTGAAGTAAGTTTTCTATTGAGGCAGGGTGGCCCTATGGATCTCATGATGGCTCAAAATTTAGCTACTGAGATTGAGGATGATCTTATCCCAATAGGTAAGAGCAAAAAAGACTAGTAAAAATAGATTTTCTTCATCTACAGAAAGTTCTTATACAAGCACTACAGATCTTATGGTGCAAAAGTTGACAAATAAACTGATAGCTTTGAAAAGACAAATGGCCCAAGGTATGTCTACTCCCACTTATCAAGATATGCCAAGAAAAATATTTCAAAATCAACAATATCAAGGCAATGTTGCCTAAAACCAAGGGCATCCAAATCACCTACCTCCCCCACATGGGAAACTTGCCATTGAAGCAGCACCTACCAATTCAGTGGTTAGTTACCTAGAGGCTGAACACGATTTCTCACTCCAACCTAAGTTGGACCAACAAGATGATGCTAATCTCTTTAGAGAGCAAGAAGAAGAATTAGCTGGTGACTCCAATATTGATTTTCTAGATTATCAGGATGAAGTTAGAAGTAAAGGAGAAGGGTTTGATGGATCTTATGCTATTTTTCCTATATCTCGAAACCAGTCAACTCCACAAACTAACAAAGGAAAAGCAAAAGAAGAACCTCAGCCGGTGGTCTCCATCGATAAATGAGGGACTTCATTGCCTTTCCAACTAAAAGATCAGGTAAATAACAAAAAATTAAGTACCTCAAACCGTCCCATATCTTCCACCTCTATTTCTCATACCAATGCCACACCCACTAAAGATCAAGATGATGGGCCCTCTTCCTCTATCTCAAATTCATTTCAATTATTTGATATAATTGATCACACCAAAAAGACTAAGATTCAAATGACTGAGATTGAGTATTTGTGAGCCAATCCTAAATAATTTGATAGGTTGGCAGAATATGTAAAAAATAAAGCCATTCCCACAAGACAAGATTCTTCAAAGATAACTCATGATTCTCCTAAAGATAAATCCACCCAAAATAATATTTTTTGTGACTCCTCCTGTTGCTCTCAAAAAAATAGAACTTTTTTATGTTTTCCTACTAATAAATGGTGATAAATTGAGTAATTGCATAATAGACTCTGAAGCTTTTGATAATGTTATGCCTACCAAGGTGGCAAATTCCCTTGGTCTAGCTTTGACCAAAACTTTTGGGAGGTATTTTTCTATGGAAAACAAGCAAGTTCCACTCCTTGGTCAAATAAAAAATGCCCAATTTGTGTTCGCATCTTTTCCAGAAAAGAAGATAAAAATAATGGTTTTGGTGGCCGATGTTCCGGCCTCTTATGGCATCCTTCTTGGGTGAAATTTATGCAAAGATATTAGTGGTGAGCTAAGCATGGACGTGTCTAAGGCAAGGATCCTAATTCAAGGTATTATGAAGAGATTGCTTCTTGAAAGAGAGGCAAAATATATAGTCACCTGATCATTAGCACCAGAAGCTCAAATTTTATTTGAGTCTTTGGGCATGGGTAACTACTTCTTATCTATAGATGAAGTTCATGAGGCATCTGATGAAACTCTTATAGGTAACAATAATAAAATGTATTTAGCTGACACAACAGGAGAATCGGTGAAGCAAAATGAATACATGGAAGAATTTTTTCCTCTAAATAAAGAAGTTTTCAATGAAAAAGTGGTGTCTAGTGAGGTATGGATTTTAGAATTCGATGGTAGTTGCTCCTCTACCAGTTTAAGATCTAGGGTTGTGTTGGTATCTCCTCAAGGAGATATTTTTCCTTTATCCTACAAGTTGTAGTTTAGCAACACCAACAACACAGCTGAGTATGAATCCCTATTGCTTGGATTGCAAGTTGCTAGAGAAAAAGGCATTAAACTCCTTCATGTTAAAGGGGATGCTGAATTAGTGGTTTGTCAGGTAAGAAACCTCTATCAAATTAAGAATGAAATATTACGCCACTACCACAATCTAGTCTGGGACCAAATTAAAAATTTTGATGCTTTTAGCATCTCTGCCATTCTGAGAGAATTCAATGATTAGGTAGATGCTTTGGCTATTTCTGCTACTCTCTTGGTTCTCCATCTAGACTTTAAAAGAAACAAGTACACTATTAAATTGGTCTTTTGACCAAGTTTACCTAATAATTCCAGCCATTGGAAAAGTATTCAATAATGACAATCAAATCATTACATTTTTGGAGAAAAAAGACAGCTTCAAACAGCTGCATTTTGAAGGCAGTGAACTTCAGAAATATGAGACAACTTCTGAATCAAATACAGATGTAGGTGAGGAGTTCCTACAACTTAAAGGGAATAATATTTCTAAAGGCTTGGTTTCCCTAGAGAAACTATTTGATAACCATGATAGATTTATCAAACAATAGCGAACGGATTCAAGCTCCTCTCAGGATTTTGATCAAGTAAATCTAGGAACCAAGGGAGATTCTAAGATGGTGAACATTGGGAAATTTTGCACTCTCGAGAAGAAATTCAAGTTCACTACTCTACTCCACCAACATATATATGTCTTAGCATATTCCTATGATGACTTGAAATCACTCAGGCTTGATGAAAGTTGCCATGACATTCCTCTTAAGGCTAACTCAGTGCCTTACAAGTAAAATTCCAAGTAATATAATCCAAAAATATCAAGTACTATTTTATCTGAAATACAAAAAATACTTGATGCCAAAATAATTTTCTCAATCCATCACTCCACATGGATTGCCAATATAGTTCCTGTGAGAAAGAAGAATGGCAAAATTTGAATTTGCATGGATTTCAAAAACTTGAATCAGTTATCTTTAAAAGATAAATACGCTCTCCCTATCATGGATCAAGTTTTGTAGATGGTGATAGGTTCAGAGTTGTTATTAATTTTGGATGGTTTCTCAGGGTACAATCAGGTTGAAGTTGAAAAAGTAGATCAGCATAAGACTGCCTTCACTACACTATGAGGCACCTTCACTTATCGAAAAATGCCTTTTGGTCTGATAAATGCAGGTGCCACATTTCAAAGAGCGATGGACCTCACCTTCAAGGATGAAATGGGTAAGTTCATTGTAGTATACCTGGATGATTTGATGGTATTTTCAAAGTATCATTCTGACCATGTCCATCATTGATAAAGAAATCTGGAACACTGTCGTCAGAATGGTATTTCTCTAAATCCCAAAAAATCTATCTTTGGGGTGATAGAAGGGAAATTTCTCAAATATATTATGTCCCAAAAAGGTATAAAAATTGACTCAAGAAGAGTCAAGTCCATCTAAGAGCTTACTCTACCTACCAGTAAAATTGTGATTCACTCTTTCTTCATAAAGGTGAATTTTCTTCGAAGGTTCATCCCTGAGTTCACTGAGAAAAATCACCACATTGTCAATATGATGAAAGGCAAAGCCACCTTTAGGTGGACTACAGAGGGAAAATCAACATTCAAAGACATCAAAGAAGTAATCGCTCATGCACCAATTTTGGTTTGTCCAGACTAGACCAAAGACTTTAAAATATACAGTTATGCTTCTAAACATACACTCTCAGCTATTTTTGTTCAACAGAACCAAGAAGGTGTGGAATCTCCTATTTCCTTCATGAGTTGTCCATTTAAATCTCACAAGTTGAAATATTCAAATATGGAGAAGCATGTGTATGTGGTGGTCAAAGTAGTTAAGAGCTTCAGGTTTTATATCCTGAATTCACATACTGAGGTTTTGGTGCTTGATACAATGGTGAAGTCCATTTTGACTCAAACGAAGTTTGGTACAAAGAGGGGTAATTGGATTTCCAAGATTTAAGAGTTTGATCTAGACATCAAACCTACCAAACTTGTGTAAGAAAAGGGTCTTTGTTAGTTAATTGCTGACAACATTCTCAAGGGAGTAGAAAATGAAGAAATAAAAATTGAAGACATGATTACGGTCCTCTTTGTTGCCACTATTGATGAGTGGTATTCTGACATCGCCCATTTTTTGATCTATGGTGAGTGTCCCGCTCATCTCTCTTATAAGGAAAAATGGAATGTTAAACTAAAAGCTGCTAGCTATGTTTGGTGAGATAATGGTTTATATAAAAGAAGCCTGGATGGGGTATTTTTTCATTGTGTCGATAAGGGACAACAAGATAAACTTTTAGAGTCTTTCCATAATTTGGCCTGTGGAAGACTTTTTTTGCACCAGTGACAGTGCATAAAATTTTGTGAGCAAGGTACTATTGGCTTATGTTGTTTCAAGATGCCTACAAATGGGTGCATAGATGTGAATTGTGTCAACAATTCATTGAGAAGCCTAAACTAGCCGCATCACCCCTCAAGCTAGTAATAATCGAAGAGCTTTTTCAATAATGGGGTATTAACTTCATTGGCATAGTTAACCCATCTTCAAGTGCCAGACATGATTATTTCCTCATGGCAACTGATTACTTTACCAAATGGGTGGAAGCCATCCCAACCAAGCACGCTACATCTGAAGTGGTGTGCAATTTTCTTAAGAAAAATGTCATCTCTCAGTTTAGGGTTCCACTTAAAATTGTAACAGATAATGCAATATGTTTCTCTTCACATGAAATTACTTAGTTCTGCTTTTATTATGGAATTACCCTATCCCATACTTTAGACTATTTTCTACAAGGGAATGGCCAAACAAAATTGAGCAATAAGAACCTAGTTACTATTATCAAGAAATTGGTAGATGACAATTACAGAACTTAGCACAAAGCATTGTTTGATGCTTTATGGGTAGATAGGATTACACCCAAGAGGGCCATAGGCATGTCACCATTCCAACTTCTATACGGCTTTAATGCGGAGATACCTATCACTCTAGAATTACCAGCGCTTAGGTTAGCCAAAGCAATCAAAGATTCAACCTTAGAAAATTCAATTAACAAAAGGATCATGTGTCTAATTGAATTGAATGAGCAGTGAACCATGGTAGTGGACTAGATTACGGTGCATCAGAATTAGGTGAAGAAGCTTTTTGATAAAAGGTCTAAGTTTTGTGATTTTTAAATTGGAGATCAAGTCTTGTTGTGGGACAAGAGGAGAGGACCAAAAGAAATGCATGGAAATTTTGATTCTTTGTGGAGAGGTCCATTTACCATTCAAAAACTCTATGGTGAGAATAGTTTCTTGCTGGAGTATCAAGATAGAGCATCATTTTCATTGCCCCATAATGGGCAACACTTGAAGCATTTCAATCCTTGAAGTTTAGATGGATTCACTTGTATATTTGTATAGTTTTTTATGTTTTATTTGTTTTCTTTCATTTTTTAGCATGACTCTATAGCCCAATGGCTTGGATGAAGGCACTTAGAGACTAGTTTCTACTCCTGTCGATCAGTTTGATCAATAAAAGTTCTCCAATAGGAGCCATCTGTTGTTCTCAAAATCAGCGACACTCATTTTTGGGACAACCCCTATGAAACTTGTCTGTCTCACCTCTTTTTCTCTAAGTTCATTTTTTGAGATGAGTTTTTCTTATTCTCATGTTTGCCCAACTAGCATTGCCTAAAGTTCATAATGTCTCTTTATTGTGTTTTCCCTAAAATGCGAAAGTCGTTATAGTCTCGATGTGACCAAGGGACAAATTTATCATTTCCCAAAATTAGTTTTTTTCTTGCTATTTCATACAAAGGCAGCAAATTTTGCCGACAATGCATTTTTCTCTTTTCCATACAAAGGTGGCAAATTTTGCCACCCTTGCATTCGAAGTGTAGGAACGACAAAATTTGCCACCCCTGCATTTTTTTCCCCCGTGTAGGAGTGGTGAATTTCACCACCCCTACACTACCTCATTTTTCACATGTGGCATTTATGGCCACACGCGTCAAGTGGTTGGAGCCAATTTTCACCCCATTTAATCTCTTTTTGGTTCTTTTTTGTTTTATTTCTTTCAATCTTCCTCCTGCCCTCTACCTCTAGACAATCCAACAAGCAGGAAGAAGCATTTTTCATCGGATTCAAGTTCTTATCACACATTATTTTCCAAGTAGGTCTTTATTTTTACATTTTATTTCATGTTCTTTCCTTTTTTAGGTTTTCTTTTAGTTTTATTTTTTCCTCCTCTTCCCTTCCTCCTATCGGGACACCTTTCTCCTTTCACCGCACTCCTTTCCTCCTCTTCACTTCCTCCCCATTCGGCTTTTCATCCTTTTCCTCCATGCTAGGATGGTGATTTTTACTACCCTCCCTTTTTTCCCAAGTCTCTTACCCATGTAAGGGTGGTGATTTTTTCCACCCTCAAATTGCATTTTCTTCTTTTACACCAGCGGTAAATTTTGTCACCGATGCAACTTGATTCAAACACATTGTAGGGGCAGCAAAATTTGTCGCCATTACACCTTTTTCATACCTATAAGGGTAGCAAATTTTTTTGCCCTTACATTTTCTTTTCCTAAAATGCATAGGTGGCAAATTTTGTCACCAATGCATTTTTCATCTTAATATGCACAAGTGGCAAATTTTGTCGCCTATGCATGCATACCCATCCCACATGCCAGGGCAACAAATTTTGCCACCCTTGCATCCTTTTTCTCCATTTTTTTTTAACTCTAGATAATTTTCATTCCTTCCATTTTTCATGCCTCCTCCCCATTTTTTTCTCACTTTCCAACCCACTCGCACCTTGGCCCTGTCAAGTGCCCTTCCTTGGTCATGATCACCCAATGTGTAGCTTCCCTAAATTACCAAATTTTTCTTAATTACACGATCATGATTCTTATCACAGTTCCCACTAAGGATCCTCCTTCATTGACGTGCTCTCAACAAAGGCTCATCCTGATGACTGAAGCTTCTCCAAAGAAGTTGAAGGCCATGAAGTACTAATATCAAGGTGTTTTCCCAATCACCTCGATCACTTCTAATGTTGATGACATTAGAGACACAGAGATCAGCCACGTGAATATGGTTGAGTTCATGGAAAGAATCAAAGTGACAAACCCAAGCTCAGAGATGACAAGAATAATTGAGAGAAACATCCATCTAGTCTCCTCTTTTCTTGTGGCAGTGCATCACACAAAGTTCATCTTTCAATGTGCCCAGTTCTATAACAAAGAGAACAGGATAGTGTTAGATGCTAGTGGCAACATGATGATTTGATTGGACCCCAAATTTATTGATAAAGTTTTCATGTGCCCTCCTGCTACCGAAGTGTTGAAAATTGACTTCATTGAGGCATAGAAAGAGTATGACAAAGATATCGAGAGGGTGAAAAAGGTGATGAACAACAGATGGCTCAAGACTCCCAGAGCCAACTTGTCTAGATGGTCACAAAATTTTCTAAGAAGTGATTTTATAGACGAAGTTGGTGACTTAATTACTCTTATCAATAGAGTACGAGGTCTACCATCTTCTTTCCAATTCCATGAATGGATGTATCCCTTTATTAAGATAATTCTACAAGGGAAACAAGTCATCTTCTGAGGTGAGCAGATCAGCAACACACTTCATGAGCAATTGACAAAGGTGTATACTACTTCAAAGTTCTATATGATTTCATACTTAGTATACATTACGGCTTTAATGCAAACCTTTCTAGGTTTAACAAGAGAAGGAAATAGAAGAACCACCCCTATTTATTCATATTACCCTTAGCTGACACTAAAAGGATTAATTCATCACTTTAGGAGGGTAAATGATGCCTTTTTCATGATATTTTTGTGCCTTTTTGATCCTCAGCTAGAACAAAAAAGAGTATTAGATGAAGCCTGGATGGTTGTCAATGATTTTGGTTGCATGTTTTTACAATTCCCCTCCTTTTGCTATCTATAACTTGGCTTTTTCTAAGGCTATCCCTACATGCTCCTCAAATTTCCTTCTGACAAATTAGTCCTAATAGAGCTGTGTAGATAGATTATTATCATACACACTAAGAAAATGGAACTTAAAAAGCCAAGTTTTAGGTTCCCAATAAAAATTGGTAGATACTCAGTATTGAATGCTGCCAAAGCAAGGGTAATGGAGATAGAAATGCAACTAGTCACCATGAAGTAGTTTAAAAGAAGGCCCAATTTTGACTACAAGGGTGTCAAGAATATGATTAGAAGAAAGAATCAATTTCATGAGCCCATGATTGAAGACATCTAGATAGACTTGAGAACAACAGAAGAGATCAAAAGAATGGACTACAATAGACTGACTCTAGAGCAGATTAAATATCTAGGGCTTATAGATATTCCCCCAAATTTAGCTAATGATAAAAATATAATTAACAGTAGATACCTGATTAAAAAGTCACTAACTCTCCTCTTCCTCTAATTCAGTGGTCCCAAAAGGAGTTAACTTCTTTAAAGATGAGATTCAAACCAATATTGGCTGACACCAATGATTGGCTAGTGGCTAAAGGAATCACATTGATGGAATTCATCACAAGATCAGAAGTTGAATTTAAAAAATAAATAAGGAAGAGAGCAGAGAATAGAACTAAGAATAAAGGAAATGTTCCTTCTCCTTCTAAGCCTCACAAGCCTAAGATCATCTTTGTGTCAAAGAAATTGAAGGTTGCTGAGAAGGAGCTAGAATCAACAGCTATGGGGGCTAAAGAACAAAACACTCAGGAATAGGCGATAAAATGGATGGAGATGGATGACAGGCCTTCAGAGTAATAGAGAACTAAAAATGTATCTCCCTAAGAAAGGGCATGACCACTTGCAGGGATTTCTTCTTCATCACCCCAATCCCTTATGGCATCTCCTTCACCTCTTTCTCCCATCAGCATTCTTTCTTCTGGAGCCACCTCTCCTTTTGAATTTATTTTTGGTGACCCTCAAGGTGCTTCTAGAGATGTCCTTTGATTCTTAGGATCTATCCCTAGTCTCTCATCTCCTTCTTTCAATATCGAAGATAGTTCTACCATCGACCAGCAAGTGGCTGATACAGTTTCACCTACTATGCCCAATGTGCTTGTTGTTCTCATTAGTAGTGTAGATGTTACCATAGTAACACCAACTACAGGGATTATTGCCATAGTAAGTGCTTCTACTCTCCCACCTTGGTTATCAACTTTCACACCCAAAAGGAAGAAGCAAGCCATCTCTACAAATGACTTTGATTTTGGCAAAATAGTGCCAGTGAAAGCTAAGACCCATAAAAAACTAAGGATCCTTTCAAAAATGGTTAAGAAAAAGGGGCACAAATTTCTAGAGATAGCCAAACCTCCACAAGATGTAACCCTAGAGGATTTTGACATGAGCAACTATTTCATTTCTTGTGTTGAGTTAGGGAAAGTAACTCACAAGGGTGTGAAGAGTGACCTACAGTCAGCAATGGATATCATGGTCCAAAAATTTGACAGAGAGAAAGAGATGAAAGATTATCACAAGGCAAAGGCAGAACAATTGACTATGGTAGTCAGGAGATTCACTTTTTCTCCTGAAGTAGCGACCCTAGAAGCCTTTCCATAGATGATCCTGTTATCCAAAAAGTAGAGAAAACCTACATGAAAGGAAAAGTACTTGAAGATTATATAGAAAAGATAAATACACAAGGAATTTCCTTACTTATAGAGGTTGTTGAGAAGATATAGAAGATGAAGAAAATAAAGACAAATTTAGAAGACCTTGTCTCTCTTATTTCTCAAGATATTGACAGTATACATAAATATCTTAGCAAGTGGGTAGAGATGAAGGCTCTGAAGAAACACACCTTAGTATCAATTAGAATCATTGCCAACAAAGATTCCTATGCTGAAATCAAAGAATCACTGATATATAGAATCCAGGTACTTAAGGTGCTGATCGAAGATCTCAAGTCTTCCAAGGATGCTAGTGAGAAAAGTGACACTGGCCTATTGAACAGTCTGGAGGAATTGCCTTGCGAACTCACCTCTAGAGATAATCAATTTCTTTCAGTAGAAGAGATGATTTAAGAATTCAAAGGTATGATCCAAAGGGATTTCGAAGAGAAAGCATTTTAAAAGACTTTTGTAGATAACATTTTAGATACTCAGTTAAATCTAGATAATCTAAGAACCAAGTTAACTAATCATGCCAAAACAATCATAGCATTGAAAGATGCTACAATCAGAGCCAAAGTAATCTTCAAAAATATCATTGTGCCAGACAGTATAGGAATTCAGACATCTATCACCATGTATGATGCTCATCTAAAGAAGTTCGGTGGCAAGAGTTGAATTATTCCTCCATTCTCTCTTCTTTATTTCTTCTCATGTACTTTTGTCATGTAAAAGTACATGCACTTTTGTAATATGTAATTACATGTAAAAAATCCATAAATATCCCAAAGTCAACGATGGCTCATCTTTGACTAGGTTTTCAATATTTTAATCTTTTTTCAATTTTGAAGGTTTCTCTCTATATATAGAGGGAACCTCTTTTGTAAAAGTATCTCTAGATAATTGAGAGCAAAAACTCTACTGAAATTGAGACACTTCTTGAGACTTTGTGCTCAATTTGTAAATCATATTTTGTCGAATTAATGAGAAACAGGATAATTTAAGACTTTGTGTTGAAGTAATTTATGTTACTTAGAAAATAGTTCTTATGTTCTCTTTCCTAATAATCTCTCATCTGTTCAATTTAATAAGCAAAGTGTGTGTATTGAAATTATCTAAAGACATTTCTAAAGGATAAAATAAATACTTTGAGCTACTTTTATCTTGGTGACCCTTTTATCCATTGTAGTTTTAGGCGAAGACTTTGGTCTTTGTTTCACTCTACTATTGCGTGTGTTCTAAATCAGTGAAGGAGGCAACGGAAGACTTTGTGCTTTCATGGGTTTCCTTGTGGACCTTGTTACTACTTCAAGAGATTTTTTGCTATGCGCTAGATACCATTTCTAAAAGAGGAGGAATACTTTTAGCCATCGACTGGGACCTCTTTCTTTTGTTCTTTGGACATCATCTCTGAAAAAGAGAGATGGATGGTGTTATACTACCTTGAGTATTATTTTCTATTTATTTATATACATATATATCATATAAGTGATTCATAGGGAACCTCCCCTTGATGAGAGGAGAGATTTATCTCATTAAGATGTGGTAAACCTATACTTCTTGTGGCATAAATCTTCTTGTACTATGGTTGATATACCCATTTTGTCATCAGTTAGTTGACGACACATATTCACTCAACAAACCTAACACACCAAACCTATGACTAGATATACCCAAACCATACTCTCTCTCTCATAACTCTCCCCAACCTCCCAAATTTGATCAAAACCATTTCTCAGACCCAAAAAAGACTTCTATAAGCTCCTAAACAATTATTTCCCCTCCTAACCTCGGTAGCCTAGCTGACATCAATCACCTTAACTATTGACCTTAAAATTATAATTGATATCGGTCACTCCACTACCAACGTCGACAACTTTATATTCCCTAACCTTTCCAAAACCTACCCAAACAACTTCCAAAACACAAATAAAATACCCCACCTACACTTTGTCACTCTCTACTATATTTAGGTTGATAATAATGGTAACATTATCTCTCTTTCACTCTCTATTTACCTCTCTTTTATTTATTTATTACTTTTTTGTCTCTCAAAAGTGGACTGACATCTCTAAGGAAGTCTCACACTTCCTAGAAAAAACATGTAGCTTGGTAGCCCACTCATTTATCTACTAGCAAACATCTTGTGGTAATGTTTTCTTATTTGTAGGTAGCCCTCCCCAGCCGAAGAGGAGTGCTCACAACATTTGGATATGGTGTGCAAACCAATCTAGGTTCATTCTAATCACTTATCCAAATCATTCTTTTCTATTTTCCTTTAGACTTGAAATAGCTAAAAATTACTGAAACATTTATGGCATGCCCAGTGGGACCCTGAAGTTTTCCTTGGGTTCATTTCTTGTTTTAAGAATTCATATAGATGCATTTTAGTAAAAATTTCATTTCTTGCACTTTCTCCTTCTCTTCTCTCTTAAAACAAAAAATTCAACATTTTGTTTTCTGATTAAAAGCATTACACTAAAATTTTCTTTCTTTTCTCTTTTCCTCTAAAAGCAATTTATCATTTTTTTTACAAGTTAAAAAAGAATATCTTATTTACTTCTTCATGCATGCACATTAGGATAGTGAATTTCATTATCTACTCATATTTCATATTTGTTTTCATTTAAATCTAAACATTTTAGATTTGGGTTTAAAACTTATTGCATTTCACTGTTTATTTGTTGCATATTAGCTCACGTAGTTAATTATTAGCATTTTGAATAAATTGTAGTGCACCTATGTTATACAACCAAATCACATTCACACAAACAAAAATTTAAACTCACCTAAGAAAAATCCCATCATGATTTCATCACCTATTGGATTACCTTACCCTACCTGGCTATCTTACTTGGATTTCACCACCAAGGGGAGAACCCACTCTGTTCTCTAGAAGAGTATAAACTCTAGACAGAAGGTATATTTTGGCTAGGTGGCTTGGCTTAGATCTAGGTCTATGAAGTGCAGAGAACAAGATCCTATAACAAGCCATGTACCTGGTCTAACATAGATTTCCTCTTGAGCACTAAAACTAACATGAAACCATATCTAGATTGCTTTCTAGTACCTTTGATAACCAAATTCTCTTTTCACTATCTGATTAAGGCATAAGCCAACACAAGACTAAAAATTAATATCTAGGATTTAATAGTTGTTGGCTATATTTTATTTTTCTAATTCTCTATTGCCTTTTATATTTTAGAGTTGGTAAGGATGTTTTCTTATTGATTCAAAAATTCAATACTATTTTTAATACTCAGTTTATATAACCTATTATCTCAGGTTTTTTTAGTGTTCTTCTTTCTTACAAAAACCTCTTACATCCATTATTTTAACTAGTTTCAACTTGTCATTTTCTAAAACATTGAATTTTCCATCGCTTAGGATTACACAATGACCAACATCAGTTACCCCTACCAGCATCATCATATTTTACCTAACGACATTAATTAATCCACTTACATTGGCAAAAACATTCTACTAGCATCAGTCAAATGACCAATGTCAGTGAATGTGTAATTTTATTTTCTCAAAGTAGCAATATAAAATAACCCACTTACCTACACTCAAAGTTGGTTTTTCCTTAATTTTTTTCTAACATAGGGTAGTATGACTATTTATACTTCCTCTTGCATGGTATTGACATGAGCGCAAGGAAAAATTCTTATCAATTACACAAGCTAGAAACCACTTCCACCTTCCCCTCTCACTTTTGATTCGATCATAGAGCATACTTTAGATATAGATCATACTCCTAGCCCTAACCATATTCCCATTGTGCTTGAAGGAGGTCAATATTTTGCTAAATTTCTTGATTGCAATGTGGCAGCCCTTTAGCATTACCTTATTATGAGCCAAACCCATAATTCTTTGGGTGACCCAATCTATGGTATGTCAACCTCTTTAATGGAGAAAACTTTATTTTTAGTTGCCTCCACTATTTTCCTCATGGTTACCCAAACCACCACTTTGATGAGTAACCCAACTATAAATAATGTCCAAAGCTTAGCATCACCAACTACCCAATCCCACCTAAACCCTAGTGTGACTTCCCTACTTTCATAACCATAACCAATTTAGTCAAGTCTTACCCCATTTTAGAATTTAGTGGTACCTATTCCATCTTCCCTCATGCTAATAATTACCTGAGTTATGACTCACCCATCATCCAATCTAACCATGCCAATAATCTAACCTATAATAACAATAACCAACCAAAGCATAGTCTCTAATCCAATGGGAAAAGCCCCTTTTCTTTCCACACCCCAGCCTATGACTCATTATCCTTATGTTTTCCCAACATAAGCTATGTCATATGCTCCCTCTACTTCCTATCAGGTTCCCTATAATTTAGGAGGTATCCCACAGACTAATCCTCCTCTGGACCTCATTAAGATGCTAATGGATAAGATGTCTAATCTAGAGACATTCATTTTTGGTTCAAAGACTGTGTTATATTATGATCAAATATGCAATGAACCCATCCATCCTTCTGTGACTATTCACCCTTATCTAAGCCAATGGGAACTCCCTAAATTTACTCATTTCCAAAGTTATGAGGACCCACAATATCACTTGTGAGAATTTAGACATGCTTTTTATTTAATAGGGCATGATTATGTGTTATTAATTCACACTTTCCCTATGTTTATTTTAAGATATGCCTTGGATTGGTATAGCTCTATACCATAGCACTCCCTTTTCTCATTTACCCAACTCACATAAATATTCTTAGACCATTTCTCTATTAACATTTCTAAGAAGGTTTCTATAATAGACATTTATTCTATCAAACAATTTGATGATGAGTCTATTGTAGATTTTATCGCTCATTGGGGAAGCTTGATCAATCAAATCTCCTTCTCCTTAACCCAACCTGAGCTTATTGAGATCTTCTTAAGGGAATGTGTTAAGTATATCTTGTCCAAACTCTAGGTACAAAAAAATTTCACATTTGATGAGGCTTTTACAATGGCACAAAAACTCAATGTTCACAGCATAGATGAAGGCATAGTCAAGTTATACAGTAAGTCCCAATTCCAAATCAAATTACTCCTCCTCCTATAAAACTTTTCCTTCTAACCAAAAATATAAAGGCTCTTCCAACATGGTGGTCGTTAAGTCATCCTCTTCTACAACCACAAACCAATTGAATTCCTTGACTTCCCAACATCTGACCAAGCAATTCCAACAATGGTATGAAAAAAGACAATACACTCCCATTGGGGAGTCATACAGATCCATTTTGGAAAAACTATTGAAATAAGGTGTCATAAAATTTCCTTAGATCACACCTCCTATATAGTTTGACCCCTCCTATCCTATCCCAACTTGGTACAAGGAAGATGAGTTTTGAGGTTACCATCAAGTTAAACGCCACAATTCTAATAATTGTAAGACATTCAAGAACATTGTTCAAGATATGATTGATAGGGGTGATCTCATCTTGGATAATCCTAATGCACCCCCTAATCAAAGTATGTATGTGTTTAAACACCCTTTTCCTAACCATTAACCGAATCAAAATATTATTCAGACCATAACTAACTCACGTGATCATAATATCCATATGGTTAATATGGTCTTTCCTTTACCTCTAGTTTAACCTTCCCCTTAATAGGAAACATTAATTTCATTAACTCTTCCCCCACATTCAGTGGAATTTGTTTTTCCCATTCTTCTTCATCAGGTAGAATAGCCTATTTTACCCATTCCACTCCTTCGAGAGGAAGAGCCTCCTTTACCACTTCTTTTGCCACATAAGGATCATATAATGCCAATTCTTTTTGTACCAATATTACCTATCCTCTTACTACTTGAAGACCACACCCTACCCATTCCTCAACCACATGTTGAAGGGAACTATTTCACTAAATTTTGCCTATTATAAATTTAAAGGAAAATAGAGAGAAGGATAGGGATAGGTTATTAGAACAAACCTAGATTTCATTTGTACATTGTATCCAGATGTTTTTAGCACTCTTCTTTGGCTGGGGAGGTCTACCTATAAATAAGAAATCACTACCACAAGATTTTTATTAGTAGATAAATAGGTGGGTTACCAAGCTATGCAAATGTTCTAGGAAGTTTGAAACTTCCCTAGAGATGATAGTCCACTTTTGAGAGTCAAAATAATAATAAATAACTAAAATAGAGTTAAATATAGAGTAAAAAAGAGATAAGATTACCATTCTAAACAACATGTTCATAGTAGAGAGTGGTAGGGTGCAGGTGAGGTATTTTATTGGTGTTTTAGAAGTTGTGTAGGTAGGTTTTAAAGAGGTTAGGCAATTAACAGTCACCGATGTTGGTAGGTGTGTGACCAATGTTGGTTAAGCTACCAAGATCAGTAGTGAGGTGATTGATGTCAATTAGGATGCTGACATCAGTAGGGGCAATAATTATCAAAGAAGTTACAAATAGATTTTTTGGGTCTAGTAAATGGTTTGGATTAGGTCAGAGAGGTTGAGAGAGTTAGGACAAGGATTTTATGTCTTGGTTAAGTTTGATCAGAGGTTTGGTATGCATGTAAGGGGAAACAAGAAAAGAAGTTTTGTAACTCCCTCACAAGGGTATAATCAAAAGTGGGTAAAGTAGTATAGGGTAGATATAAATAAATAAAAGAATAAACATTTAAATGACCTACAATATCAGTGATATACTTAGTTATGGTGGTTATTGAATGATAAGTGTGAGGTTAATGGTTTCTATTTGAGAGTCTAAACTTGAATGCCTAAATAGAGAGAATAATTGGATGATGTTGGTCCTCAAGAGCTCAGTTACTGATGGTAATTGACTTACGTGGGGTGATTAAAAGCTTAGATGTCAAAAATAGAATACTGAGAGCCTAAACAAAAGTAAGAATCAATTTTATTAATTTCTATTGACCTAAAATAGTGGTTGGAGTTTGGCTTATATTTCTAATGTCAATGATCCTACCAATGTTGTTAGGTATCCCACCAATGTCAGCTATGGGTTGATCAATGTCGATGGCCCCAAAAAAAGTAAACCTTTCTATTTTTGACCTATTTTCTATTTTTTTGTATACCAAGTGTGATACCCATTATAAAATGGTAAAAATAGGAGGTTAGGAAGGGATTACTTATTTAGGAATTTAGTGTGGAAGTGGGAAGAAGTCTTAAGTAGTTATGATGAGGGGACCAAGTCTTGAGGTGACTCATCAGAGGAGAATTAGTCATAGCGTGAAATGGCTAGGTAAGGTGGTAATATGGCTTTTTAATTAACTTAATTAAGTATTTTAAATTACTTAAATGTGTGAGGGGTAAAATTATGGGTTAGGGAGACTAATTATTATTATTAAAATGAGCTTAAGGGGGTTTTGACATAGGGAGTTACGCATGTGTGTGTGATGTAATTTTGGTGTCTACATTTGTTCCTTTTTATCTTTTAATTTTTATTGACATATTTTAAGGCAAAAATAAGAGTTAGATGCTCCAAGTATTATATGAGGTATCCCCCCTCAAAATGGGAATCGATGGAGGAGAAACCAAAATTGGGTACTGGTTTAATAGAAAGGTAATTGGGTGACTAGTGGAGAATTTAGCATGACTATGTATAATGAGCTATAGTTGACAATGTTAAAAATATGCAAGGTTAAGGAGGAATCAAATAGAAATAACCAAAGCACAGATGATTCAGGAAACAATTTAGATGACAATTCGGGTGATGGGTCCACCCCAATTGATGGTGGAATTTTTGGGAGCCATAACTTTTGCACCATAGCTCCAATTGACTCACCATTTGAACCGTTAGAAAGATAATAATAATGAGGGGAACATAATGAGGTGGAATTGAGATCAACTCAATGAATTTTGGCCCCTAAAACCCAATGGAAGTGTCCTAAATTTCAATTTTAGTAGTGCAGTCTAAAAATAGTAAGTTTCTAAAAATAGTAATTCCTCGAATTCTGTATTGTTGTAAATCATGGAAGTCAAACTAATTCATCTCCCTCGAGATTGGTGACCTTCCACATCCTCCCCACACCTTATAAACATGTATAAATTAATACTTAACCCAAAATGGAAATTAGACATCTCTTCTCAGAGATAAGCATATGTTTGGGTCTGCAAATTTGATCAATAAAACATCTCTTCTCAGAGATAGCATTATTTGAATTGTTTTGTTCTTGTTTATTGAATTATCTTTCAACCAAAGCTTTTGAGTTTTGGATTAATAGATTATAAGTGATAGTTGATAAGTTAAATCAATCAAATTTTTAGTTCCAATGGTCAATGTGTCCCAAGTATCTGAGTTTGAAACTGCCCCTAGGAAACATAAAAGGGTTGAAGGTGACAACATGGGTCTAGTTGCCATCCAAAACACATAAAATTCATACGTGTGCATAATATCCAATTATAGTCAGGATAAGCAATGTACTCCTATTGTAAAAGGGTCAATGAGAAAGGAAATATTCATGATCTCTAAGCATGGTCATCAAGGGTAAAGATTTGAGTTATCTTCAATGTCATCTTGTCATGGTTGGGGAAGATATAAGTTATTTTTAGTTACCCTAATATATGGGTAAAGTTATGCAAATTTGGGTGTTTTTATGGTGGAAAACATTTTTTGAATGGTGTCAACATCAGTAACATGTGCTAATATTGGTAAGTTAAAGTGTTGACATCAAAAAAATTAGGGCAACATTACCAATATTGATAACTATAAGCACTAACTTCGATAGGTTAGGTCAATATTGTTGATGTTGGTGGCCAACCAAACCTGACAAAAGGGGGTTTGGTGATCGACCAAACTCATTTTCAAATTGTTGATTAGAGAGAAGAAATAGGGCATTAAGAGCAATTTGAGATGGCAATGCAAGGAGGGGACCTAGCAGAAGGTGTAGGACCATAGGTGCCAATAGTTCTAGTATGGAAGAGATGGTGAGATGAGGTAAAATCCCAAACTAATTTGATTTTATATTTGTAAGTTTTAGATTAAATGATAGGTGAATGTATAGAAAATAGGATTGTGGGGTAGAAAATAGGTTAGGGTAGGTTTAGGAGAAGTTAAAGGGATTTGGGGGTAGTTTTCTAGGGGAAATGGGTAGGTTGGGTTTGGGTTATTCAGCCCTAGGGTTAAACCAGTCACTAACATTAGTGAGATCAACCAACATTAGTCGATTATCAATCGATGTCAATCGACATGGCACTGAGGTTAACTATCATTAGCCAACCCAATACCAAGGTTGATAGTGTGCTATCGATGTTTACTGATACATAAGTTGATAAAGCATTAATGTCAACATTGATGCCAACATTGGTTAATATTAAAAAGTAATAAACAAGAGAAAGGGTGAGTTTATCTCCAATGGTAGTAGTTAACTAGCCTAATGGTTAAGCTAGCCTCAAAACACCCTATGTCATCTGAGTGCTATCTACATAGCCTGATTTAAGGCCTTAAGCCAATGTAGTTCTTCCAAAACTTAGGAAAAATATCTAAAAGGGTGGTTGTAGGAAAAAAGTTAAAAAGATAGTTGAAAGGTCTAGGTTTATTTTAAAAGCTAGATAATAGCATTAAGAGTCAAGAATATAGGTAGTGAGGCTAGGTAAGAATAAAGCTAGGTTATAGAAGCTAGAATAGGTGGGTAGGCCTAGGTAAAGAGAGAAAGATAAAGTTAGTGAAGCCTAGAGTAACTAAGAAGGTGGGTTTATGGTTAAGCTAACCTTAGAAGACCCCATATCGACTGAGTGTTTCCTACATAGCTTGGTTTAGTGCCTCAGACTAATATAGTTCTTCTAATGAGAAGGAAAAAAAATTGGTGAGGTAGTAGAGTAAAATGGATGTAACCTAATTCATTTATGTATGGATACAGGTGAGGATGGAGCTGACACTACGAGACCTTCTACCAAGGTTATTGATATGGATGAGGAGAGATGCTACTCCTAATAAGTGGGAGCACATGGTGGCTATCAGTTTGGGAGGAGTGTAACGATACTGTTGAGTTACATGGGATGTGTAACTGATGACCACATTGATTGAGAGGTGGGATCATACCACCAACACCTTCCATCTATTGATTGAAGAGATGATAATTAAATAAGAGGATGTCTACATGATTTTGTGACTACCACTCTAGGGTGAGGATATTTTTTCATGCTCAAGAGAGGATCATGATATACATATGGTCAGCTTATATGAGGAGTATGTCAGTGAGATGACCTACCATTCTACCAACTTTACATATGACCCACTCTTCATGGCTGATGAGGAGCAACATCATCTTAGCATCCTAATGATGATCAGGATCATGGTTTATGCCCTACCTAGTGCAAATAAAGGGAGATTTTTTATTGCTTTGACTAGTATACTTACATAGATGATAGAGTAGTAGACCATTTTTGCTTAGGTCTAGTATTTTTGGCATAGTTATATAAAGAGCTATGGGGTTTGAGGTTGCATCAATGATATAGTTTATGTGTCGGCCATCTCCTGTACTATTGGGCCTATGAGTACATCATGGTGACATGACCACTGAGGCTACCTATAATTATTTTGTCTAGCTTCAAGGTTAGATTTAGATGGTGGAGAGATGGGATGGTAAAGACCTGAGTGTATGGCATCATTTGAGACATCTTTTATTATAGTCACATGATTGAGGGGCTAATCCCTAGAGATATCATGTAGAGACTATATATTACATATCCAATTTATAGAGGGTAGATAGAGCACCTTATTAGGTTGTAGAGTACATTATGGTTCAGAGGGAGATAGGTTGGTGAGCTGAAGATGGTACCTATGGCATAGGTCAAGAGATAGTTTGGGCTCTTATAGGATATTGCACCTACCTTCCATCGATATAGGAAGGATGACATAGAGGCACTATTTCAATTGCCTGAGGAGACTTATGGGTTAGATTTTGAGGAGTTGCCAACAAGGCTAGGTGTTGGAGACCCAAGGTGTATAGCTCCCTACATAGCTTGTTGGGTAGGGTTTCATCTAGTGGTGGAGGTTAGGAGGCCACTAGTAGACTTACAATGGATAGTTAAGGAGAAATATGTAATGCTACAAGTGTGAGATATAGTAGTATCGGCTCGATATGTATCGCTATAGGATTTAGAGATGGCCCAAGTAGAGGTTTTAGACTTATAGTGGTAGGTAGTGATGTTACAGGGTTAGATTTGGGATCTGCAAGGTCAAGTCATAGTACTATAGGGTTAGATGATGGTTTTAAAGAGTCAAATGATTATAGTGATGATAGAGAAAGATATTTTGAGAGCAGTAGTAAACCAGGCCACTCTTCCTCCTCTACCACCATCACAAGGACTAGTATAGGGTGGGCCATCATTAGGTGTCATGGGTCCTCTATAGACTGTAATGATGGTGAGGTATTTAACTACCCTAGATGAGATTGCTTATTATGAGAGGGTGATTAGAGAGTTCCCATAGATACAATGATATTCAAAGTTTAGATATTAGGAGAGGTTGATGTCATATGTAATAGCTTCTAGCTCACGTCAATGTAATAAGATAAAGAGTGGTGATGATACTGCATCCTCATGACCTAAGGGAGAGCCTTAAGGACCCTAAGTTTTAGTTTTTTCTAGTTTTATATTTATATATGTTATATGTATACCAGCCTGCAAGCTGAAGATGTGAGATGTACATTTTGAGAGATATTTATGATATTTAGATGATGTAGATGATAAACATGTATTTGATCACATATTTATATATTAGATGTTCATTTATTACCATATGTTTATTTGAGATGCATTGTGTATGTTCATGATGTTGATATGGATGATTTTCATTTATTGATATGTAAATTTAGATGTTAATGGTGATCATGCTATTTGATGTTAGACTAGCTTTTCCCATTGATGTGATGGTATATGCATAGTTGATTGGTTATCTACATCTTATAATTTTTCCATATTTGTGATGGTGTATGCTTAAAATGAGTAGATTGAGTGGGTTAATTTATTTTAGCATTTTTCCATATTTATGATGGTTCAAACGTAAAATAAATGGGTTATTTTAGGTTGATATTTATGTCAGATTAATGTTAGTATGACATTATTTTTGCATTTTAAATAGAGATATCGACATGTGATGTGGATGGAAAAAATAAAAAGGTAGAATGCTCATTCATTGGCAAAGACCATAATTTAGAACATAAATAGGATCAAGAAAATGAGCCTCTTTAATGCCTTATATCTTTAAACCATTGTGTTTTTTAGAGAAGCATTGTGTTTATCTCATGTTAAGTGAGATTCACAATCCCTTAAAAGAGTATAAGGGTAAAAAAGGGGAGAATGAGAGGAAATGTTTATATAGCACAACCTACCAAGTAGAAATGATATGTCCCTTTTGTGGGTGACCTGAGAGCTAGTATAGGCAAGTCCATGACTTAAAGAATTTTTTTTTTTTAATGTAAGTTGATCAATGAAGGAAGCCCCTTTGCATTAGTTTTTCCTTTGAGAACAAATCTTGGCTTAGACATCCTTCAAAGGAGTGGTCCAAGCATTTGTTTTAATTTTAAATAGTTATCCTTCAAAGGAGGAATCTATTGATAATAGCAGAGGGAAGTTACATAGCTATCCTTCAAGGGAGCAGACTATTGATAATAGCAGAGGGAAGTTACTAAGTTGCCTTCAAGGGATAATTCTACATTGAAAAACATAATTTGAGATTTTATCACTTTTATAAAATATCACTTTTTTTTTTACTTTTGGTCATGGACAAGACTATAGAGGCTTAGGAGTTTTCCACTGTGAGGATAAAACCATACCACCATGTAAGTTATCTAAGTGTATAGGAGTAAGGGTGAAGAGGAAGGGAAATGAATGTAATGGGGATGCTCAAGGGATGAGCTCAATTTAAACATGAAGTAAAATTATCTTGTTTTAACAAAAGAATGGTCATAGATGTAAGGCATTTAAAGGCTCTGGCTCTGGCCTTCCTTCGAGAGAAGACAAGTAATAAGTTCCTGAACCATACTTGTGAGTTATGATATAAGGTCCAAGCCAATTAGGATCAAATTTACCCCATTTTATTTTCTCCATGTTCATCACATGTTGATTTTATTTTAATATATGAGATCTCCTATATTGAAATCTTAGTCTTTGAGATTTTTGTTATAAGCACATTTGATACACTCTTGATAGACTTGGAGTTGGTTAAGGGATATGAGATGGTGTTCATCAATCAATTCAAGTTGGGCTAAATGTTCTTGGCAAAATTCATCATTAGTAAGTACATCATGTAGGGAAATGTGAAAAGAAGGGATCTAGACCTCAAGATGTAAACCAGCCTCCATCCCATATATCAATGAAAAAGGTATAGCACCTGTTGGGGTTTGAATGCTAGTGTGGTAAGCCCTTAAAGCAAAGGCAATGTGTGTGTGTCAATCTTTTCATGTATCATTGAATACCTTCATAAAAATTTTGGTCAAAGTTTTTTTAGAAGATTATGCCTATCCATTAGCTTGGGGATAATATGGTGATGAGAAGCTTAATTTGATTGCAAATATATCACAAAGACCTTAAACAATCTTATTTTTGAAAGACTTTACCATTATCTATTATAGTATTGTGAGGTACACCAAATCAATATATGATGTGATGGTTAATGAAGTCAATAATTTTGTCAGCATTTGTGGAAATGAGAGGGATGGCCTTGACCCACTTGGTGAAGTATTTAGTGGCAGTAATGATAGAGTAATGATGGAGTGATGAATGAAGGTTAATCTCTTTGATTATATCTAAGCCCCATTGGGAGAAGGGTGAAAATTATTTGGCAACTTGCAATTCATGACTAGGAATATGAAGGAGGTTAGCGTGTTAGTGATACTTGATGTAATGTTAGATGTAGTTAGCATAGTCTTGATGAAGTGTGGGCCAATAATAGCCAATTCAAAGAATACATTTATCAATTGTGTGACCATTGAGACTCCCACCACAAATACCATCATGGACTTCCTTAATAGCAAAGGGAGTCTCATTACTAGGTATGCATCTAAAGAGAAGACCATCAAAACTTTACTTCTAGAGAAGTCCTCCTAGTATAGTGTAACAAGTAGCACATTTTATGAAGGCCCTTTTCCCATTATTAAAAAGACCAGGAGGGGTAATATAGAAGGAAAGATAATCTATTAGTTGTTTGTACCATAATTCTTATGGTTGGATGTTACATTTCTTACAAAGAGGATGTTAGCTAAGATGTAGGAGGGCAATGTTATGTGATGCACAGTGACATAGATTCTTTAGGAGGATGAAGAGGGTATGTGTGAAGTAAGTGAAGCCATCATGTCAGTAAACTTATTTGTAGATCGAGGAACAATTTGCAAGATAAAAGAGTTAAATGATCCCAAGAGTGTATCTACATGATGTTTATATCATTGTAAAAAAAATTGTATAAGTAGGAACCATTAACTTGGTTAACCACTAGCTAAGAATCACTGAAAATGGTTATGGATTTGATACCTAAGAAGAGAGTTGTTCTAAGTCCAAGAATCAAAGCCTCATATTCAGCCATATTGTTAGTGCATTTAAAATATAATTTAAATGACAAAGGCATAGGCTCACCATCTAGAGGGATAAGTATGACACCAATACCCCCACCATGTTAGCATTTAAATCCATCAATGAACATCCTCATTTGATAGGAAATGTCATCAATGGAGAGTGTTGTAATAGATTCATCAGGGAATTCAAGATTTCAAGGTTGATTGTTAGGTAAAGGGGCAGAAGCTAACTAGTCCATGATCATTTGCCCTTTAATTGAATTTTGCTAAATAAACTATAAGTCAAATTTAGAAAGAAGCATGAGCCACTGAGCTACACATTGGTTGTGAAAAGATTTCAAATGCATGTATTTGAGAGGATTAGTATGGGTGACCACATAGGTTTTTTGATTTAGGAGATAATTTTAAAGCTTAGAGGTAGAAAAGATCAACACAAGGCAACATTTTTTAGTGTGGGTATATGGAGTCTCATAATCACTAGGTGTGCAACTTATGTAATAAACTATCTACTCTCAATGTTGGTCATTTTGATGTGCAATCATAGCACCTAGAGAATGGTCTATTGCAGAGATGTAAAGGTAAAAAGGTTGATTTTCCTTAGGTGGAATAATAATTGGTGGGGAAAGGAGGTATTGTTTAAGTGTGACAAAGGCTTCTTGGTAGTTTGTATTCCATTGGAAGGAGACATCCTTTTTGAGGAGATGATGAAAGGGTTGGTAGTGATCTAACAACTAGCAAATAAAGCATTGAATTGACTAAAGTTTTCCTTGTAGGCTATAGAGTTATTTGATATTAGTAGGTGGAGGGATCTCCAGGATTGCTCTAACATAATTAGGATCAACCTTGATACCATAGAGAGAAATGATAAAACCTAAGAGTTTACCAAAAAGAACACTAAAAACATATTTCTTTGGGTTAGACAAACATTATATTGGAGGAGATGAGTGAATATGGTTTTCAAAATTGTCAATTGTTTTTGGAAAAGTTTAGACTTGTCGAGTAAGTCATCCACATAATCTACCATAATTTTGTGTAGGAGATCATGGAAAATGTAAGTCATGGCACGTTGGTAAGTTACACCAGCATTTTTTAGCCCAAAAGACATGACCTGATAACAAAAATTTCCCCATGGGGTAATAAAAGTGGTCTTGTGTTTATCCTCAAGAGCAACCAAGATTTGATTATATGTAGAGAATCCATCCATAAGTGATAGCATCTCATGGCCATCCGTTAGATCAATAAGTTGGTCGATAAGAACTAAAAACGTGAGATGGAAAATCATCTTTTTGACAAGCAAGGTTTAAATCATGATAGTCAGTGCAAATATAGATTCCTTGCTCACTTTTGTGATAGGAACAATATTGGAAATCCATTTTGGGTAGTCGATGGGTTGGATAAAGTTGATAGAGAGGAGGCATTAGAGCTCCTCTTTGACAAGGACAGTGACACAAGGATTTATTTTATGAAGTTTTTGTTTAATGGGTTTAGCATTTCAATTGGTGGCAATGTTATGGGTGATGATAAAGGGGTCAATACCAGGTATGTCATTGTAAGACCAAGCAAAGGCTTTGCTATGGTCATTAAGAAATGTGGCATAATCAGCTTGCTCTAAGGAATCTAAAGATTCTCCAATCTTGAGGATGCAAGGGTTATTGTGAAAGGGCAAGTTGATGTCAATGGTTGATTCATTTAACATAACCTGGGTTTCATATGGGAGTGACCATTGCATATAATAATCATCTGCACCCATGTAGGTGAGAATTGCATCATCATCCTGACATTGGATAGTGTTAATAGTGGGAGAATCTTCATCAATTATTTCAAGATGAATGAGAGGAAGGGAGCTTACTTCCTTACCCTGATGATAGGTGAGAGGCCCCAAATGGATGGCATTTATGGAAAAAAAAGGAGATATAGATACCTCTAATTTTTTGGGTGATGGTAGAGAAGAAGGAGGAGAAGGAGAGACTAGTTCTTTAACAATTTCTTCATGGGATTTTTTAGCGAATTTATTTGGTTCATCATATCCCACCCCATTCCTTTTTTTGGAATTTTCAATGGTATTGCTAGTAGGATATTCATTAGGCTTGTGGACATCTTATTCATAATGAACCAAGCCAAATCCTTTCTAGGCACACCTATATAGGTAGCTGTGATTGAATCTAAGGTTACTTAGGAAAGAGAAGTTACAGGTGAATGGTTATGGTGAAGAAGATGGTTTGTTGATAGTGAGAGCTTGATCAATTCCCCTATATGTGAAATTGGTTTGAATATTAGGAGGGCCATAATGGATGACCATCCCAATACGAGGGTCATAATTTGAGTGCATGTGGAGGCTTCCATATTCTTGTGGAGCATAGAACATGTTGAGTGTCAACAAATGATATTCATCAAGTGACAAACGTTGAAAGGTCTCCTCCATGGGATCTTTTTCAAGAATTTGTGTTGTCGGTATTTGTGTAGCCATAGGATTGGAACTTGTGGAAGATTTAGAAGCATCATGCAAAGAAGATGATGTTTTCAATGGTATGAGAATATAATTAGGACTATAAGTCATATTACATGTTTTAAATGAAGGTGGCTTAGTAGGTATAACATGTACTTGTCTATCATGATCAAAATTGACACAGCAATGCAAAGTTGAGGGTACACACACCATATCACATATCCAAGGTCATCCAAGTATTATTTTATATTGAAAATCTCCTTTCATAACATAAAAGAGCTTGGGAATTGTGTCAGGACCTACATAAATATGTAAGATAACAGTGCCCACCATAGTAGCTGTAGTGTCATTAAAGGAATGGAGTACTGCATCAATTTGAGAAATGCAATTATTGGGAAGGGCTAGTTGTTTATAGGCATGGGTGGAAATAATATTAATATTGGCTCCCCCATTGATCATAACTCTCTTGATATGAGTTTGATCAATATATGTAGTAATGAAAAGGGAAAAATCCTAATCTTTAGGATGTTGAAGTGGAATTTATGAATTACTAAAAGAAGTCAAGGAGATAGAATTATAAGAACTAACCTAAGCTACAAGAGGTTGGGGATCATCTGAATATACCTCAACCACTTGTAAAGCACTAGTCAAAGCTTGATGGTGTTGTTATGAGATCTAGATTAACTCATACAAAGACATCTTCACAAGAGTTTGGTGAAGTTGTTTCACCATTAAGCTTTGAATAATGTCTGAAGATGTTATTTTAGGAAAACCCAAGATGGAATTATTAAGATTAGTATGGGGAGTGTTTTTGGTGAAGGGATGGGTCCAAGGTGTATTGACCTTTTCCTTAGATTTATCCTTTTAGTTTTGTGACCGTATAGCAACATTAACTGTATTGATTTGAAACGTTGGTAAGGGAGGTGGGAAAGGGGTGACAACAACTTCTTTGGGTTTGAATTTTGGTGGAATAGTAGGAGCTACTATAGATACCAAAGGTGGAATAAGAGGAAGGTTAATGGTAATGTCAATAAAAAAGGTGTCAACATTGAAGTGTTACTAAATAACTATTGTGAGGTCTTTACAATTCTCAGTATCATGTCTAGGTGAATGATGATATAAACAAACATATGTATCATCAAACTAAGATGGCTTCATTCCAAGAGGACTATAAGGCTTAATGGGAGGAAGAATTATTATCAAAGATTGTAATAACTGATGTAAGAAAAAGCTTTAGGAGCCTACAAGTGGGCTCACACTTGTTGTACTAATAGGAGTGGACACCTTCTTTTGTTTTGGTATTGGAAAAATAATTTTATGTGGTATCCTATTTGGTGATAGTGAAGTTACATGTTTTACTATCACTTTTTTAGTGTCAGATGTGAGAGGCCTACCAAATGGCAAAGTCAAGAGTGGAGGTAGCTTCACCTTTTGTTTGGCTTTGTTAGATGATATTCCAAATAAAGTATAAGGATGTGGAGACAAAATGGATGGTAAAATTGAGGGTTGAAGAATAGATTGACAAGGTCTAGATGGCTTAACATTCTTCTATGTTTTAGGGCTAGAAACTCCAATTTTTTGTTGAGGATTCAAATCTAATTTCACTTGTGGAAGAATTAAATTAGAAATGGGGTGTACACCTAAAGGCATGATCTGCTTTACTATAACATATTCTTGCGAGGATGAGGGTTTTGACATAGACAACTAAACTTTTGGTGATTTTCGTGAAGAAACTCTAGATTTGTCAAAGACCTTAGGGTAAAGTGTAGTAAGGGGCTTGGTGGTAAAGGTCAACATTCATTGTGTTGGATATGGAGTATTAAGTCAGTCCCAAAATGCCACATGGTCAAGCTTTGTGGAGTCCAAAAATTCTAGACTTTTTAGCAAATGCGAGAAGGGTTTTGACAATGTTGACATAGGCCTTACAGTTGCATCTTTAGAAATTTGTGGTGTTTAGGAAAGAGGAAAAATATTAGTTTCTACTTTTTTAGGATAAATTTGAGAAATACCCACAATGGGGTCTTCTTCGACCGAGATGAGAGAAGAGACTTGATCTACCATAGGTGAAGGGGACGTAGGTGAAGTAGGGTCCTCAAAAGGGTAAAGCATAGGTATTATGGCTCCATCAACATGTGGGTGAGGCATGGGTAAAGTATGATCCTCCATAGGTAAAAGAAGAGGTAAGAGTGTTGTAATTGGAGTAAGCAAAATAGGTCAATCATCTATTATGGGAGTAGATGAGATAGACTCTTCTAGGTGTAAAGGCAAAGAGGGTGGGGTATCACTCTCTATAGGTGGAGTGGTAGGGGAAGAAGGTTCCTCAAGAGGGTATAATATAGGAATGATGTTTCCTTCAACATGTGGTTGAATAAATGGTACGGTGTGGTCTTTAAGTGGTAAGAGGATAAGTAATATTGGTGCAAATAAAATTGGGATTACAGGCTCCTCAAGTGGCAAAAAAATTAGTGGCAATGGAGGATCTTCCTCTCAAGAGAGCAGAATAAGTGAAATAGGATCTTCTAATTGAGGAGGAAGAATGGGTAAAATAGGTGCCATTGAATGTCGAGGAGGAGTCAATGAAATAGGTGTCTCTAATTGAGGGGTCAGTTGAACTAAAGATAAAGGAAAGACCATATTAACCATATGGATATTATGATCTCCTGAGTTAGTTATGGACTAGATAATATTTTGATCTGGTGAATGTTTAGGAAAAGGGTGCTTGAACACATCCATACTTTGATTTGGAGGTGCATTAGGACTATCCAAGATGAACTCACCCCTATCAGGCATATCTTGAACAATATTCTTGAGCATCTTACAATTATTAGAGTTGTGACCTTTAACTTGATGGTAACCACAAAACTCATTTTCCTTATACTAGGTTGGGATAGGATGGGAAGGGTTGAACTATATAGGAAGTTTAATTTGAGGAAGGTTTATGACACTTTACTACAATAGCTTCTCCAAAATAGAAGTATATGATTCCCCAATGGGAGTATATTATCTTTTTTCATACCATTGTTGGAATTACTCGGTCAGACTTTGAGAATTAGAAGTATTCAATTGGTTTATGGTTGTAGAAGAGGCTAACTTAATGACCACCACATTATCAGTGCCTTTATCATTTTGGTTACAGGGAGAAGTTTTAGAGGAGTCATTTTTCTTAGTATTAGGATTATTACTACACAACTTGACTTTACCTTCATTGATAGCATGAACCTCAAGTTTTCATGCCATTGTAAAATCTTCATCAAATGTGTGGAAATTTTGTACCTAGAGTGTGGATGAGATATGCTTAGCACATGCCCTTGAAAAAATCTCAATAAGCTCAGGTTGAAGTAAGGAGAAGGAGAGTTGATTAATCAAGCTTCTCCAGTGCATGACAAATCAGCAATAGACTCATCATCAAATTATCTAATAGAATATAGGTCTATTATAGAAACTTTCCTAGAAATGTTAATAGAGAAATGGTCTAGGAATATTTGTGCAATTTGGGTAAACAAGAAGAGAGAGTGTTGAGGAATAGAGCTATAGCAATCCAAGGCAGCACCTGAAAGAGATATAGGGAAAGTATGAAGTAGTAATGCATCATCATGTCCTATTAAATAACAAGCATGTCTAAATGCTCACAAGTGTTGTTTTGGGTCCTCCTTACTCTAAAAATGAGTAAATTTAGGGAGTTTTAATTGACTTGGATAAGGGAGAATAGGAATAGAATGGTGGATTGTTTCATTGCATATCTGATCATAAGATAGTAAATTCTTTGAACCAGAAACAGATGTCTCTAAACTAGACATCTTGTCCATTAGCATCTTAACGAGGTCTAGAGGGGGATTAGTTTTGGGGATTCCTCTTAAGTTAGAGGGAAGATGATAGGAACCAAAGGGAGCATATGACATAGCTTGTTGAGGTTATGTTAGAGAAACATAAGGATAATGATTCATAGGCTGAGGTGCGGGAAGCAAATGAACTTGTCCCATTGGGTTGGAAACTATGCCTTGGTTGGTTGTTGTTACTGTAGGTTGAATTATTGGCATGGTTCTACTGGGTGAAGGGTGAGTCATAACATGAGTAATTATAGGCATGAGGGTGGATGGAATAAGCACCACTAAATATTAGAATGGGTTGTGACTTGGCTGAACTAGTTGTGGTTATGAAAGTAGAGAAATTACTCTAGTGTTTAGGTGATATTGGGTGGTTAGAGATGCCACATGTTGGTCATTATTGATAGTTGGGTTACTTGTCAAAATGGTGGTTTGGGTAACCATGGGAAAAATATTTGATGTAATTGAAACTAAGGTTATCTCCATCGAAGAGGTTTGCATACCATAGATTCGGTCACCCATAAAATTACAGGTTTGACTCATAACAAGGTAATGTTAAAGGGCTGCCACATTGTGATCAAGAAATTTAGCAAAACCTTAATCTCCCTTAGGCACAATGGGGATTTGGTTAGGTCTGGGAGTATGCTCGGTATCTAAAGTATGCTTGATGATATAATTGGAAGTAAGAGGAGAAGGTCGAAGTGGTTGTTGGCTTGCGTAATCGGCAAGAATTTTGGCTTGAGCTCATGTCAATACCATGCAAGAGGTGGTCTAGATAATCTTAATACTCTGTATTTAAAACATAATAAATAAAAACCAGGTTGGAATGTAGTGAAATAGGTTATTTTAGCTTGCTATTTTGAGCAAATAAAACTACATAGTCATCGACATTGGTAGGGATGACCGACATTGGTTGGAAAAGTTTGCCAATGTTGATGGAATAACTAATGTCGGTAGGTAAAGTCTATCAATACCAGTAATGATAACCAATGTTGATCACTGTGAAATTTTGAAAATGGAAAATTTGATGTTTTAAGAAATTAGAGGCTAAAAATAGGTAAAATATTAGATGTAAAAGACCTGTGTAAGGAGAAATGACACTCAAAAAACTTGAGATAATAGGTTATACAATCTGAGCTTTAGAAATAGTAATGATTTTGTGGATCAATATAAAAGCATCCATACCAACTCAAAAATATAGAAGGAAATTGAAAAAGAAGAAAAAGAGTATGTAGCTAAGAAATATTAAGTGCTAGAAATTAATTTTGATCTCATGTTTGCCTATGCCTTAATCAGATAGTGAGAAGAGAATTTGGTTATTAAAAGTACTAGAAAGTAATCTAGAGCTAGTTTCAAGTTTGTTTTGGTACTCAAGAGGGAATATATGTTAAACTAGGTATGTGGCTTGTTATATGAGCTTGCTCTCCACACTTCACAAACCTAGAGCTAAGCCAGGTTGCTTAGCCAAAATATACCAGAGAATGGAGTGGGTTCTCCCCTTGGTTGTAAAATCCAAGTAAGATAGCTGGGTAAGGTAAGGTGATCCACAAGGTGATGAAATCTTGATGGGCCTTTTCTCAGGTGAGTTTTGATGCTTGTTTATGTGAATGTGATTTGGTTGTGTAACATAGGTGTACTACGATTTATTCAAAATGCTTGTAATTACCTAGGTGAGTTAAAATGCAACAAGTAAACTATGAAATACAATAAGTTTTAAACCCAAATCTAAAATGTTGAGATTGGAATGAAAACAAAGAGGAAATATGAATAGAATATGAATTTCACTATCTTAATGTGGATTCCAGGGGAAGAAAAGAAGAGGTTTTCTTTTGTTTGTAAAAGAAAATGACAAATTGTTTTTAGAGGCAAGGAGAAAAGAAAGACAATTTTAATTTTACTACCTTCTAAACAGAGAAATAAAATGTTGAATTTTCCATTTTTAAGAGAAAAGAAAAGGAAGTGCAAGAAATGAAATTTCACTATAATTCACCTACATGAATATTTAAAACAAGAAATAAACCCAAGGAAAACTCTAGGGTCCCACTGGGAGTGCCAAAAATGTTTCACTAAATTTTGTCTATTTTGAATTTAAAGGAAAACAAAGAGAAGGATAGGGATAAGTGATTAGAATGAACCTATATTTGGTTTGTGCACCATATCCAGATGTTTTGAGCACTCCTCTTTGGATAGGGAGGACTACCTAAAAATAAGAAAGTACTACCACAAGATGTTTATTTGTAGATAAATGAGTGGGATGCCAAGCTACGTGCTTGTTCTAGGAAGTGTGAAACTTCCCTAGATATGATAGTCCACTTTTGAGAGGAAAAATAATAATAAATAACTAAAATAGAGATAAATAAAGAGTAAAAGAGAGATAAGATTACCATTTTAAATAACTTGTTCACAATAGAGAGTGATAGGGTGTAAGTGAGGTATTTTATTGGTGTTTTGGAAGTTGTTTGGGTAGGCTTTGAAGAGGTTAGGCAATTGATAGTCGTCGACATCAGTAGGTGTGTGACTGATGTTGGTTAATCTACTAAGATTGGTAGTGAGTTGACTGATGTCAATTAGGATGCTAATATCGTTAGGGAAAATAATTATCTAGGAAGTTATAAAGAGCTTTTTTGGGTCTAAAAAATGGTTTGGATCAGGTCAGAGAGGTTGAGAGAGTTAGGACAAGGAGTTTATGGCTTGGTTAATTTTGGTCAAAGGTTTGGTATGCATGTAAGGGGAAACAAGCAAGGAAGCTTTATAACTCCCTCACGGGGGTATGGTCAAAAGTGGGTAAAGTAATGTAAGGTAGATATAAAGAAATAAAAGAATAAATATTTAAATGGCCTATAGTATTAGTGATATACTTAGCTATGGTGGTCACTAAATGATAAGTTCTAAGTTGATAGTTTCTATCTTAGAGTTCAAACTTGAATGCCTAAATAGAGAGAACAAGTGGATGTTTTTGGTCTTCAAGAGCTCAGTTGTTGATGGTGATTAACTTACACAGGGTGATTATAAGCTTTGATGTTTAAAATAAAATGTCAAGAGCCTGAATGAGAGTAAGAATTGATTTTATTAATTTCTACTGACCTAAACTAGTGGTTTTAGTTTGGCTTATATTGCTGATGTCAGTGATCCCACTAATGTTGATAGGAATCCCACTGACGTTGGCCATGGGTTGATTAATGTCGATGGCCCTAGAATAGGTAAACCTTTTTATTTTTGGCCTATTTTATATTTTTTTGCATGCCAAGTTTGATATCCATTATAAAATGGTAAAAATAAGAGGTTAGGAAGGAAGTAGTTGTTTAGGAATTTAGTTTGGAAGTGGGAAAAAGTCTTAGGTATTTAGGATGAGGGGACCAGGTCTTGAGGTGACTCATCAGAGGATAACTAGTCATAGGGCGAGGTGGAAAAGTAAGGTGGCAATAGGGGTTTTTAATTAACTTAAATAAGTATTTTAAATTAATTAAATGTGTGAGGGGTAAAAGTATGGGTTAGGGAGATTAATTATTATTATTAAAATCGGCCTAGGGGGGTTTCAACATAGGGAGTTATGCATGTGTGTATGACCTAATTTTGGTGTCTACAAGAGCATCATTCTTGCATTATACCCTATTAAGGAACCTTCTTCACCTACCTCTCCTCCACCTATAGAGAGTAGTACCCCATCCACTCCACTTTTTCACTTAGAGGAGTTAGTATTATCTACTCCCACAATAGATGAGATACCTATTGTGCATACTCTAATTGTACCACTCTTACCCATTCTTTTACCTATGGAGGATCATACTTTACCTATGCATCACCCATATGTTGATGGAGCCATAATACCTATGCTTTACCTTCTTGAGGAACCTTATTTTCCTACCTCCCCTCCACCCATGGCAAACCATGTCTCTTTTCCCATCTCTTTCGAATACAACCCTATTGTAGTTCTTTCTCATCCTTGACCCGAAGTAGTATAAACCAATAATTTACCTCTTTCCCAAACACCTCAACCTTATAAAGATACAACCATAAGGTGTACATCAACTTCATCTAAACTCTTCTCACATTTGGTGAAAAGTCTAGAATTTATTGAATCCACAAAGTTAGATCATGTGGCATTTTGGGATTGGCTAAAAACTCCTTATCCAACATAATGAATGTCAACCTTTATCGCCAACCCTCTCACTACCCTTTACCCTAAGGTCTTTGACAAAGCAAGAGATTTTTCACTAAAAGCACCTAAACTTCAGCCATCTATGTCAAAAACCTCACCCTCATAGGAATCTACCACATTAAAGCAGATCAAGCCCTTATGTGTATTCCCCATCTCTAATTTAATTCATCCATAGGTGAAATTAGATTTAACTCCTCAACCACAAGTTTGTGTTTCATGTCCTGAATTATATAAAAATGTTAAGCTTCCTAGATCTCATTGATCCCTTCTTTAGCCCTCAACTTTACCATCCATTTTGGGACCATACCCCTCTACTTTAGTTGGAATATTTCCAACCCAAGTAAAATAAAAGGTTAAGTTACCTCCACTCCTTCCTTTGCCATATGGTAGGCCTTTCACATATAACACTAAGAAAGTGATAATAAAACATGTAACTCCACCATCAACAAATAAAGCACCATGTAAAATTACCTTTTCAACATCAAAACAAAAGAAGGTGTCCACTCCTATTAGCATAATAAGTACAAGCCCACCTATAGGCTCTCAAAGCTTTTTCCTATGTCAGTTATTGAAATCATCAATAATAACTCTTCCTACCATTAAGCCTTATAGTCCTCTTGAAATCAATCCATCTTGGCTTAATGATACACAAGTGTGTTTATATCATCATTCACCTTGACACGATACTAAGAGTTGTAAAGCCCTCATAGCAGTCATTTGGTAACACTTCAATGTCAACACTCTCTTTGATGATACTCCCATTAACATTCCTATTATTCCACCTTTGGCATACATAGTGCTTCATACCATTCCACCTAAATTCAAACCTAAAGATGTCATTGTAACCCCTTTACCATCTCCTTCATTGACATTTCAAATCAACACAGTTAATGTGGCCACATAGTCATAAAACTAAAAAGATAAAGTTAAGGAAAAGGTCACTACTCCTTGGGCTCATACCTTCACCAAAGACACTCCTAATCCTAAGATTTCCATCTTGGGCATCCCTAAAAAAAAATCTTTAGATGTTATTCAAAGATCAATGATGAAATAGCTTCACCAAACTCTTGTGAAACTATCTTTGTATGAGTTAATCCAAAACTCATTCCAAAACTATCAAGCTTTGATTAGTTCCTTATAGTCAATTGAGGTACAATCAGATGATCCCCAAACTCTTGCAGCTTTGGTCAACTCCCTTAATTCCATCTCTCTAATTTCTTTTAGTAATTCAAAAATTCCACTTTAACATCTTGAAGATTAGGATTCTACGCTTTTTATTTTCTCATATATTGATCAAACTCATGTCAAGAGATTCATGATCGATGGGATAGCTAGTATTAATATTATTTCCACCCATGCCTACAAATAGCTAACCCTTCTTGATAATTGCATGTCTCAAACTAACATGGTACTCTACTCCTTTAATGATACCACAGCTACTATAGTGGGCACTATTTTCTTACATATCTATGTAGATCATCAGACTATTCCCAATCTCTTCTATTTTTTAGGAGAGTTCTAATATAACATATTGCTTGGGTGACCTTAGATACGTGTTATGTCATGTGTACCCTCAACTTTGTGCTACTATGTAAAGTTTAAACATGATGCACAAGTACATATTATACCTACTGACCCACCTCCATTTAAAACATGTAACATGACTTATAATCCCAATGATGTTCTCATTCCATTAAAAACATCATCTTCCCTGCATGATACTTCTGCAACTTCCACAAGCTCCACTCCCCTAGCTACACAGATACCAGCAACACAAATTCTTGACAAGGATCCCATGGAGGAGACTTTTCAACATTTGTCACTTGGTGAATATCATTTGGTGATGCTTGACATGTTATATACTCCAAAAGAGTATGGAAGGATTCACATGCACTCAAATTATGATCATTGCATTAGGATGGTCATCCCTTATGGGTCCCCTAACCTTTGAAATAATTTCACATATGGGGGAAGTAATTAGGCTCCCAATGTTAGCAATCCATCTTCTACACCATAACCATTTACCTATGATTCCTCTTTCTTGAGTAACCCTAGTTTTGCACACACTTATCTCTATCAATTTGATTGGAAAGGATTTGGTTTAGGTCATTATGAATAAGGTGTGCATACACCTATTGAACATCCTACCAGCAACACCATTGAAAATGCCAAAAAGAGATGGAGTGGGATATGACAAACCAACTAAGCTCATTAAAACTTCTCATGTATTAATTATCAAAGAACCAATCTCTCCTTCTTCACCTTCTTCCTTGCCATCACCTATCAAATTGAAGGTATCTATACCTCCTATTTTTTTTCAATAAATTCCATCCATTTGGGGCCTTTCACCTATCACCAGGGTAAGGAAACAAGGTCCCTTCCTCTTATTCATCTTGAAATAATTGATGAAGACTCTCCCACTATTAACACTATCCAATGTCAAGATGATGATGTAATTCTCACATATATGGGTGCAGATAATTCCTATATCTAATGATCACTCCCATCTAAAACATAAGCTATGTTAAATGAATCAACCATTGACATCAACCTACCCTCTCATGATAACCCTCATATCCTTAAGATTGGCCAATATTTGGATTCCTCTAAACAAGCTAATTATGTCACATTTCTTAATAACCATAGCAAAGCCTTTGCTTGGACTTATAATGACATGCTTGGTATTGACCCATTTATCATCACCCATAACATTGCCACCACTCAAGATGCTAAACTTGTTAAGTAGAAGCTTCACAAGATGCATCCTTGTATTTCTCTCCTTGTTAAAGAAGAGATCTAATGCCTCCTTTATGTCAACTTTATCCAACCTATTGACTACCCACAGTGGATTTCAAATATTATTCCTATCACAAAAGTGATCATGGGAATCTGCATTTGCACTGACTATCATGATTTAAACCTCACTTGTTCAAAATATGACTTCCCCTTGCCAAGTATCAAACAATTTGTTGATCTAATAGCTGGCCATGAGATGCTATCACTTATGGATGGATTCTCTAGATATAATCAAATCTTGGTTACTCCTAAGGATCAGCACAAGATAACATTCATTACCCCATAGGAGACTTTTTATTATCGGGTCATGCCTTTTGATCTGAAGAACACTAGTGCAACCTATTAATGCTCCATGACCAACATTTTTCATGATCTCTTACATAAAATTATGGAAGATTACATGGATGACTTACTCAACAAGTCTAAACTCTTCCAAGATCACTTGAGAATTCTCAAAATTATATTTTCTCATCTCCTTCAATATAACATTTGACTAAACCTAAAGAAATGTGTCTCTAATGTTCTTTTTAGTAAGCTCTTAGGTTTTATCATTTCTCTCCATGGTATAGAAGTCAATCCTACTAAATTTAGAGCAATCCTAGAAATGCCTCCACCTATTAATATCAAACAACTCTGTAGCCTATAAGGAAAACTTTAGTCAATCCACTGATTCATTTTTTAGTTGTCAGATCATTGCCAACCCTTTCACCATCTCCTCAAAAAATATGTCTCCTATTAGAATACAGATTGTCGGGAAGGTTTTGATGAACTTAAACAATACCTCCTTTCCCCACCAATTTTTATTCCACCTAACAAAAATCAGCCTTTTTACATATACATCTCTACAACAAACCATTCTTTAGGTGCAATGATTGCACATCAAGATGACCAACATTCAGAGCAAACAATTTAATACACCACACACTTATTGATTATGAGACTTGATATACCCATATCGATCACAAAACCTATGTGGTCACCCATACTGATCCCCTCAAATACATATATTCCAAGCCATATCACAACCAACATGTAGTTTTGTGGCTCATGCTTCTTGATGAATTTAAATTAGAATTCATTTAGTAAAATTATATTAAGGGGAAAACAATATTTGCCCAGTTAGTTGCTGCCCCTTTACCTGAAAATTAGCCTTCAAACCTCAAATTCCTTGATGAATCCATCATAACACTCTCCACCAATGACATCTCCTCTCAAATGATTATGTTCTTTGATGGATCTCAATGTCAACATGGTGGGGGTGTGGGGGTCATTATTATTCCTCTACATGGTGAGCCTATGCCTTTGTCATTTAAACTAGATTTTGATTGCACTAACAATATGGCTGAGTATGAGGCTTTGATTTTAGGACTTCAAATAGCTCTCTTCTTGGGTATCAAATCCATAACCATTTTCAGTGATTCTCAACTCATGGTTAACTAGGTTAATGGTTCTTACCTATGAAAAAATGAAAATTTACAGTTGTATAAACATCATTTAGATATGTTATTGGGATCATTTGACTCTTATCTCTTACAAACTATTCCTCAATATACAAACAAGTTTCCGGACACGATGGCTTCACTTTATTCACACATACCCTCTTCATCCTCTTCCTTGAGAATCTATGTCACCATGAATCACTTAACATTACCCTCCTATGTAATAGTTGGCATCCTCTTTATCAAAAATGTAATAGCCAACCCACATGACTTATGGTACAAGTAACTCACAGATTATCTTTCCTTCTCTATTACCCCTTCTAATCTCTCTAATAATGGGAGATGTGCCTTTATAAAATGTGTGACTCTTTACACTATGCTAGGGGGACTTCTCTACAAGTGAGGTTTTGATGGTCTTCTCCTTAGATGCCTCACTAGTACTGAGACTCCCTTAGCCATTAAAGAAGTCCATGATGAGATTTGTGGTGGGCATTTCAATTGTCATGTAGTTGCCAAGCATATCCTTCAACTTGGCTATTATTAGCCAATGCTCCATCTAGACTATGTTGATTACATTTTACATTGCATCAAATGTCAATAACATGCTAACCTCCTTCACATTCTTAGTCATGAATTACAAGTAACCAGAGACTTTTGGCCCTTCTCCCAATAGGGCTTAGATCTAATCAAGGACATTAACCCTCATTCATCCCTCCATCATCATTCTATCATTACTACCACTGAATACATCACCAAGTGGGTCGAGGCCATCCCTCTCATCTCCATTAAAGCTTAAAAAAAAATTGACCTCATCAACCATCACATCATCTATTATTTTGGTGTCCATAAAATTATAAGAAATAATGGTAAATCTTCTAAAAACAAGACTACTCAAAATCTTTGTGATACATTTGGAATCAAATTAAGCTTCTCATAACCATATTATCTACAGGAAAATGGACAGGTGGAAGCTTCTAACAAAACATTGACAAAAATTCTCATGAAGGTAGTCAATGATACTAGCAAAGATTGGCACACACACTTTCCTTTTAATTTATGGGCTTACCGCACTAGCATTCAAACTCCTATGGGTGCTACACCTTTTTCCTTGGTATATGAGACAAAGGATATTTTACCTCTTGAAGTCTAAGTTCCTTCTTTTCACATTTCTCTACAAGACATACTTACTAATGATGACTTTCACCAAGAACATTTGGATCAACTTGAATTGCTTGATGAGCATCATCTCATAGCCCTCAACCACCTCCAAATCTAGAAAGAGTGTATTAAATGTGCTTATAACAAAAACCTCAAAGAGTGAGATTTCAATATAGGAGATCTCATCATAAAATAAAATCAACATGTGACAAACATGGAGAAAAGCAAATGGGTTATGTTTTCTCCTAATTAGCATGGACCTTATATCATAACTCATAATTATGGCTCAAGAACTTATCACTTGTCTTCCCTTGAAGGAAGGCTAAAACCTGAGCCTTTAAATGCCTTACACATATGACCATTCTTTTGTTAAAAAAGCATCACTTCACCTCATGTTTAACTTGAGCTCATCCCTTGAGCATCCATATTACATTCATTTCCCATCCTCATCGCCCTTACTCTTTTACACTTAGTTAACTTATGCAGTGGTATGGTGTTGCCCTCAAAGTGGAAAACTCCTAAGCCTATATAGTCTTGTCCATGACTAAAATCACTTAAAAAATATGGGATATGTGAAAAAATTATAAAGTCTTAGGTCATGCTTCTCAATGTAGACTACTCCCTTGAAGGATAGCTATGTAATTTCCCTTTGCTACTATCAATAGACTGCTCCCTTGAAGGACAACTACTTAAACTTAAAAATGAATGCTTAGACCACTCCCTTGAAGGATGGCGATGCTTTTTTATCAAAGGGAAATACAAATAAAAAAGGCTTCTCACATTGATTAGCTTTATACAACCTTAATCCATGTAAAATCCCATTGTAAGATTCTCGCATTGATCAACTTACATAAAAAAAATCTTTAAGTCATGAACTTGCTTATACTGACTCTTGGGTCACCCATAAATAAGGCCATATCATTCCCACTTTGTAGGTTATGCTATCCAAACATTTTCCCTCAATTTACCCTTTTTCTCATACTCTTTCAAGGAACTGTGAAGGTCACTTAATATATGGTAAACACAACGCTTCTCAAACAAACAAAATGGTTCAATGATATAAGGCATGAAAGAGGCTCATTTTCTTGAGCCTATTTATGTTATGATTGTGGTCTTTGCTAGTACATGAGCATTTTGCCTCTTTATTTTCCCATCCACATCACATGTCAATCTCTCTATTGATATGAAGAAACAATGTCATACCACCACTATCAAAGCCTACTCAATTTATTTTATGCATACACCATCACAAATATGGAAATATGCTAAAATAAACTAACATAACCAATTTATTCATTTTAGGCATAAACCATCATAAAATATGGAAAAATGATAAGATGAAACTAACAAACCAACTATGCATATACCAGCACATATATGGGAAAGGCTAGTCTAACTCAACTAACATGATCAGCATTAACATCAAAATTAACATAGTATAAACTAATCATCATCCATATCATCATCATCATCTATCACAATACATACATCTCAAAATCACCATAATGAACATCTCATGTGTGTGTGTGTGTGTGTGCACGCGCGTGCATGTGTGTGCTCACTCAAAATACATGTCCATAACTAATTCATCATAATATCATCTCTCTCTCTCTCTTAAAATATACATCTTTCATATTTGGCTCATAGGCTAGTATACATAGAACATATATAATCAAAAATGGCAAACTATGACACTTAGGGTCCTCAAGGCTCTCTCTATGGTCATGAGAAAGTAGTGTCATCACCACTCTCTACTTGTCTACATCTATGTGAGCTAGAAGCCATGGTATGTGACATAGACCTCTCCTACTCTCTAAACTCAGAATATCTCTAAATCTATGGAAACTCCCTGATAGCCCTTTGGTAATATGAAATCTCATCTAGGGTAGTCATATATCTAGCTAGAGATAGTCTACAGTGGTCTCATAGCACCTACTGATGATGGCCCAACCTATACTAGTCCCTATGGTGGAGGAGGAGGAGAATTCTAGCCTACTACTCTCAAACTATCTCTCTCTATTGTCACTACAGTCACTTGACCTTGTAAGACTCTAACCTAGCCCTACAATGCTACAACCTATCCATGTAGTGCCCAAAACTAGCCCTGTAATGTCACAACCTACGCTTATAAGGCTAATACATGTGCTTGTATTATATCTCTACCCTGTACTACTACATCTCATTCCTATACCACTATATATATCTCTCTAACCAACCCCTATAAATCTGGTGGTGGCCTCCTGACCTTCATTGTAGGATGTAAACCTACCCACCAAGATATATATGTTATTGTGCACCCTATATCTCCAACACCTAACCTTGTTAGAAGCTCTTCAAAATCTAGCCCATCTATCTCCTAAGGTAATGATAGGGGTGCCTCTATGGCATCCCTCCTATATCAAGGGAAGGTAGGCAGAATATCCTAAACTAGACCAAACTACCTCTTAACTCATGTCATGGGTGCCATCTATAACTCACCAGCTTGTCTCCCCCTGACCCATAATGGGCTCTAAAAACCAACAAGTTATTGTACCTATTCTCTAAAAATTAGGTATGTCAAGTAGGGTCTCCAAAAAATATCTATAGGGATCAAACCCTAGATCATGCACCTATAATAGGTGATAGCATGCACTACACCATCCACTCGAGTCTATGTCATGCCCTCTCTCCACTGTCTAAAACCAACCCTGAAGCTAGCTAGGATCATGGTAGGTAACCCCAATGGTTATGTCACCATGATGTGCTCATATGGGCAATAGTGTATTAGATGGCTGACACACAAACTATATCACCATCATAGTCTCAAACCCCACAACTCTCTATATAACTATACTAAAAATAATATACCCCATGCAAAAATAGTCCATTACTCAACCATCTATACAAGCACATCTGTCAATGCAATTATAAATATACCACCATCTACATTTGGTAATGCATACACCATGATCCTGATCATCATTAAGATGCTCAATCGATGTTGCTCTTCATCGGCCATATATAGTGGCTCATAGGTAAAACTCATAAATTGATAAGTCACCACACTAACATTATCATCATATAAAGCCACCATGTGGATACATGCTCCTCTCTCAAGCATGCAAAGAGATCTTCACCCTAGATTGGTAGCCATAAAATCTTATAGACATCCTCTTGAGTCACTATCAACTCTCTGATTAGTAGATGGAAGGTGTTAGTGGTATGATCCCACCTCTCAATCAATGCTATCATAAGTCTAACATCCTAGGTGACTCACCAATAAAATTTCACTACTCCTAATCCCACCACTACCATGTGCTCCTACTCATTTGGAGTGACATCTCTCCTCATACATGTCAAAAGCCTCAATAGATGATCTCATAATGTCAAGTCCATCCTCACATGCATCTATACACACATAACTCAAGTCATATACCTTTTAATATACTCTATCACCACCTTTTTTTTCCTTCTCTCTGGGAGAACTAGATTAGTCTGAGGCCCTAAACCAGGGTATGTAGGTAGTACTCAATCAATATAGGGTCTTTTAAGGTTAGCTCAGCCATATACCCACCTAACTAACTACCCTACTTTTTTCTCTCTAACCTAGGCTTCACTACCTCTCTCTCTACCCTAGGATTTACTACCTCTTCTCTCTCTCTACCCTAGGCCTACCTACCTATCACAACTCTGAGCCTTATAGCATATATCCTTGACCCTTGACACTATGCCCTATCTTTTAAGCCTTAGGTTTTTGGACATATCTCAACCTACCTTTTTAACCATTTCTCCTAACACACCTTTGTAATCATACCTTAGATCCTTTTCTTAGGCTCTGAGAGAACTACATTGTCTTAAGGCCATAAACTAGGGTATGTAGGCAGCACTCAGTCGACACAGGGTCATCTAAGGCTAGCTCAACCACAAGGCTAGTCTTTTGCTTCCACTAGGGATCTAAACTAGGTATTTCTCCTATTTTACTATTCATTCACAGTCACCAACATCGACATTAATGTTGACATCAATGATTTATAGTCATGCATGTCAACTGATGTTGATAAACACCTACTAACCTTAGTGCCATGTCGACTGATGTCGATGGACCTCACCAATGTCGATGACTAGTTTGACCCTAGATCTAAATGACCCAAACCCAAAATTATAAATTTAACCTAAAAACCTACCACAAAAACCCCCCAACTTATCTTAAAACTACCCTACCCTATTTCTTACCACTATACTAATGTTTTCTACACCCCCACCTCTAAATTAGCCTAAAAACTACAAATACCCAAATCAAATTTCAAAACAACTAGTAGAGACTCTTACCTCATCTCTCCATCTCCTCCTAGCTAGCACAACTAGCTCTTGTAGTGGTGCACCTCCCACTATGTCCCCTCTTTGATCTGCCATCTTAGTCACTTTCATAGCTTTATTTTTTCTCTCCAATCACAAAGTTGTAAATGAGTTTGGTTAGCTACCAAACCCACTTTTGTCAGGTTTGGTCAGCCACCAACATCAGTATTCTTAAACTAATCCACTGACATTAATGGTTACACCTACCGACATTATCAATATTTCCCTAATGTGCCAACATCAGCACTATTTATTACTAATATCAATAATGTCACTGATGTTGGTACCATTGTAATAATGTTTTCCCTAAAAAAGAAACCCTAAATTTTTAGGCTTTACCCAAATACTGGGGCAATTAGAGATCACATATATCTCCCCAACCATGACAAATTCCATTGGAGATAACTTAAATATTTACCCACAATGACTTTACTTTGAGATCATGAATATCTACTCACTTATTGACCCTTTTACACTAACCTTGCATTACTTGTCTTGACCGCTTATGTTATTCTACTATAGTTAGCTATTATGCACACGTATGTATATTAGGTGTTATGGATGGAAACCAATCTTGTCCTATCACCTTCAACCCTTTTATGTTTCCTAGGGGCACTTCCTACCCTAGATACCTAGGACACATCAACTATTAGAGCTACAACTTTGATTGTTTTAACCTATCAACTATCACTTACAAGTTGTGCTTTGGTCATTTCTATCTGATTCCTCCTAAACATTGCATGTTCTTGACTTTTTCAATTATATCTCATAGTATTATATGCATATGAAGTGATACTCAATTCTTCACCACTCACCTAATTACCTTTTTATCAAACCAGTACCTGATTCTAGTTTCTCCTCTATTAATTCTTATTTTGAGGGGGGATACCACATCCAATACTTGGAGCATCTAACTCATATTTTTGTCTTAAAAAATTTTTAATACAAATTATAAGACAAAAATGGGCAAATTTAGACACCAAAATTACATCACACACGTGCGTAACTCCCTATGTTGAAACCCATTTTTCAAATAATTAACCTCCCTAACCCATGCTTTTACCCCTCACACATTTAATTAATTTAAAATACTTAATTAAGTTAATTAAAAACCCCTTTTACCACCTTACCTAGCCACCTCACCTTATGACTAATTCTCACCTAGTGAGTCACCTCAAAGACCTGGTCCCCTCATCCTAACTACCTAAGACTTATTCTCACTTCCAAACTAAATTCCTAATCAACTACCTCCATCTTAACCTTTTATTTTTATAATTTTATAATGGGTACCATACTTGACATGAATAACAATAGAAAACAAGCCAAAAATAGTAAGGTTTACCCATTCAAGGGCCACCGACATTAGTCAACCCATGGTCAATGTCAGCAAGATCACCGACTCGATGATATAAGCTAAACTCCAACCTGAAGTTAAGGTAAGCAAAAATCAAGAAAATTCATTCTTACTTGCATTCAATCTCTTGGCATTCAAATTTTGACATCCTAGCTTACTATCATCTTGTGTAAGTTAATCACAATTAGTAACTAATCTCTTGAGGACCAATAGCACCCATTTGTTCTCTCTATTTAGGCATTCAAATTTGGACTACTTGATAGGGACCATCAATCTGGCACTTATCATTTAGTGGCCACTACAACTAAGTATATCACTTATTCTATAGGTCTTTTAAACATTTATTTTACTATCACTTTATATCTATTGTGCATTGCTTTACACATCATTATCTAAACCCCCATGAGGGACTTACAAAGTTTCCTTGTTTATTTTCCCTTAACCTGACACACCAAACCCTTGACTAGATCTACCCAAACCATACTCTCTCTCTCATAACTCTCCCCAACCTCCTAAACTAGATCAAAACCATTTCATAGACCTAGAAAATCCTTCTGCAAGCTCTTAGACAATTATTTCCCCTAGTGACCTCGGTAGCCTAACTAACATCGGTCACCTTAACCACCAACCTCAATAGTATAATCAATATCGGTCACTCCCCTATTGACATCAATGACTGTGGATTCCCTAACCTTTCCAAAATGTAGTACCCAAACAACTTCTAAAACACAAACAAGATACCCTACTTGCACCTTGTCACTCTCTGATACATTCAAGTTGCTAATAATGATAACATTATCTCCCTTTCACTCTCTCTTTACCTCTCTTTTAGTTATTTATTACTCATTTGTCTCTCAAAATTGAATTGTCATCTCTAAGGAAGTTTCACACTTCTTAGAACAAGCATGTAGCTTGGTAACCACTCATTTATCTACTAACAAACATCTTGTGGTATTACTTTCATATTTTTAGGTAGTCTTCCCTAGCCAAAGAGGAGTGCTCACAACATCTAGATACAATGCAGAAAGCAATCCGGGTTCATTTTAATCACTTATCCCCATCATTCTTTTTTATTTTCCTTTAGACTTGAAATAGATAAAATTTAGTGAAACACTAATAATACTTGAAACCTTATTTGATTAACCATGTGTATCAACACTTAGATATTTCAAGCATCCTTCATTTGCAACTCATCTACCTTACATGACTAGGCCACTTAGACTAGCTCCACAGACTATCTGTTTAGAATAGGTAAGTAGATATACTTACAAGAAAATTCATGAACACTTCCAGCCTTGGAGGACTATAATAATTACTTAAATAACCCTTCCCATAGTTTATAACTCTTTATTAGGTCTTATACCCCATTTTCTACTCAAAACCCTACAAATTTACACTTTCTAGAGGTGTCCATATAGCCTTCATACAATCAGGTACCATGGTCATGGGCTTCTCTAAGTTAGCAACATGTTTCAAGTGTTATTATATTGATTCTTGTCTATTTGGATGAGAATTTCACTAAATCTCTCTAGTTGTGTCCCTATTAGGGTTTAAGAGGGGCTTAAAAGTGCTTGGAACTCTTAGCAATGGTTCATAGAGATTAGGGCTTGAATATTTGAACCAATTACACTAGATTCATGTTGATAGACCCCTCTACCTCTCTTGAAGTGTTTGACTCTCCATGAAAATCATTCAAATAGTTGTGATTATTTGAAAATTCTCCTTCGATGGTAAGAATGCTTCTTGAGTAGTTTTTTGGTGTCTGCAAACCAAAATGACCCATTGTGGGAACTCCTTGGAATTGAAAGTGACCAAAAGGTATTTAAACATTATTTATAACCTAAATACCACCTCAAAGGTCCTATGGAGAAGTAAAATTGTCTTTATTAAGCCTCTTCACCACTAATGAGTGCATACGACCTTCAATCTCCACATTTGTGCCTATCTAATTATAGAACTAGTTATGGAGATCACTATAGATGATTACTAGAGAGTTATTTAGAGGCTTTAGGAACCATCCCTCCTCCTTAACTTCATAATGCACACAAACACCTCCTATTTCTCTATTATTATCTCAAACTAATCTTCTTAGGCTTGTTTCATATAATTTAACCCTTACACATGCCAACTAGTGAGTTTTCATAGTGCTCAAAAGACTTGAGGAGACCTTAAATATCATTTCATGGTTTAAAAACCTCATCTAGGTGTGTTTTGGAGAAAGAATCCACCATTAGGTCATTTATAGGGTTTTGATAGGGTTTAGGATGTCCACCATATTAACAATTATTCATAGTGTACAAACTTACAAACTAGAACCAATTATCATGAACCTTTAGTGAACTAACCCCTTCTTCTTCCATGAATACCTTGGGGTCCCATGCAAAGGGTGTGGGGAAAGAGGAGCATTGAAAGGTGACATTTGGGCCTTATAATAGCCAATTTCAACATGTTATTTTATTAAGGATCATTCATAAGATTTATCCCTCCAATTCCTACCATTATTTCATGGACTTTTAGTCCATAGGGAGATTTAAACTTCCCCACAAGATCTAGGCATGAGCCTCTCTATGGTGAAGTGTGTGAACCATTAAAGTGTGTTTGAATTGGTTGTGTTGGGGTTTTAAGGCTTGAGTGGGTTTTTGAAACCATTCAAACCTTTTATTTGATTCTCTCCACTTGAAACCTTCTTATCAAGGTCTAAAACACAATTAAACATCCTTCATGGCCATCAACCTTTTTGTAAGAGCTCTGGGATGCTTCAACATGGTAGTAGGATCTATGAATAAGTTTGAAGTATGTTTGCATTGGTCTATCCTCAAGGTCATATGACTTAACCTAAGATTTTTTTTTCCTTTGAGGATGTATGGAGACCTTGAAAATCCTCTTTCATTGATTTAAAACTATTTATGGACTCCAACCTACCTATAAGCCCTTCAAGACATGGATTAACTTCTTAAACCTAGAATTTGATTGTCACATGCTAGGCTAAGTCTAAGAAAAAATATTGGGTATACCCATTATTTTATTAACCAAAATGGAAACATTAATGCCTTTAAATAGTCATAATGACCATTTATACTAAGTTTTAAGGTTTGGCCATGCTTACAAAGGCCCTAAACAACCATTTTGTCTTTCTTAGTTGTAGGTTGCCCATTAACTAATTGGTTAAGAATAAGTGTTGTAAGTGGACTCTTATCCTTTATTTCCTAATATTATCATGATGATAAGGTGTCAATAACATGTCTCAAGGCTACAGAAACTCTCATAAATCAACTATCAACATCTTTCCTTTTGCATATCTTCCCTTTCTTAGGCTTAGGGTTCATGCCTAAGTAGGTCTATGTGTCCTCAAATCTGATGTCTAATGTTATTTTTACTTTTAGATGGAAGGATAATTGATATTTTCCCTATTCCTTAGTGTGAACCTTACCCTTCCTCATATTATTTTTTCCTCTTACCACAAGCAATATGTGGTTCTCCATATGCATCAACACTATTTTAGGTATACACTCACATATGTTGATTGTGTACGAGGGTCTTTGAGATGAGTTTATGAGAGAGTAGGGTGTTTGAATTAATTTGATAAATTTGGTTATATTCTCTCATATCCTCCTCTATCTCTTAAATTCATCCATTCTCCTAACCATTCCAATTCATATTCCCATGAGTGGTTCATGCACAATGTTCTTAGAATCTCTGCTATAGTAGGCCTAAATGACTAGATGTAGGTGGTTATTTCCTTCCTCAGTAAGATATATGATGAAAATAGGTCCAATATTCCATGATATTATGAATTTAAATGGTTATAAGGGTTAGATATTCCTATCTCACATAGTTCAGACTTGCAAGGAAGGGTGGATGACTGGATGAGAATGACTATAGAGTGATCTGAGGTTTGGAACATGGAAAATAGAGTTGAGCCATAGTGTAATCGTAGTGGAAAACATCTTGAAATGGAAATGGTATGAAAATGACATGAAATGAAGCATAATAACCATTCCAAGACAACTCAAAGGCACATTAAAGACCCTAACCCATATACCTATGCAAACATACCACTTTGGAGGTAGAAAAAGGGCACACACAGTCCAAAATTGCAACCTAGGAATCTTTGAGAAACCTTAATTGGATAAGAAGCCTTAACCTTTTCCAAAATTGATTATGTGAATTCTAGAGGCAAATAGGGTGGTTTTTAGGCTTTTGAGGCTATCATGAAAGATGATAAACTTGATTCTTTAGGATGTAATGATTGCTTGTCAAGGTTTCAACACTCCATTTCAAGCTTTTAATTATCTTTAAGGATTTTGAGGGAAACATTGAGAAACATACAGTGCTCCTATAGAATGAAACTTAGATTCATATATATACCCCTTCTTTGAAGACACCCTAAGAAAATATGAGGTTGATGGACCTAAAACTTGGGAAAGGAGACATGGAAAAGGCTAAAAAACTCAACCAGTCCTTTAATGTAGTCAACTCCTTCTAGAGAAACCACTCAACACTCTGTTCACTATCTAAATTTGTTTGCAAATTTTATAGCCTTCTAGTCTAGACATTTATTAGTTATACAATTTCACACATGTGATCCAAACACTAAAAATATCATGAAATGTCCCTTAAATACTTGAGGAAAAAGGATCAACCATTGGTTTGACCAAACAAGCTAAGAATCCATCAAAACCATCCTGTTCCATTTGGCCTTTATAGATATGGATGATGTTCAAATCCTTTAAGCTCTTACGGAATTTTAATATAACATAGGGGACTATTCTATAAATAAATTCTCATGATTGAAATGTTACCAAGAATACTTCCTCTAGCTAAGATCTTCGGTCCCCATTCTCTCTCCTCCATCTAGTTTGATCACAAACCTAAAGTGTTCTCCAAGCTTGCCAATGAGCTTGAGAGCAAGGTAGGTTAGTTTTGAGCTCTCTAAGCACTAAAAAACTCTATTTTATTCTACAAATGCCATTTTTTACTTCCCTCTCCACATCTTTGACTCCACCTGAGTTAGTCCATACTTGTTGGATCTGTACCATTTGGAAAACCAATGAATCCTATAACTTCCCTACATTTTCTCTTGTTTTAGAAAAAATACATCATTAACAAGTGTTATGGAGGGAAATTAGGAATCATGTGACTATTTTAAGTTCATGGTATGAATTAGGGGAGCTTTAAATTCATAAATTAGCACATGTAGGGCCCATTAGGGAGGATTTAAGCATTGACCATGGCGGGAATGGGTTAAGTGGGATATAAAATGCTTTAATAATAGCTTGATGAATCTCATGAAGTCTATTAAAGTCATAAGAGGTGGATTAGTGGATAATTAATGTTAAATTAGGTTCAAAAATAATGATTTTAGCACACACTCATGACCTTAAATATACATATCAAATGAATATCATGCTAACATTTGTGAAGAGACATTTATATCCTAACAAAGACCTCAATTAGATCCCAATAAATTTCATGATGTTATCACAAAATTGAAAATGGATCATACCTTATATGATCTGGCAAATCAAATATGTTTCATGATCCTTCACTAGGTTGTCTTCTTAACTCACCTTCGCCTTGGCATTTTTTAATGTTGAAGCTTCATCAAATTGACCAAGGACCCTTTATGCATGTTCAAACATCATGAAAACATTTGATACAAGTTGAAATAGAGGAAAGGGGTGTCACCAAGTAATGTTATAGCATGAAAAGATAGTTAACTCTTTGAACAAGCTAACCTCACAAGATGAATGTTAACCATGAGGACTAATGGTTTGGGATTAAGACTCAAGGACCTTAGGTTGACCCCTTTCTAGGTCTAAGACTAGAAAGTGGTCAACAATATGTGCACCTAATATTGAGGATCTACTCCCTATGTAATCCATATATCCATGCAGTAATGAATGTGAAGTTTAGGACATTGTCCCTCTTAAAATAAAGGCCACTTTTCTTTAATACTAGATGGTATCTCAAACCTTACATGTAATATTTCACAAGTATCCTCCCAATGAATTTATGTCTTTTTGTATACAGTCCACCATGTCATAGTAGTTCTTTTTAGTGCATAGTTGAGTTCACTAACTCATTTTTATACCTATGGTATATGATGTTCAAGCCTCAGTATAAATGGATTGAGATCCTTGGTCATAAAATATTGAGGTATTTGGTGTTTTATAGTGAAAACCATATGTAGAGGTCTCAATTCATGATCTCTACAGGACCAAATCAAAATGTGTGTATCTGTGTCACCACTTATGGATGATGTTGAATCCCAAGGTAGAACTATTTTAGGTGTAGGTTCAATGCAATCCATCATAGTTTCCTTATTATTATAAAAAAAATTGACCTTAGATGTTGTCATTGAATGTACTAAAGGAGAAACACACTCTTCAATTTAAACCTATCTAACTGGTAACTTTATGATAATTAATTTGAATACCAGTGGTTGTTCCTGCTATGTAATACTAGGCTTCCACTTTTGACATTCCATAATGTGCACCATAGTTTATCTTTCATTTTTCCCCACATTAAAGAAAATATTATCCCCATAATCATAAGGATATTCTACATCTTTAGGAATGATATATGGATTTCATTCATATTTGTTTAAAGGTATGACTACTATTTTATCTTTTTGATGCACTTCTAACTAGGTGTGCATAGCATTAATAGTCATTTGGCCATCATAGGTCCATTTCTTATTGATTAAATTGGGGTAATGGGTCTTTGTTTTCTTCATGGAAATGACCTTGAAGTCCCCTCATAAGCTAAGTTCATCCACTTTAATTTTAACATCGTCTAGTTGGCCAATAGGTTTGACTCTATCATAATCCACCAAGCTTAATGTTAATAGATTATAACTCAAAGTTGGTTAGCCTATTAGGAATAAAATATCCGATACCACAAACAAGATCAATAATTTTTTATACTAGATGTTAGGAATAAAATCTCCTATAGTATAAGTAATTAAATATGTAATAATAAGTTACAAAATAATAGATAAGAAAGAAGGACAAATTAGATAGAGATTACATGGAAAACCCTTGCAAACAAGCAAGGGAAAATATAATGAGAAAAATGGTAGATTATATACTTCATAGTAATCATCATCAAGCTCTTCTATAATAACTCCAACAACTCATTCAATTTTAACAAACAAAGCACTCAATGCATCCACCTGAAGCATTCATTTTGTGAACCAAGCTTAAAATAGCCTACAGTATCTAGCCTCTAATCATGCAAGCACAAGTTTGAATGGATCCTCTAACATGATGAATTATAATAGAGATATCATGCATATTTATGAATTTACAACAAGAGAGAAAAGAGAGAGAGTAACACCATGGTTGGACCAACAAATTTTCCACACTCTATGTGGGGTGAACAATAATCATCAAAATTTGTCTATCTTTATGTGCAAGGGTCAACAAAGTGGTCCATCCACTTTATACAAGATCCAAGCCACTTATATATGGCTCCAAAAATTATCTCCCACTTAAGTGAGGACAAATAGTAATAGTAAATAGCTTGTCTTTTTCTTCTATGTGCACACCAAAGTTCAAAAGGTATTGCAATCACCTTTTGACTTTCTCCACACATGTGAACCATGGGGTCCCTTATAAATTTGACCCATACATAACTCTTGACCAATTATGCCACAATACAAACTCCATGTGATTACCAAGTATAAACCCATGTGCCTTCATGGAGTGTTATGCCCCACTCCCATCACATCAACCTAATCACATGTGAGAGACCCTTCATGGGACCTACCACATCACCAATCAGCCACATCACCCACAAGTGACATCATTAATTAGCCACATCACCATGAAAAGTGACTTCATATCCTAACATACTCCACATGAAGTTAATATACATAAGCTTTTACCACTCCTTAGTATTCTAAAACCAATTATCTATCTTTTCCCTCTGTTACCTTGACACAAACCCAATAGAAGTTTTGTTGCACTACTAAAACTTCTCTTCCTTGATCAGCTTTGTCAACATCTACTCCTCTATAGTAGATTGTATCATCTGAAGTGAATCTCACTTCTCCATAGACCAATCATCCATTTAGGATTTTTCCATGAACCATCTCATACTCCCACTACTTGGGAACATCTAGTTTAATGTTCATCATGGCATCACAAGGCTTCCTAATCTTGATGAATACAATACACAAGACATAACATGTCTTATCCTCTATTATAAGATGATCTTGGGAAAACAAATAAATAATACAAGAAGTAGGGTACTTGATTTCCCATCCTTATGCATCTCCATCCTTTGATTTGTTCCTCATACCACCTTCATTGCATCCTTATCACCCAAGCCATCACACCATTGATCATGTTGAGGCCTGCATCCAACATGTCAACAATACATAGAAGAAAACTATGTTAAACACTTGTGTCTCCATGAAGGTAATGAAATTCATGTACTATATGTGTGACATTTTCACTAAACCATATAGTGATTTCATGCAAACCAATAACTTTCTACCTCATATAATTATCTCTCTCCATAATAGAGATCACCATTTAAGAATCATGTTACTCTAACTCCTTGAACAACAATAAGTTCATGTAGCACTATTTATAGTAATGAGGAGAGAATATCTCACAAAAGTCAAAACTAGACTTCTCCACATAGCCTTCTAGCTATCAACATGGCATAAGTTCATTAGACTAATCACAACTCTTAGGAAGTCATCATGTTACTCAATTCATCATTACACCTACCAAGTTTTTTAGCCATATTTTAAATTCATCCTACTCTATTAAATGTTGCTAAAACACCAACTCATGTGCCTCTAGTGTTAATCCATGCATTAGTCTACCTATCTAACACCACAACCATATACATAATAATCTATCACCTTGAGTTATTGGTTAGTATTGTCCTTCTCTTTATGAGAACACCAGGTCTCAATTATTATTTTACATATAGCCATCAACTAATATTCATGACAAAAGTAGACTGATCATTACGCTAGGGAATTCATCATACTGCTCAGTGCACCAATGCACCTATCAAATTTTTGAGACTAAAAATGCATCCAAAATGCATCACTTCTCTACCACATATCCAAACACATAAACTTATCCTTTCGATAACACTAGGTCTCACTTGTTCATCTGCATCTTCATCTTCCACATCCTCAACTACTTAAAAATAGATATAGCTTTAGGTTTCTCTATACCTCCTTCTTTTACATGGATTTTTGTCTTCTATATATTGGCTAACAATATGTGTTCAATAGGACACCACATCATACACCCCTTATTTGTTTTTCCAAGAACCACAACAAGGTCATGCCTTGTCCTCAACCTCCTCCAAAGGAAAATAGCTTATTCCTCAAGCTGTAAAGTTAATTCATCTTCAATAGGAACACTATATAGGTTATTGACTAATTTGGCAAAGCTTTTTCATTATTCTCATCCATTCATCTATGGGTATATCCTTATTAACATGAAGAGAATAAGATCTTCACCAAGAGATCCTCCACCTTGATCTATGGAGAGATACCTACCATAACCAAAAAATTCTTCTTATTTAATCTCCAACTTGGTCTCTCATCCTATCAAAGTAGCTTCAAATTGTATAAACTAATCAACAGTAGAAAATACTCACACATGGATTTTTTCACCATGGCTTTGATACCATATGTTATGAATAAAAGTTATGATACCATAGATAGGATTGATAAGCTTGAATACCAAATGTTATGAATAAAATCTCCTACATTATAAGTAATTAAATGAGTAATAACAAGCTACAAAAACATAAACAAGAAAAAATGACACATTACATAGAGATTACATGGAAAACCCTTGAAAACAAGTAAGATAAAAAACCACAAGCAAAATGGTATATTATAGACCTCAAATTAATCATCAGTACTCTCTTCTAAAATATCTCTTCTAGCAACTCCTTTAGTGCTAATAAATAAATCATTCAGTGCTTCCACCTGAAGCATTCATTTTATGAACCAAGCTTAAACTAGCCTACAGGATCCAACCTACAAGCATGCAAGCACAAACTTGCATAGATCCTCTAACAACATGAATTAAAATAGAGAGATAATTCATATTTATGCATTTACAATAAGAGAGATAAGAGAGATAGTAACATCATGGGTGGTCCAACAAATTCTCCATTCCATATGTGGTGAACAATGATCATCAAAAGATGTCTATCTTCCTGTGCAAGGGTCAAAAAAGTGCTCCTTCCACATTAGATAGTATCCAAGCCACTTCCATGTGGCTCCAACCATTATCTCCCACTCTACAAGTGAAGACAAATAGCAATACTAAACAACTTATATTTTTCTATCATGTACACACCAAAGTCCAAAAGGTGTTGCAATCACCTTTTTACTTTTTCCACACATGCAAACCATGGGGTCCCTTAGAAATTTGACCCATACCTAACCCTTGACCAATTATGCCACAAGGTAAACCCTATGTCACTACCAAGGACAAACCCATATGCCTTGGTGGAGTGTTATTCCCCACTCCCATCACATTAACTTGATCACATATGAGAGACCCTTCATGGGCCTTACCACATTACCAATTAGCCACATCACACACAAGCCACATCAACATCATACCATATCACCATGAATAGTGGCCATAAATAGTGACTATGAATAGTGAACTCACATCCTAACATAGATAATGGTTTCCCATATTTAATGAGGAATCATATTGATAGTACTGCCAAAGTAAAATACTATATTTGGGATTTCATATCCAACAAACTTGATGTCTAGTTATGAATCCACATCATAGGGCTTCTTTCTCTTCACATACCAAAATAATTTATCAGCCCTTGTTTGTCCTCATTACATACACTCTAGAGATTATAAGGGAGGTTCATGATATTCTTGGATATATCCTCATTACGTAATATGTTGAGTAGTTTCATTAGATCTATCAAAGTTGTCACAACACCTTTTTGTTTCATGATCTCAATAATTTGCCCATACATTTAAGCATCAATAGTAGTGTTATACTCATCATAAGTTGGTTTTTGTTGTATTTCCTATAATACATGTGTATCTTAATACATTAAAGTCTTTTTAGTTTTAGGGTCAATATATTTATCCCACTAAACTTTTTTAATACCTAGATATTATGGCATCTTTAATAGAGGTAACCCCTATTCAGCCCTTTATTGCCTTATGATGGCTTGCACAAATGCATTTTATTTTGGCTACATATTAAACATGTTTATGTTACACACTAGTTTCTCCTTTATTTTTTTATATAATAGAGTAGTCTTACATTTGATGTTGACCTTTGATCTTGAAATATACACAATAAACTTGCCTTTGAGGATTTATGGGATAGTTCCTTGTATAATGATTATCTGCCCCGTATAGATAACATTACATGGGTGGTCAATTTTGTCGATTATAATTATTGTGACCTCCTTTATATCTACCATGATATCCTTCCTAATATCTGCCTTTCTATCCACCTCTATTATGTTGATATCCCCACCCTTAGGATTATTATCGATTATATCCTCCTTATTGATTTATCTTTACATCATATCCCCCATACTAATGTTGAGGAGAACATGGGGTCCAAGTCGCCTACTATTGTTAAATATTTATGTTATTCCATAGTTGTGCATACTAACTAAAATATTGATATGAAGGATATGGCATATTATTCTATCTTGCTAGGCCTTGTGGTTGGTACTATGCTAATGATGGCATCTGATATTATGGTGATGAAATAACCCATCTTAGATTTCCTTGAGTCACATTTATTATCTCCACATATATTTTTGAAATTGCTTGCTTCATAGTGGGTATTTGTTGGGCCATAAATGTGAAGATGTTCTTTGTTATATTTTATTTTAACTCTTGAAATGTGTGGTAACTTATTGCATTATCATTTATAGATTTTTAAAAATTATAATACATGTTGTGTGACTTTTGAATATATTATATGATATGGAACTAAGATGTAGGATGTCCAACTACCCTATAGATTTCATAAAATGTTGTTTTGGTTATCGAGTAGTCATTCATATGATGTCCCTCATGACCACACTCTATACACCATAATCCTATATTAGGCTTATCATTTTCATGCATTTCATTCATACTCCTCATAAAATCATCTAAGTTAGCTTCTACTTTTGATCCTATTGAGGAAATATCTGTAGAGTCTTCTATCTATTCAACTCTGATAGCAGTAGATCAAGCATTAGCTTTGGTACATAACTAGGTTTTTGAAATATCAAATTTTATCCTTAGTCATAATCCCTCTACAAACCAATCAACCTTATCTTTATCTTCTAGAATAAAATTAGTTTTATTCATTATGTCAGAGAACTTGCAATCATATTCTCCAACTATTTCTCCTAATTTTTGTTGAATCTCCTTTAGATCTTAAATCCCTTGATTAGAGCATTTTTTTACTTTAAATTCTGATATTAGTAAATCTTTGACTTATTTTAAATCTAGGGTATTGACATTTCTTTTGAAAATAAACTCCAAAGCACATCCTCCAAAGCCTCTACTAGTTTGCATTTCTTCACGTCATCTGATGTAACCCCTTTTATAACCCATTTCATCTTGCATGTAACTAAGTATTATTTGGGATCTTAATATCCATCATATGGCATTAAAGGTATAAACATACCTACATGGAGTGCCATGGTTGATGGATTGCTAGTTATTATTGTAATTATCTGAATACTAGTAACTATAAATGGTGGTGTCTATGCAGTAGTCATTGCATAATTGAGTGACTGTGTAGTGGTTACTGTACCTATCAACTAATTCACACTATTCCTTTTAGGAGTAACCAAAATTCCTACTTCTTATAACTTCTTTTTTTCTATCACCCATTTGGTTTCTATAATGAGCCTTCCAAACTTATCTATAAAGGAACCAAACCATCCTAAATCAGATTTTCTCACTTTAATTTTTCTACCTCGTATAAATAAAGTGGGATTGTAGGATGCGTACCCTTAAAATTAATGATGCTTATTTCTAACTTCTTCTTACTTTTAACTTGAACCTGTAATATTACTACCTTCAAATTTAATATTTTCCTAGGAACTTTCCTTCCTATTTCTAGTGAAAATCACCTTAGTTAACTATGACCTTCCTCTACTACCTAATTGACGTACCTCAACATCCCTTCTTCTAGCATCCTCTTTCTCATCAAGCCCTTCCTTGTATTATAAATACCCTTATCTTTTAGTATCTTCTACACCTTCTTTCAATAACCTTTCTTCTCTAGCATCTTTACCTTGCAATTCTCTAGCTCTAGCAACTTCTACTTTAATCATAGTCCTATTCACAGTGAATTTAGGGTTGGTCATCTTATTCCATATTCTTTATTGTCTTATCTCTCTTTTGAGTCCCAAAATTTCCATTTCACTTAGACTTTTTTCACCTTTAATTTTCCAGGATTAGGTTTAAGTTCCTCTTACTTAACTCTTCATCATCCACTTTCTCTTGCACGCACCCCCATGGTACCTAAAGTGACTAATCTATGTTGGTTGGAGTAGGCAGCATGGCATTTTCCCCAACCAACATCTTGATCAACAAGGGTATTCAATGTAAAAACATCGCTATAATTCCTTGAATATATTGATCTTGTATAGTCTCAAAATCTATGTATCCTTGTACTACAAACTCTATTATGCCCTTAACCTTTGGCATGTCTAGGGATAGATGTGGCCAACTTGTGGCTTACATTCCTCTTTTATATTCTTGTTACATTTATCTGTGTTCTTGGTTAGGTTAGCCAATGCAATAACCATGGCTAAGTAGACTATATATTTGAGGTAGTGGTTAGTCTTTAATCATCATGTTAAGTATTTTTCCCTTAGCGCATTGTTGTAGAGGTTGCCCCCTCAAAGTGGATTTTCTATATTATCTATTATTCTACTCTACTATCAATTATTTTTGTGTGATCTCTCATATTTATTTATTTTTTGTGATATATAATCACTCTATGTGAATATGTAAGTAATTTCAATACAAGTGGTATCAAAGCTTCGACTTGGGCAAGTTTCATATGGTATTACTTTTTTAGATTTGGTGAGGTGCAAATTTTGAGAGAGGAAGGAGCAAAAAAAATAACTTGAAATCTAAGAAAAATTAATTTTTTCTATTAAAGTAGTATTGTTCAAAATGCTTTTTTGAAAAAAAATAATTAAAAAACAAGTATGTGAAAAAAATTTAACTTTGCACAATTTCAGTCATTGGATTCATCTCGATGAGATGAATGCAACAATATATTCAGCCAATCACTTTTTTGGTGCCAAAATTTTTACCCTAATGTGTAAAGGTAGTCATTGGATTCATCTTGGTGAGGTGATCATAATGGTATCATCTCTTGGTACACTTTTTTTAGGTAAAAAACCCTCCTAGGGTTTGGATATGGTTGTTCCTTCTACATGAAGAAGAAAAGGGCGGAAAGAAACTCCTAAGACTCCTACCAGTGACATAGAATTTGGAACTTCAGATCTATCTATTTCTCAACTTTAGGCTGACATAAAGGGCTTCATGTGGCATGATGACTTTATTATAGTTCAAACTAATTTTTAGGGATGTACAAAGATATTAATTGGGTTCATAATTAATTGAATAAGACCACTACTCAATTAGATTCCCTCTCATCTCAGTTACAGTCAAATAACCCTCCACTTCATCATTCAAGTCCTCCTCCTCTCAACACTAAAAACTCCAATTTTGGTGTGAAACTTATGTTGCTAAAAGTGGACACATGTAAGTTTTATGGTAAGGACCCTCTCACTTAGATTACCTAAATTGAGAATTTATTTGATCTACATCAAACTCCTAGTTCTCAAAAAGTGATAGTGGTGTCTCTATATCTAGAACCTGAGTAGTTCATTTGGTATCACTGGTTGTGTGCTCAAAATAAAAATAATGGTGCTCTTGTTACATGGTCTATTTTCACTAAGGAGTTATTGGCTCATTATTGGAATAATTTCTCTAATAACTACTTCATCTAGTTAGCCAAACTATGGTAAACATTAACTATCAAGGATTATATTCATCAATTTTAGAATCTATCCTTATTGGTAGAAGACATCACTAAGTAAAACTCGATCTATCTATTTTTTTGTGGTCTCAAAGATAGCATCTAATTGGAGGTTTATATGTTTAACCTAGAATGTATATCAAAAGCTATCCCACAAGCATGCATGATAGAGGAAAAAGAGATGGTCAAATGGAAAACCTTCACTAATGATCGTAATCACACCTTTCTATCACCATCATATCCTCAACCCACTAGATTGACACCTCAACAAATTGAGGAGAAGCGAACCAAAGGGTTTTGTTATGGTTGTGATAGAAAATGGAGTAAATACCATGATTGTGTTAAAAATAAGTTATTTTACATTGAAGGTGCCAATGAGGGTGACAATGATGATGAGGTAATTGGTGAGGATGAGGAAGGTCTTGATGAGGAATCTAAAGATTCTCATCCTACTATTTCTAGTCATGCCCTTTTAGGTTTTAGTACTCCCCAAAATTTTAAGGTATTGGGTTTCCTAAAAAAACAAAAGGTCATTATATTGATTGATTCTAGGAGCACACATAACTTCATCAATAGTAAGTTGGGTACTCATCTAAATTATTTCATTTATCCTGCTCTAGAATTTTAGGTCATGATTACAAATGGTAGTACTATCAACTACTCAAGAAAATGCCATAATATTAAGCTAGCCATGGGATACTAAATTTTGGATTCTCCTATGTTTTCTATTCCCATGGGGGGAGCTAACATTATTTTGGGAGTACAATGGCTCACCACTTTGGGAACTATTGAGATGAATTTTCAAGAATTATTCATGCAATTTCATTATAAGGGAAGGATATTTGACCTAAGGGGAGTAAGGGCTAAATCTCCAAAACTTGTTAGCTCCCATAAAATGATAAATATTCTTTGAAATGGTCTTGAAAGATTTGTAGCTCACTTGTTTTCCATAGAAGTTCAGCCAACTTAGCGATCTACACCTCTTAATTTGTAACAAGTGATTATTGCCCATTCGATTATTTTTGGTGACATGTCAAAAGGAATTACACCTAGATGTACACATGATCATGCTATCAAACTTATTCTTGTTAGTACACCACACAATTTTAGGCTATATAGGTATCCCTATACAAATAAAAGTGAAATTGAAAATATGGTATAGGATATGTTGGATGAAAGAATCATTTGCCATAGCCAAAGTGAATATTCTTCACCAGTTGTCATGATGAGAAAGAAATATGACACTTGGAAAATGTACCTTGACTATAGAGAACTCAATAAGTACACTATCAAAAATAAGTCTCATACTCCTATCATTGATGATTTTCTAGATGAATTAAATGGTGCTCTTTATTCTACCAAGTTAGATTTATGTTTTGGGTATCATCAAATCCAGCTCCATGATGAAGACATACTGAACACTACTACTTTTAGGACTCATGAGGGCCATTATGAGTTTATTGTTATGCCTTTTGGGCTAACAAATGCACCATCCACCTTTTAGAGTTTGATGAATACTATTTATAGGCCATTTTTTGAGGAAATTTGTTCTAATATTTTTTGATGATATCCTCATTTATAGTAAAAATTAGTTAGACCATTTACACCATATGAAATAGGTACTCTTAATTCTAGAACATCGGTTATATTCTAAACCTTCCAAATATACTTTTGGAGTTTGTGAGGTTGAGTATTTGGGTCATCTAGTTTCACATGTAGGAGTGAAAGTAGATCCTAAAAAAATCCAAACAATGGTGGACTGGTCAATTCCTAAGACACTCAAGCAATTAAGGGGATTTTTGGGGTTAACTAGTTACTATCACAAGTTTGTCAAAAATTATGGTAGTGTTATAGCCCCACTCACCTCTTTGTTGAATAAAGACTCCTTTTAGTGGACTGGTACAGCTACCAGGGCATTTGACCAATTAAAATTAGTTATGTGTACCACTTCAGTATTAGCCATTCCTAAGTTTTCCAAGACTTTTATGGTTGAATGTGATGCATTTAGGTATGGTATGAGTGTTTTACTCATGAAATAAGGTAGACCACTTGCATTTGAAATTCATCAACTAAGGGTAAAAATCAGCACAAGCCCATTTATGAAAAGGAAATGATGGCCATTTTAGATGTAGTCAAACAATGGAGGCATTATTTAATGGGTCATCACTTTTAGGTAAAGACTGATCATGATAGTCTTAAATATTTTGAACAATGATTTTCATCTAAATAACAATAGAAATGGGTAACTGATATGTTAGGATATGATTTTGAAATAGTTTATAGGAAAGGCAAGGAAAATGTAGTGGTAGATGTACTATTTAGGAAGGATGAATTAGTTGAGGCATTACTATGTGTTATGACCATTCTACAGGCAGATTGGCTATAAGAAGCATGATCAGAATGGTACAATGATAGTACTACCCATGATTTGATTCAAAATATTTATCAAGGTATGGGTAGATTTGAAAAATTCACATGGAAGGGTAATGCATTATGGTATAAATATAGATTATACCTATAATAATTCTCTTCTTAAACAAAAAATCCTCTAGGAACTTCATGAAACTCCAATTGGGGGTCATTCAAGATTTTTGAAAACCTATCATAGAATCAAGCAGGATTTTTTTTGAGAAGGACTCAAGGGGGATGTGTATAAATATGTGGTTGAATGTATGATCTATCAATAAAATAAAGGAGAAACCCTCAAAACCCTAGGTCTTTTGCATCCTTTATCCATCCCTAGCCAATGTTAGGAAGAGGTGTCTATGGATTTCATTACAAGGTTACCAAGATCTAATGGTTAAAATCTTATCATGGTTGTGGTATATCATCTCAGTAAGTATGCTCATTTTTGTTCTTTATCATATCCATTTATTTATAGTATAGTAGCTTATACTTTTCTCAATATAGTTCAAAAATTCCATGGTACCCCTAAGATCATTGTCAATGATAGAGATCTCATTCTCACCAATAATTTTTATACTGAGTTATTTGCATGTTTGGGAAACTAATTGGATCATAGTTCATTCTATCATCCTCAATCATATGGACAAACTAAGGTAGTCAACAAATGTCTAGAAGGATATCTCTATTGTTTTGTTTCTGATAAAAAGGATAAATGGGTTCATTGGTTACCACTTGTTGAATGGTGGTATAATACTTATGTTCATAGTTCTTCCAAAATGTCTCATTTTTTGGCATTATATGTATACCACCCTCCATCCATCACTTCAACCTTGAAGGTCCATCCTAAGGTTCTTGTAGTTGAATAACATATTCACCATCAATAGGAGGTACTTTCAAGTTTTCATGAAAATTTAGCCATGGCTTAAAATCAAATGAAGCAGTAGGTAGATCAACATAGGAGTTAGAGGAATTTTGGCGTTGGTGATTAGGTCTTTGTTTGATTTCAGCCATATAAGCAAATGTCCTTAAATCAATAGAAAAAGGAGAACAAGTTATCCCTTGAGTATTATTGGCCTTATCAGGTCTTGTATAAAATTGGTAGTGTGGCCTACAAGTTAGAGTTTCTTTATTCCACTCATATACATCTAGTATTTCATGTATCATGCTTAAAAAAAATCATTAAACAAAGATTTTCTACTCAAATTGAGTTACTAGAATTAGATGAGGAAGGAAGAGTTATTCTTGATCCTGAGGTGATCCTTCAAATGTGCACTAAGTAACTACAGTCTAGATTGATTAAAGAGTACATGATCAAATGAAAAAATCTACCTTGTGAAGATGCCACTTGGAAAGATAAATCCTTTGTCTAATAACATCTAGATTTAACTCAACATTGAGGAAAACATTATTTTTAAGGGGAGGGGCATGCTATACCCTTAACCTTTGTTGTGTCTAGGGATATGTGTGGCTGAATTGTCACTTAAATACCTATTTGATATTCTTGTTACATTTCTTTATGTTCTTATGTAGGTTGGCCTATGTAATAACCATGGCTAAGTAGGCTATATATAGGAGGTAGTGGTTTGTCTTTGATCATCATGTTAAGTATTCTACTCTTAGTGCATTATTATAGAGGTTGCTCCCTCATAGTGGATTTTCTATATTATCCAGTATTATGCTCTGTTATCAGTTATTTTTGTGTGATCTCTAATAATTGCTTATTCTATGTGATATATAATCATTCTATGGAAACATCTAAGTAATTTCATTATAAACTCTATAATATAGTCATTGATTGTAGTCTTTATCAAGTAATCTACTACTTGAGACCAGTTGGTATCTAGGTTAGGCAATCTTTCTAGTTTATCCTTAGTCCAAATTCTAAATTATATTCTCCTCAGACTAAACCAATTGTATTCTAATCTAGCTAACCATGAAACTAATAATCCAAGCAATTTACATTAAAAATTTTCATAGATTTCACCATAGATGTGTTTTTGGACAATCTCCTCTTTATTCTTTCCAACTCTTCATGCTTCTTCCTCTAAAAAATTCTGAATTCTTTCATTTATCCATCATTCTACATCTCTTGACCCTAGAAACCACCTTAGCATAGCTTATCTAATTTGGTTCCACACCATTGTTAGCAAAGGTTCCTAGAATTACACTAGAACATGCTAATTATAGGGATAGCATGCATAGTAGAGAGTATAATAAGGTGCCAAAGAGATATAAATAGTACATTTCATGTTTGACATGTTCAATTAGAACAAAGAACATGATGAAACATAGATATAACAGAATGGGACCGTAACTCATATTATATCAAATTACAGAATAAAACAAAATAAAGAACTTAACTATGCATAAATCATTCATAAAATAAAATATGGTAAAAACATAATAGGATAATTTTTATTAATCTATATCAACACATTAAACTAGATTTTATTACATCAAAGTACTATTTATAGACTTTTATAATCCTATTATCTCTTCAGCTTCTAACCTTCTGAGATACAAAATGAAAGATTCTTCACATTCTCCAATTATCTGATTAGAATTTCAAGGCTAAATACATATAAAACAATACAAAATCAAACACTTCACACATGTTTATCTTATATAATTCACAATTTTAGCAAGCTACATTCTTCATCCAACAACCATTCCATATGATCAACCTGTGTGTAACTTAGCATATGGAAACTATGTGCTACGCACATGCCCCCAATCTAATATCTAATTACACTAATTTTGGATTGAGTATGTAATAACTATATATTTTTATCTAAACTAAATGTGGTAGTGATCATGGCATGCATGATGCCCCAATCTGAATAACTAGTATGAATCTGAGTTAAAATGAGAGTATCTGAGAAAAATATGAACATAACTATCAAACATGTGACTATTATTATCAGTAAATCTTGCACCCTAAAAGAGGGTTTTCAAGCCTCTTCTTGATTTTGGAAACATGGGAAAACTTACAGGTATGTTTATGTACCTATAGTGGAAGTGAGTCTCTAGATTTAAGGGCTAGCTCCCTAAATGTATCTTGAAATGCTTATCACCTAACTAGTGTTTACTTATGAGGAAAAGAGTTAGAAGATGCATGAAATGGACCTAATCTAATGTGGTGATGCACCAATATTATTTCCACATGACCATCATAATTATTTCATAGTGAAACACGTCATACAAACTAGCTTCAAAGTCTTAAAGGATTATAACATGAGTGTTTTAATATAAAGGTGATGTGTATGAGAGAAACACAAGGTAAATGAACCAGATGGTAGAATACACACTCTAAGAATAATAGTACACTTGAAATGAATCTAACACACTTGAATACACTTTATATGACCTATTATAATAACAACTCTTGCATAAACATGAGAGGATAAGGGAAAAAAGGATAGAGAATTATCACTAACTCCACCATACATCACTTTATACACTTAGAAAATTATTCATGAACTCAAAACCAGACTTGCATTAATGTTCAAAGGTAAAATACAATGTCACTACATTAGGGATTCACCATACATGGTTTGGTATTATCTTACAAGAGCCAAAATAGCTACTATTTATAGAATTTGAGAAAGAGGAAAAGAGAATGAAGTAAAGAAGTTCAAGGGTCACAATGCCACATGTCAAAGCATGAAAACTAGTCACATTGTAAGATAATGGAGTGTGAAATATAACATGAATGTCTAGTTTTAAATTATCCATATAAACTATGTAAAACTCTCCAAAATGTCATAAAGATTCTTTAGCTAGCCTTTGTGAAATTGCCTTCATCGTAGATCACCTCTCAAGCTTTTGAAACTAGAATAGGGAGAGTTGACACATGTGTACTATCTTGTGGAGGTTAAAAACATGCTATGATAGTCATAATATGTTCTCCTAACTACTAGTTATCTTCTAGACACTTATATTCACCATTTTTAGTCATGCATTAATCTCTTGGTACTTGTTCTTCACATTTGTCATCCAATAAAACCTAACAATCACTATTTATCTTTGATCTCTATCCAAAACTACCTATGATGGATGGTATAGCAAAGGTGTTTCCATACCAATCTACTATATGTTCTTTCCTAGGACTACAAGGTTTACGAGATGATCTTGATTAAAATTTAATGATGGCATATGTGTATGTGGCATTTCCTTGCCACATTTCTCACTTCATTTTAAAATATGACTATTATAATCTATAAATATATCTTCATCTCATCACCTTGGAACTTGATCAAATTTTATCCATTGATCTCCTTGGGAGTCTCCTAGCCTTGACTTTAAATGTCGGTCATTGATATTTGATCTATATCATATATTATGACACTTGGTAGCCCCAGGTCCTTTTTATAGATCCTATTTCTAGTATTCATATGATTAAGTACACTTATAACATATGGCATCCCTATGTGTAATCTAGGCTCATTGACTTATTAACCTCATCGGTATTGTCTATCCCCATCTATGTGGTTGAATGTGCACTATCGAGCTTTGATCTATGTGATCAAATATGCACCACTGATCTTTGATCAATGTGATCAAATGTGCACCATCGATCTTTGATCTGTGTGATTTAACACAATCCATTGATCTGTTATCAATTCACTATGATCATGACACTTGGCGCCATTGCATTCATTTTCTAGATCCTCTGCCATTTTAATTTAAGCTCGTTATTGATCTTTCATTGCATGATTAAATGTGCACCATCGATCTTTGATCTTAACTCATTAAACCCAATGTTCAACATGGATCATCAATGGGATTTTATTTATAAAAGTACACACCATAGATCCTTAATCTAAGTTCTTTGAATTATTGACTTCACTATCACTCATGTGCCATCGATCTTTGATCTTCATTGAGCAAGGCTTCTTGGTAGCTGGGAGGCTTATGAACTCCATGGTTATATTTCTCTAAATTCAAATGGATATTTCTTGTGACTTAAATTTGATGTTCCCCACTCTAGCCTTATGATTCATTTTAAACGTCCTTATCTTCTTAAAATAAGCTCTTTCAACCATGAATTTATTAAAGCTAGGTAATTACTCTTTTTCAACATGATGATCTTATCTATAGCACCTATAGGTACCCATTCATGGAGGATGACTATACATACATAGGAAATAGGTTGTTATAGTCTATCCTTATCATTTTAAGGGCTCTTGATCACTTATCTAACTATTCATGGAAATGCAGGAACTAGCAGTTTGGCCTACCAAGGATTTGATGAACCATTGAGACTTTGTGTAAGCCTCCTTCATGTCTTTGAATGTTTGAACACCATGAAAACCTATCACTTTCATATGACTCTAAAATGACCCCCTAAATGACTCAAAATGACATAAGGACTTAAATAGACCATGACCAAGGCTAAATCATATGAAAAGACATCAAATGGACTATGTAACACCTTATAACATTATAATAGACCCCTATATAAATTTTTGACTATAGGTGGTTGACCCATTTTGACTTGTGGTAAAAATGGTCAACATTCTTTGTAAATTCCCAAGGGTGGTATGCTTGTTATGCCAAGAGCAATTACCTAATCCTATCCATTGGTATATGGAATCACCTATCTACCATATTGACACAAAAATATTGCCTTTGATAATACATAAAACATAAAGAAAAGCACACAAAATAAGACACACTCAAAATAAATGTAAATGTGTTCAAATAGAACACTTATGGAACACAACACAACTGAAAGGGAACACACATGCCTAATCTAATATTTACAAGACTAACCTTCAATTCCTTAATTACAAGGTTTCAAATGTATCCCATTCAGAGGGATAGGCAACTCTTTTCTATTCATCCTTGCTAATTGGAAAGATTTATTTTATTTGCACTTGATGATGACATATGGTCCACTCTATAAAGTGTCAAATTTTGTATGTCTCCCTAGTTTTTTTCTATCTTCATCCCATTTCAGCACTATGTCACCTTCTTAAAATATTATTGGAGTTGTCTTCTTATCAAAATACCTATTCATTAGTATTTGGTGGTGTTCCATAGTTTGATGAAATTTATCTCTAGTCTCTTGAAACTCCATTAATATTGCCAACCTTACCTCTATTGGAGTGTTCTCAAGCAACTCTAATTAATTTATCAACTCTAAAGTAGGCATATTTTGTGATATAGATAGCTTATCCTCCCTTCCATAGACAAGAACAAAATGAAAATTCCCTATTGACCTCTTGGGAGTTATCCTATCATCCCATAAGGATGTCTTCAATTTGGTGTGCCAATCCCTTTGATTATCTTCCAAAGTCTTCTTGATGACTCTTATCAGATTCTTGTTAGTATACTTATCCAATCCATTACCTTGAGGGTAATATTTGGATGAGGTGCTCAAGTATATGCCATTACTATTTTCCCAATCATCCATCTTAACACCCATAAAATCAAGTGCATTATCTGAAATAATGGTAAAGGGGGTACCAAACCTTGTTATGATACTCTTGTAGAATTCTAAGATAGCATTCTCATTAGCTTCTTTTAATGCCACTACTTTGATCCACCTCGTAAATTATTTGGTTGCTATGAGTATCCATTTGTGACCAGCACTTGATGGGGGGTTTATCATGCCAATGAAATTAAGACCCCATTTCATGAAAGGCTGATCTACTTGGATAGGCTTCAAAGGAAGGGCTACAAGCTTCTATTTTCCTACAAAGAAAGCACATTGTACATAGATTTTTACCCAAGCATAAAAATCCTTGAAGAGGATAGGCTAGTAATATCTTGCCCTCATGATCTCGGTGGCTATGGTTCTTGGAGAAAAATGACCTATTGTCCCATCATAGAACTTCTCAATCAACACTCCAAACTAATCATTATCAATGCATCTCAATATCACACCGTTAATGTCTTTATTAAAAATTACAGCATCCATAAGATAAAATGGAATAGATTTCAATCTAAAATATCTCCTTTGTGATCTATTTATACCAATAGGATACTCATCACTTTGAAGAAATCTGATAACATCTTGTGTCTAACTTTGTAGAGGCAAAGAACTACCTCATTGGGAGCAATAATGATTGACCAGAGCCTCTTCTTCTAACCCATGGAGATCTAAAGCTATATGTTCACAAAGGCATTTACCCTTTATCAACTATTTCACTTTGATATCAACATCATATTGTATTACCTTAGTAATCCACCCTACCCTTTTTTGACTAAGGTCTTTACTCAAGAGAAATTCTTTGGTACCAAGATGAGAAACCATAACATGAATATTATTTTTTGAAACCATATGCCTAAACTTCTTTAGTCTTCTTACAATAACAAGGACTTCTCCACAAAGGTGTACTTGACTTCATAATCTTCCAAACCTTGATTAAAGAATAAAGTTGGTTGCTCCACACCTTCATATTTATTTTGTGTTAGCATGGTCGAGATAGTATCAAGTTTAGAAATTAAATATAACATGAAGTCTTTAGAAAAATAAGGGTTCACAAGATTAGGATATTGCATAATTTCCTTCCTAATGGCTTCAAAATTTCTCTTACCTTTCTCAGTCCAAGAAAAGACCTAGTTTTTCTTGAGAAAGGATGTGATAGGTTCACCAAAGATGCAAAACTAGGTATGAATCTTGTTACAAAATTTATCTTACCTAAGAAACTTTGGAGACTTTTATTATGAAATGGTAATGATAGGCCTAGAATATGCCCTATCCTTTTAGGATCAATAGTCAAACCATCTTTGAAAATAATATGTCCTAAGAGCTTACCTTCGTAGACAAAAAAGATGCATTTCTTTGGATTAAGAGATACTCCATACAACCTACATCTTTCAAACACTTACCTTAAGTGTTTTATGTATTCATTAGCATCTTTAGTAAACATTGTTATGTCATCTAGATAAACCAACAACATCTCATTAATCAAACCTTTGAATGCCATGTCCATTGCTCTTTGAAATGTTATCAACCAAAGGGCATCTTCCTATAATTAAAATTTTCCCATTTTTTGGTGAATTATGTCTTAAATTTATCTTCTTTAGTCATTATAATTTGATTATAGCCTTAATTTCCATATATGAGATTAAAATGTTGAGAACCTAAAACCATCTACAAAATCTATTCCATTGAGGGTAAAGGATAGTGATCTTTGAGTGACACTTTTTTAAGATCTCTAAAGTCCACACAAAGTATTATCTCCCAATTCTTATTTATAACAAGTAAAATGTTATCCACCCATGTTTAATGTTTGATAGGAAAGATAATTTCAGATTCAAGGAGTTTGGTAAGCTCCATCCTCATGAGTTGTTTAACCTTGGGGTTGATGGGCCTTTGTTTTTACCTAACTATTTTAACTCTAGGTTCCAATTCAATGGTATAGTGTGCTAGGAAAGGATCAAATTATTTTAGCTCCTTATACTCCCAAGTAAATATGTCATGAAACTCTCTACACAAATCAATGAATGTTTGCTTCTCTAATGTAGAACATACCTTGCCTAGGCTGAGAAGTTTGTCTTAAAAAATAAAGACTCTTTCATAGTTCTCCTAATTTTTAGACATACTCAAATTTTAATTCTTATTTTTATCATATTCATTGAAGATAATTTCTAAGGTCATGAAGCCCTTAGGTATCTTTTTTGTTCTTAGTTACATAATGTGATCATCTAATTGTTCTTGGAGTCTCTTTCAATTTCTTGAAGAAAACTCAACCTCATTTTATAAGAAGTATATAATGTGTTTGTCACTATCAAACACTTTAAAAAACACCTAATTATCAGATATGGAAGGTCTAATATTAATATTAATATGAGATTATTTTCCTTCCTCTTTTATGGTGGTTGATGTATCAAACTGAGCTTCTATGGTAGCTAGTCTATCAGCATGATTATTCTACTCCCTTGGAACTAATTAAATATTGAATGCATTGAAGTCTTCAATAAAATATCATACCCTATGATTATATGGCTTAATAAAATGGTTCCTAAAAGCAACCACATTCCTAACGTGATGCACAACCAATTCACTATCTCCATATACTTGCAAGTTTTATATTCCCTTTTTCCTTGCCCATTGAAGGCCATGAATCAAACCTTCATATTCATCCACATTTCAAGTGAAACTAAAATAAAACCTATATGAAGCATAATATTTTCTTTTTATGGGGAGAGTAACGTGACACCAGATCCTGTACCAATTTTACTTATTGACCATCTAAAAACATTTTCCACATCTCATCAACCTCACATCCTTCTTTAACAAGTAGAGGTGTTGGTAATCCTTCTTCATGTATATAATACACTCCTAAATAAATTACCTCTATGAAAGCATAAGGATCATGATCATATGTATCTATACCATACTCATCCAAGAACAAATTAGAAATGCCCTTAAGTTTATAAGATCCATCATCCACATTAGGCTCCTCCTCATGGATGACACAATTCAAGTTAGAACTTGTTTCAATTTAAGGCTCAATGTTAAGGACTAGTAAACTAAGATATAGCTACCTATCTTGAATTTACATACTCTTAAAAGGTAGATTACAAAGTGGGTTGGGAGGTTAACAACACCTATGCCTTGAAGGATAGGAAAACTAGGGAAATCATGCAATAAGACATTCAAATTTTTTATCAGCCCAATTATCTTGTTAGGTTTACCATCTATTTAGATTAATAATTTACTATGAGGCTCATATTTTAGGCCCAACTTATCAGCTATAACTTTGGGCAAAGTAGAATCTCCACTATCAACTATGCAATTGTGTACCAAATTATCACCCATAATGAGAGTGAGATATAATGGGGGAGGTTTCTCAACTCTAGTAGATGGTTAAAAATGGTGTTGGGGAAATTTTCAAGGACAACATGACTATGTATTTGAATTATAGGTGAGGGACTATTGGGAATAATGGATAGTTTCTTTTGTAACAACTCTTTTTCAGTAGGCATGTGGAGGGCATCCCATAAAAATATTGATACTTTAGCACTTTTCAAAGAATTGACAATGTTTAGGGAATTATTAATCACATTTTATTTAATACTTTGAGGTTAGAAAGTTTTTTAAACTTGAGGAATAAAATTACCTTGACCAAACCTTGATACATTTTGACTTGATTGAATTACAGGTGTGTTTGGAACTACTTTATCTACAGACATGCTTTGTTACCTTGGAGGGAGATTAGATGAGATTTTAGGCATGATATTATCACCTCCTAGAGCCTTTCTCTTAGATCTAGTGTTTTCTATAATAAAATTTCCTTAATTGATCATAAAAGTGTTCTCAACTAGGAACTTGTATAAGATCTCTCCTTGAAGCTGTCCACCTTCATTTGTCTACATCATCACTTCATCTTTAGCTGATAAAAGAGGAGTGACTCTTCTTTGAGAAACAAAAGCTTGATCTCCATTATAATTTACATATATAAATTGGCCTTATTACCATTATTCTCTTTGCACCAAGTTATTATGCACTGATAACATCTCCCTTGCATTAGTAGTAGAATTAGGATTATACACATTACCAAGCCTATTGAAGTTAGGCTACCTTTGACCTCTTCCTCTCCCATATTATTGGCCAAATTATTATTGATAAGGATATGAATTTTGATAGGCACTTTTCTACATATTTCCTTGCCTATTTTTAGATTGTAGAGCTTAACATCTTGACTCAAATAACTTCGACCTTCACTGCCAATAAACATCATCTTCTACCTTCTTTAGAGTAGCTCTAGGCTTGGTGTTAACATTGGAAACTTGGGCCACATTTAGAGTATTACATAAGTATGATATAATGGAGGTATAAAAACCGTAGGAGGTTACCTTATAGCTTGAATGGGACCATTTTCATCTTTGATGTCAAGCTCATATGCTTCAATAAGAGTGTAACCACCCATATATTAAAGCATGATGGAAATTTTAGTACCAATGGCTCTCAAGTAGGTAAGGAACACAAAACCAGAAAGTGGCCTTATGGGGGGAGGTAATCTATACCAAGTCTTTTGAAATATCTCATTAAATTTATGTATTTCTTCCTTAGGTCCTATTTTGATCACATTAAACTGATGTATGAGAGAGATATGGTCACTTTCATTTTCAAATATAAAATTCAACAACACCCCCAAAATCTTCTCATGATGTGATACATCTACTGGTTAAATTCCTATACCAATCAAGATTTTTCTCTCTAAGGAACATGTCAAGGAGTCTAATGGTAATATTATCTTTAGTGACATTATAGAAACCACAAAAATTTTAGATATCCCTAATGTGTTCACTAGTTGTAACATGACTCTCACCATTGAATGTAGGCACACTCTTTGTGGCATAAGGGGGAATAGATTCATATGCTTGGAGATGAATTATATTTTTAGTATTGAAGTTAGGAAATGCATGTTGTCTAACCATGTTTTCTTCAAGATCTTAAATCTCTTCAACCTATTCACTCTCTTCACTTCCTTGGCTAGAAAAATCTTCTTGCTCCTCAAAAGGTAGACTAGGATAAGAATATTGAAATTCAAGAGGAAGTTCATGATAAATAGGTGGATTAATGGGATTGAACACTCTTATAGATGATGACCTAGTAAGAATCATGAAGTATGAGAGAAATTTTATGACAAAATAGTTACCTTGAAAAAGATATTATATTGATGGAGTCACCAAGTGCTAAGTAGCACACCAATTTGTAGTTAATGTTATCAAGACCAGCATTTACCTTGACAAGTTATTTTAAAGACAATGGATCCTATCAAGTGTACCAGAACTGGTGTCACCAAATATTACAACCTAGAAGAGGGTGTTCAATATTCTTCTATATTTTTGAAATATGGGAACACATCTAGGTATGTGGGTGTACATATAGTGGAAGTGAGCCTCTAGATTTAAGGGCTAACTCCCCAAATGTATCTTGAAATGCTTATCACCTAAATAATGTTTTATCATGAGGAAAAGAGTTAGAAGTTGCATTAAATGGACCTAATATAAGGTGGGGATATACCAAGATGATTTACACATGACCATCATACTTCTATGACAATGAAATAAGGCATACAAACTAGTTTTAAAGTCTTAAAGGATTCTAACATGAGTATTTCAATATAGAGGTGATGTGCATGAGAGAAACATAAGGTAAATAAACCAGAGGGAAGAATTCATAATATAATAATAATATTGTGCTTGAAATGAGTATAAAACACTTGAATAAACTCTATATGACTTGTTAGAGTAATAAATCTTGCATAAACATGAGAGGATAAGGGAAGAAAGGATAGAGAATTATCACTAACTCAACCATACATCACTTTGCATACTTAGAAAATTATTCATGAACTAAAAACTAGACTTGAATTAATGTTTAAAGGAAAATAAAATGTCATCTTAGAATTGATTCACCATATATGGTGTGGTATTAGCTTACAAGATCTAAAATGGCTACTAATAGAATTTGAGAGAGAGGAGAATAGAATGAAGTAAAGAATTTCAAGGGTCACAATGCCACATGTCAAGGCATGAAAACTAGTTGCATTGAAGGATAATGGAGTGTTAAATAGACCATAAATGTCTCCTTAGACAAGTGTCCATATAAATTATGAAAAACTCTCCAAAATGGCATAGAGATTCTTCAGCTAGCCTTTGTGGAACTACCTTCATCGTGGATCACCTCTCGAGCTTTTAAAAGTGGACTAGGAAGAGTTGACACATGTGTAATATCTTAAAGAGGTTGAAAACATGATATGATAGTCATAATATGTTCTCCTAATTTTTATTTTATTCTAGACACTTCTATTTACCATTTGTAGTCATTCATTAGTCTCCTAGACCTCATTTTTCACATTTGTCATCCAATAATCCCTGGTAGTCACTATTTATCTTCGATCTCTATCTAAGACTACCTATGACAAATGGTCTCATAAGGGTGTTTCTATACCAATATATTGTATGTGCTTTCCTAGGACTATAAGGTTTATGAGATGATCTTGACTAAGCTTTAATAGTGGCATATAAGTTTGAAGTATTTACTTTGCCACAAAATCTTTTAATCTTACATGTCTACCTATGTGGCATTTCCTTTCCACATTGCTCATTTCATTTTAAAATATGTCTATTATCACTTTGGACATGTGTCTTCATCTTTTTCCCCTTAACCTAATCAAATATTCTTCATTGATCTCTTTGAGAGTCTCTTGGCCTTGTCTTTCAACATCAGCGATTGATCTTTGATCTGTATCAGAGATTGTGATACTTGGAAGCCCTACATGCCTTTTGTGGACCCTATTTCCAATCTCCATACAATCAATTATTCTTATTCCATGTGGTATCCATGCATGTAATTTGGGCTCATTTACTTATTGACCTCATGTGTACCATCAATCACCATCTATACAATTGAATATGCACCATCAATCTTTGATCTATATGATCAAATACACACCATTAATCTTTGATCTATGTGATCAAATGCACATCATCAATATGTGATCTATGTGATGAAATTCAAGCCATTAATCTGATATCAATTCACCATGATCATGACACTTGGCACCATTATATTCACTCTCCAGATCCTCTGACCTTTTAACTTCATGCTCACCATCAATCTTTGATTACATGATTAAATGCACACCATCAGCCCTTGATCTTGACTTATTGACCTAAATATTCAACATGGATTGTCTATTGGATTTTGTATATAAGAATATGCACTGTTGATCCTTAATTTGGGGTCTTTAACTTACTAACTTCACTATCACTCACATGTCATTGATCTTTGATCTTGATTGAGTGAGGATTTGACACTTAGCATCTGGAAGGCTTATGGACTCCACAATTATATTTATTTGAATCCAAATGGCTAGTTCTTATGACTTAAATTTTATGTTCCCCATTTTAGCCTTATGATTCATCTTGAACATCCTCATATTCTACAAATAGGATCTTTCAACCATGAAGTGATTAAAGCCAAAAAATTACTTTTTTTCAACATGATAATCTTATCCATAACACCTTTAGGTTCCCATTCAAGTTGGATGACTGTGCATACATGGGAAATAGGCTATTACAAACCATCCTTGTCATTTGAAAGGCTCTTGATCACTCAGTTGACTATGCATAGAAATGCAAGAACTAACTATTTGGCCTACCAAGGTCTTGATGAACCACTGAGACTTTGTGTAAGCCTCCTTTATGTCTTTTAATGATTGAATACCATGGAAACCTATCACTTTCATATATTACTCTAAAATGATCCCTAAATTACTCAAAATGACATAAAGACTTAAATAAACCATAACCAAGGCTAAAGCATATGAAATGATATCAGATGGACTATGAAACACCCTATGAAATTATAATAGACCCATATATAAGTTTTTAACTATAATGGGTTGACTCATTTTGACTTGTGGTAAAAATGGTCAATAAATATATCTATGCAAATCTATATTGTATAAATTCTACTATTCTATCTAATCTAGACTACCCTGAAGCTAGGACTACTAGACAGTAGCACAATATAATGGATAATAGTTCCATGTGGTGATATTATCCCAATTTAGGTGTTAATGTTTGTCTAGTCTAAAATTTGGGTGACTAAACTACTTTTTGAGTTCCTATTTTTCTATGTATGACATGTGTCTAATTTATGAAAATGAGCCTATGTGTTGAGTATAATTGATCCAAAAATTGAAAGATTTAGTTGAAAGATAATTCATAAATAAGAACAACATGATTCAAATAATGCTATCTCTAAAAAGAGATGTTTTATTGATCAAAATTGTAGACCCAAACATATGCCTATCTCTGAGAAGAGATGTTTGATTTCTATTTTAGGTTACATCTTTATTTATACATGTTTTGAAGGTGTGAGGAGGATGTGGAATGTCACCAATCTCAAGGGAGATTAATTGGTTTGACTTCCATGATTTACAACAATATAGAATTTGAGGAATTACTATTTTTAGAAACTTACTATTTTTAGACTGCACTACTAAAATTGAAATTTAGGGCACTTTTGTTGGGTTTTTTGGGGTCAAAATTCATTGATAAAATCTCAATGCATCTCATGACATTCCCCTCATTATTATATTTCCAACGGTTCAAACGGAGAATCAATTAGAGCTACGGTGCAAAAGTTATGGCTCCTAAAAGTTCTGCCATCAATTAGGGTAGACCCATCACCCGAATTGTCATTTGAATTATTGCCCAAATCATTCCTCCCTCCTTGAGAAGAAATGGTCCCCATTGCATCAAGATTTGTCATCAAGTGTGTTATTTGTACTGTAATTTGATTCCTGATGCATACTTGGAAGGGACTGTGGTTTATAGAACTGTGCAAGGCCCGATTGTTCACCATTTCTATCTGACCATCAGTCTATGGATGGAAGGTTGTGAACTTCTTTAGCATGGTATCTATTTGTTTTTATTGTTGTGTTGTTTGTTTAGTCAGGGCTGTAACATCAACCCTTTTGGATTCATGTGGCTTGACCACCATGAGAACAAATTTCTTGGCACTAATTAGAGAGACAGATGTAGAAAGTAGTACTTCAGGTACCCTGTAGCATTGTGTTCCAAGAGTGAGAGTGATCCTTTGAGTTCTTGATTCATAGATTCCATGTTTATCATACATGAATGGCTGACCAAAGAGTACATCACAAACATATAGATTGAACACATCACATAAGACCTCATCTTGGAAAGGTTTTATTGCATATGAGAGAAGACATTGGTGGGTGACATGGAGGTTTCTCCCTGGACTCAACCATCCAATATTGTATGGCTTTGGGTGAGGCTTCATGGACAGATTTAGGCTTTTCACAACATTAGTAGAGATTAAACTCTTTTGACTTCCACTATCAAGAATGAAATGCAGAGGCTTACCTTTTACCCATATCTTAGAGTGAAACAACCTTTCCTTGTCATCTAGCATCTCATCATGGGTCTGTGATGAAGCAACAATGGCTTCAAGATGAGCATCTACAATTTATTCTTCAACCTCTTCAACTGTAGGATCTATATGAGGTAGAGAAGTAGATGTTGAGGATTGTGACTTGATGGCTTGACATTATTCTTTGGAGTGAGTTCTAGATTTGTGATAATCACACCAATTCACAGTCTTTCCTTCCTTTTGCTTCCAATTTTGGCCTCGTGTTTAACCTTCTTTGTCACTTTTCCATTTTGAAGATTGATTTTTTATATTCATTCTTCCATGCTTCTACTCAATCTTCATTATGGACCTATATGCCTCACTGATGGTTTCCAAATTGAAGAGTTCTATTTCTCCCTATATGTACCATTGTAGTCCACCACGATATTTGAGAACCTTATGTTTCTCACTTTCTTAGATGCCCAATCTCACAGATAGAGAATGAAAAATGTCAGTGTAATCTTGAACAGAGTGTTCTTTACCTTGGTGAAGTTGTTGCCACTCTATATACAGATCCTCATATGCTCTAATGGGGTAGTATACTTCCTTTATAGCTTCTATGAAATCATCCCATGTAGGTTCCATCTCAATGCCAATATCAACTGCACTTAATCTCTTTTTGTACACTTCCTACCAATTTTTGACAGGCAAAGATGCTTTCAAAAGAGCAAAAGTAATATTATCTTTATCGGTGAATTTATTTACAAAAAAATAAGATGACAATTGATCCAACCAATTTTCTACTACATCAACATTGATTTTGCCTTCAAATCTAGGGATATCAAAATTCACCTGAACCTTGAAGGGTGTTGGGGCATTGAAAGGATGTGCGGGTGCAGATGAGGAGCCAAAATTTCTCATCAAGATTTGTTGGAGAATTTGAGTGAATTGTTATAGCATCTACACTTGCTACTATTGGAGGGCTTCATTCACCATTTCCTTGAAAGGATTGGATGTCTCAGTGTTTTTTGCCATTTGAAGTAATTTGGAGTGAGTAGGTGGATAGTCTGTTGATTCTATTTTCCACTTGAGCTTCCTATAATCTGACCTCATCCTTAGGATCACACACTCTAAAGACAAACTACTCTGATACCATTGATCAAAAACTTGAAAGCTTTGGTTTAAAGGTAATTCAAAAATAAGAACATGATTCAAATAATGCTATCTCTAAAAAGAGATGTTTTATTGATCAAAATTGCAGACACAAACATATGCCTATCTCTAAGAAGAGATGTATGATTTCCATTTCAGGTTACATCTTCATTTATACATGTTTTCAAGGTGTGAGGAGGATGTGTAAGGTCACCAATCTCAAGGGAGATTAAGTGGTTTGACTTCCATGATTTACAACAATATAGAATTCAAGGAATTACTATTTTTAGAAACTTACTATTTTTTGACTACACTTCCATTGGGTTTTCAAGGGTAAAACTTCATTTATCAAAGATCCATGCCATCTCATGATGTTACCCTCATTATTATATTTCGAACGATTCAAACGGTGAGTCAATTGGAGCTACGGTGCAAAAGTTATGGCTCCCGAAAGTTCCACCATCAATTGGGGTGGACCCATCACCCAAATTGTCATCTGAATTGTTACCCGGATCAATAATATATGAATCTCAATGTAGGATCATAATCTCTATGAAGAAACCCTATGAATACACCCTCTTTTGAGGTTAGTTATTTACCTATGCAATAACTATCCTCAAAATAAAATAGCTTTATAAAATGTGTCAGCTAGAGTTTTTATGATAACTGCTTGATATTCAAATATAATGTGCAAACATAACATTGGAATGTAAAATAATTTGAGCATAAATATGTAATTTAAGATGTATGATGTAATCTAATATTTCACAAGGGTGTCAATATAGATGTAATCAATATGTATAAAATTAAATCTAAGTAGCTACCTAGATGGATGGGGTTGATGTCCATCACGACACCTAAGTAATAAGGGTAGATGCAGGAGGTCCCTCATGACATCAAAGATTGGTGTGTATAATAGGAAAATAAAATTATCTTAGTGATTATTCATACAAGAAAGTATACATACAAAACATATGATGCACACAAAAATAGGCTAAGGGGCCACAATACAAGGGACATGGGCATATGCCACTAAATCTAAGAATAAAAGACATAAAAAGACATGTTCAACTATCCACATACATAAGTAGCAAGTAAGTTATCTTAGAGCACATAGAAGGACATGTTTAAATTTCCACATATGTAAGTAATAAATAAGTTAGCTTAGATCCACATAAAAATACATGTTCAAATGTCTACATACATAATCAAGAAGGCGCATGCAAAGGACATGGGCACATGTCCAAGTCATACATGAATACAAGTGGCATAGAGCCAAAGAGCAATGGCATATTTAAATTCTATACAATAGAAGAAGCATAGGAAACACATTCAAATCTAAACTAAGAAATCTAAAAATTAAATTATGTGTAAATGTAGTACAATTCTATGTAAATGTGAGAATGTACAAATGTTGATTCTAAACTAGTGATAGTCAACAAAAAAATTTGAGTATGAGTAGAAATGATCAATATCAAGATATATCAATGTGTAAAATAAAATATAAGTAATGTAAGGATAGAACATGGTAATATAAAATGTGTATGAGATGCCCCCAAGTAGGAGGATTTATCAAATTAATAAGCATATATTGGTGTATATTCCCTCAGTAGGTAGATGATAGTAAATATGGATCAATGTAGTGGACCTGAGTCTTGTAAGAAATTTACAATAATAATTGAAGCATATATGTATGATAAAACTAACTATACTAAGATAGATATCATATGTAGCATCTAGCAGGTATAAGAAATGTAAACATAACAATGCATACAATCTGTAAATTTTGTATTTTTTGAGTAATATTTGAATGTTTTTATGATTTGGAATGTTATAATGGTTTTGTATTTATGGGATATGAATTATGTACAAGTAAATGAAAATAAACTATGCATAAAGATCAAGATAAAATAAAGTATGTAAAGTGGGTGGGAACCATACTAATCAATGAGTATCATGGGAGACTCACTATCATTATGGCATGTGTCAAAATAAGAATGAAAATCTCTCATGAAATTTGATTTTTATGTTTTAGTTGAATGTTATTGTAGTAGGAATCTGAGTATTGTTCATCATCATAATCATAATATTGTTCAACATAACCTAGAATGCTAGAGATAATTTCATCATATTTTGGATTTGACCTTTTTGAATTATGCTTTGGAATATTGATTATGATTTTGCCCTTTGAAACTGTCCCTATTGTATACATATAGTGTTGTGGAAGCTCTTTTATTAGAAAACCTACCTTGAGAATGATTATTTGTGTAGCATGATTTTGAATTTACAAACTTAATATCTTTATGTTTCTATCATATTTTTTGTGGATATAGATGTTTTTCCTTGATAAATTATAAATGTGACTAATGTGCCTTACGATGTTCAATAAATCACAAACCTTGTTAACCAATATTATCAACTACTAGAATAGGTGAAGTGATACCTTAGGTCTGCTTACCCAATCCTTGACCATGACAATCAAAATTTTATATATATTTATGATCAAAACCATACCATTTTGAACATTGAGTCTCACTTTGGAGAGGTAGATTTACCTCTTTTACTTTCTTTTTTGGTGCATGTTGTAGTATTTCTTGTTATGATTATACTTTTGTAACCTTTTGTTGTTATGAGTTATGATTTGGTAACCATTTTTGTATTGTTTCTAAATTTGACCCTTTTTGAATTGGTAGATGTGCCACTATTTGTTGTGTGGATGGTGTGTCACTGTGTGATTCATTTATATCCATTATCTATTATATTTTCCTTTTTAATGCTAAACATGAATCTATGTGGTGCCCATAAATTCTATGATATACACAAAAATTATATGGATCTCCTCATTGGGTATAGAGGAGTTAGGTTGATCAACTTAGATTTAATTATTTCCCTTAATATCTCACTTGAACTCTTATTTGATCTTTGAATGCTTTTTGAATCACTAGTTGTAGATTTACTTTGTTGTGATTTTAGGTTTTGATATGTAACATTGTTTACCACAAATTGACTAGATGAAGATGCATATACATGATTTACACTATTGTGCCCAAGAGGATTTTGTCTTGTAAATTGATTTTCCAATATTGTAATATATTCACGTAATATTTGATTCTGATTTTGTAAATCTATAATTATCTTGCTCATATTGATAATTTGATCACATAAAGTCTCACAAGTGCAAATCCTAGTTATTTATTAAAAAACATGTAGACACACACCCTGTAAGGAAGAGGTGTGAATAGGTAGAATATGTGAATTAGTGAAATTGGTATAGGCTACTTCATCTCATAAAGGGGTAATAGCATGGACCTAGTTAGAGGTTGATCCAGGGGATTCCCACTAAAGATTTTGATCAATTATTTACATGGATGAAATATGAAGTGGCAAACATATATATGTGGAGATTAAAAAATTTATCACTTATATATTAATTAATTATTTGTTTTTATGGATGTATATGTGGAATTATCTAGCCAATAATGCCACACCTCCACCCGTAATTCTTATAATTAATTTTGTTGAATTACCACCAATAAATATTTAAATATATTGATTTCTCTCAATAAATTTTAATATATTTTAATTATATTTTTATTTCCATTTCATTATAATTCATAACCCTCCTATTTTAAAATTCCATGGATATTAATCTTTATTAAAAAAATATATGTGGACACATGGCATCTTGGCAGATTTATTAAAATATATTTGTGAAGTACAAGATAAGTATGGTAATGGGGAGCTACATTTTTTTAACATGGCATTGAGTTATACTTAGCACCAACCGACTCTTATAAAATGTTTATTGCCACATAGTCAATAAGTAAGGAGATAACTTTTACAATATGTGAACTCACCATATGGAGAATTGATAATACATTTATCAGTTCATTTATTGCATGATCACTAATGAAAGTGTAGACACCAAAATTGTGTCGACTCCCCTTGGTCCCTTACACACATTATTAATTTAAAATAAAATATTTATTTTAGATTAATGACATCACTCTAGACACCTCACCTTGGACACCTCACCCTAGAAACCTCACCTTAGACACCTCACCATTAAGACCATTTCCTACCCCATGACTCACCCTATGACTAAGTCCTTCATATCATAACTACCTAAGACCCATTCCAACCTTCTAACCAACACTCATGCTTAATAACCTCGCCTTTTGACCGTTCTCTAATGGTAAATACACTCAATGGATGGAGGAATGGGCAAAGGGATAAAAATAGCCCTTTTACCCATTCTCTAGTCGTCAATGTCAGTCAGTTATTGGCCGACACCGGTGGGATCACCGACATAGGTTTACTTAAACCAAGTTCTAACCCCCAAAATAGCTAATCACGAATCTTGAATCATGAATCCTAGCTCTTGGACTCTCGAATTGACTTCCTCTTAGACTCTCTCTCTCTCTCACCTCTGGACTCTTAGACATCAACAGCACTCTGAGACCAAGCATCAGACTTCAACTAATGCTCTCCAAGCTCCAAAAACTCTACAAAAATCACTCCAGATATTGGATTGGAAACATTGCACGAGGACTCGATGGCAACCACAATAGGAACAAGCGTTCTAAACACCTCTAGTTCTTTTCTGGATAAGAGCTAAGTATTCTTCTACCTTTCATCTCAGATATTTAGAATACATTAGTAATTAGTTTCTACTAAATACTATCAACCAGACCCAACTTTCTTCCTAGAGAGGTTGAAAAGCCTTCTTCTTAACCTTACCCTTTTTGACAACCTACCCTCCACCTTTGTCCCTCTTAAGACCTTATTGACTTCCCTACAACCCTGCACAGACCTCCAAACTCTCAGACTCCTTCTGTCGACCATGGACATAACCCTGAGACCCGTCCAAGGCCCATTGCCCCTACCGACGTCGGTAGCATAACCGACGTTGGCAACATTGACCAACTGACGCCAACAAATTAATCGACGTCAGTGACTATGACAGACTGACTGTAGAATATAGGTACACATTATCTCTATTTCTCTTTCTTAGTCTTTCACCATTTATTTTATCTGACACTCTTTTTATCAATAAGTGGACTGTCATCCCTCAAGGAAGTCTTTGCACTTTTGGGATCGAGCATGTGCTTGGCAGTCCACCATATATCTATCTAACATTTTCTATGTTTAAGTCTTACTCTTTCTACAGGTGTCTTCCTCCACAGCTAAAGAGGAGCTCCTACAATGTTTGGATATGGTGTGCAACTTAATCTGGGTACCATCTAATCCCTGACCATTAATCTTTAGTTTCTTCCTTCTAAAAATAAATAGCAAAAATGAGTAGAAACAGAAAGTTAAAATAAGAAAACAATGCATTTGGAATAGATTATTTATTGTATGGCATGGCTTCTCCATGCAATATGCCAATTAATTAAATGCAAAATGTTTTGATTAGTAGCAGCAATGTATTTGGCTATTTTGATTCAAATATTTATCTTAGCATCCAAAATTATATAGAGAGTTGAACTTCACGCCATCTTTGGCACTAAATGTATATTTATTATAGCATGGACCCTTATGTTATGACACCAACTTAGTAGAAAATATTTGTGTGGTATAATTATTGGTAGAGATGCATTGGACCAATTTTGGTACTAATCCAATGTACTATTCAATCCCAGCTCCACATATAGACTGCCAACAATATTGAACTCCATTTTTGGAGATCCGGTCTAGGAAAAGCCAATTCCAAGTTACTAATAGAACCTAAGTTTGGAAAATAAATTGATACACCAGCAAATGTAAAAAATATTGGAGAGGAAATACCAAAAATCCAATGCCATGCTATTGAAATAGAACCCCAATTTAGGAAAATGGTTAGTGCCCAGCCAATGCCAAGGAGGAATTGAGAAATATATAACTATAGGTGGTTTTATAGGGGTAGTAAGATTTTTCACAAAGTAGTGATTTTGCATGGATGGATTTTGTAGATAGAGATATATCTAAATTATAGAGGCAGTAAGAACCTTTGAAGGTTTATTTTGGTTGCCAAGACAGATTATCTAGTATGGAAGTATATTATTTATACTTAGCGAGATTTTTTTTGTAATCCTTCTTGAAGAGTTTTTAATAGATCAGAACACTCATAGAGTGGACCTAAGGACATATCCATTTGGTGAACCCCATAAACAAATCTTATGTGTCATTTTTTTTAATTTCTTCTCTGCGATTAGAAATTATTTTAATTTCCATAATTAAATTAGGGAGTTTTTCAAAAGCAAATTTTCATATTTGTTTAAAGGGAAATTGGAAATTAAATATTTATTTTTTATTCCAATCCAAGAAGACTATAAAACAAATTAAAAACTTGGATTTTTGGATCAGTTTGGTATTAGAACCTATGATCAAGGCCATTTAACACATTTTCTAAAAATTGCAATAGTCTTCTATATTAACCTTGTTTAGATCAAGGCATGGTGAAGGAGAACTTGTAGAGTTTGATCTTGAAATTGGTGCAAGACGTGCAAGCCAATAGTCAAGTATCAAAGTATACATGTCTAAGGTAGAATTCCAGTGTGCTTTCCTCAGCATGAAAAGCATGGTTGAGGAAATGTATGAGAAATGTAGAAAGGAGAAAGCAAAGGAAGATAAGTTGAAGGAGAATAAATTCCTCTTTCACCTTCCAAAAAATCCTCTTCCTCTACAGATGGTAAAATTATCCCACACTTGAAATTAGATGTTAAATTTAATTTTCCAATTTATAATGGTGAGTTGAGTGTAAAAAAATGGATAACTGGGTCAAGTAGATTGAGATGTATTGCAAGATTCAAAATATTCTTAGTGAGGAAGCCAAAATTTAGTTGGCTACTCTTTGTATGAGTGGCACAGAACTCATCTGATAGGAGAGTAAGATACATGAGGATCTCAAGAAACATGGTAAGGTAATTTCCTCTTGAAATTTTTTTATTTTTTAGCTAAGAAAACAATTTAATCCTTTGGGTTATAGGCAATATGATACTATAGAATGGTAAACTTTAAGGCAGAATAAAGGTCAGAGTGTGCAAGATTATACTTAAGAGTTTATAAAGAAGGCATTAATGTTAGGCATTCCTCTGTATAGTCCATAAACATTGCTGAAATATATTAGAGGTTTGAATAGCTATTTGAGACATACTATTCTCATGTTTAACCCTTCTGACCTTGATGAACTCTATGTGCAAGCTACCCATATGAAATCTAGGGGTAAGATGACCAAGAAATTATATGAAAATAAATCTCACAAGCCATTTAAAAAAAAAATAAAGGTAAATGAAAGGGTAAGGATCTACTTACACTATTAAGAAAGAGGAAGGGAAACCTTTTTATAATCATTACAAGAAGAATCATGATGAGGCTAAGTGTTGGAAACTTCATCTAGAACTCAAGCCAAAGAGGTTCTAGAATAAAAAGGAAAAGAAGGCTAATGTTGTGATTCAATAGGACCTAGGATCATATTATGGTGATGAAACAAAGGTGATTTCCATGGGTCTTCAAGGTTGAACTTCTTCCTCATTTAACACTAAACCTCATATTATTGCTTCTTCTTTTAAAACTAAATTTAAACATGCTTAAAGAAAAATAAATGAGTTTTTCCACATAAGAGTCATATCTAATCATATTAAAATAGATACTCTTTTTGATAGTGGATCATAAGCTAATCTTATTTCTGAAGAGGTTGTTAAAAATTTAGGACTCAAAACTAAACCACATCCAAAACCATATCCTTTAGGATGGGTCTGTGATGATGAAAAATTTTAGGTTACAAAAACATGCACCTTGAGGTTTGTAATTACTTCTAAATTCATTGATGAAGTAGAGCTAGATGTAGTCCCGTTAGATATTTGTGTAATTGTTTTGGGTAGTCCTTACTTAAATGATATAAAGGTAATATTCTATAGAGAAGATAACAAATATGTTCTTGTAAATAATGGGATTGAATACATAGTAAGAACCCATCATGTTAAAACTAATTTGACTCTTGTTTCTGGAAGACAAATGAAAAAACTTGTAAACTCAAGTAAGATTTTTCTTCTCATGATTGTAAAAGCAAAGGATAATGAAAAATCTAAGGCCTTAGAGGGTTGTGATCCTAAACATAAATTTGAAATAGAAAAGATTATTTATAACTATAATGGTGTTTTTTAGGAGCCACAAGGTTTACCCCCTAAGATGGAAATTCAACATGAGATTCAATTGCAACAGGATGCCTCTCTCCCTAATATTGGCATGTATAGGTTGTCAGTACTAGAGAATGAAGAAATAAAGAAGTGATGAAGTTACTTGAGAAAGGAGTGATTCATCCAAGTACCTCTCCATATGGTTCACCTATTATCTTGGTACCTAAAAAATATGGTATATGGCAAATGTGCGTAAACTTTTGATTTTTAAATAAAATCATAGTTAAAAACCACTACACTCTTCCTCAAATTGATGATTTTTTAGATTAGTTAAAAAATGAAAATTATTTTACTAAACTAGATTTGAGAAGTGGTTTTCACCAAGTAAGAATAAGTGATGGTGATAGTTGAAAACCACATTTAAAACTAAGGTATTTTTGAGTGGCTTGTTATACCTTTTGGGGTTTGTAATGCACCTATCACATTTATGTAGGTTATGAATAATGTGTTAAGATCATTTCTAGATGCTTTTGTAATTGTGTACTTAGATGACATTATCATCTTTAGTAACACATGGGAAGATCATCTCAAACACATCAGGAAAGTTTTAAATACTTTGCAAAAGGAAAAATTATTTTTAAAAATGTCAAAATGTGAATTTGCAAAAACATTTTTGGTTTACTTATGCTATGTTTTAGGGAATGGTTCACTAAAAATAGACCCTACAAAAGTTTTAGCCATAGTGAATTGGCCAAGGCCACATAAGTTAGATGATTTTTTGGAGAAGTTCAATTCTAGATAAAATTTATTGCTAACTTTTATTTTATTGAATCTCCTTTAAATGATTTAACAAGTGTTAAGCATGTATTTCAATGGGGAGGAAAGCATGAAAAATATATAAATACCCTAAAATAACGTCCCCAATTCTTGCACTTCCTAATTTACAGTAATCTTTTGAGATAGAAATTGATGCTAGTGGGTATACAATGGGGGAAGTACTAATGCAAAACCAAAAACCAATGTGTTTTCATTCAGAAACCTTTACAGGTACAATAAAAATTATCCTACTTATGATAAAGATTTTTATTCTTTGGTGTAGAGTGTGAAAAAATGGAAACACTGTTTGATGGGCAAAGAGACAATCATCCATATGGATCATCAGCCTTTGCAGTATCTATCATCATAATCCAAGCTACAATAATCATGGCACTTTAGATGGATGGGACTTTTGTATTAGTTCCATCTTGTTATAAGGTATAAAAAGGGAACACATAATAAGGTTGTAGATATGCTTTCTAGACCTCCTATTGTAGCATCTACTATTTTACAGCATAGTCCTTTTGTTAATGAAATCTATAAGGAACAATATGCTAGAGATGTTGATTTTAAGGATGTATATGAAGATTTGATAAATGGTAAATCAGTAGAATCATTTGACTATCATGTGCATAATAGAATGTTATATCATATTAGAAAAATACATATTCTACAGGATGAAAGAGTTTACATGATTAGAGAATCTCACACTTCTCTTGTTTTAGGTCATTTTGGCATTGATAAGACAATTGTAAAATTACAAAGATATTGCTATTGGCCCTGTATGACATAAAATGTATCTAAATATATCAAAGGTTGTATTATTTATTCCATAAGTAAACCTAGTAATAGGAAGTTAGGATTGTATACACCTCTTCTTGTTCCTAACCATCCTTGGGAAAGTATTTATATGGATTTTGTAGGAGGTTTACCTATGTCATGAAGAAAACATGATTATTTGTATGTGGTTGTGGATAGGTTCAAAAAAATGTATATTTTGGTTCCTTTTACTAAATAGGTTACAGGCAAGAATACTGCACATTTATTCTTCAAGAATGTTTGGATCCATTTTGGGTTACCCACTTCTATTATATCTGATCATGATTCTCAATTTGTTGGTGAGTTCTAGTTAGCTTTATGGTATTTGATGGATATTAAGCTAAATAAAATCATAGCCTTTCATCTTCAAATTGATGGGAAAACTGAAGTGGTCAATGGAATAGTAGGGGGTATTGTGATAAACATCTTAAATTATGGGATGAACATTTATATTATGTGCAACATTCTTATAACTATGCTTTACATTTTCAACTTTAAAGTCTCCTTTAGAGACTTGTTTTGGTTATTTGCCTATGTCTCCTTTGGACTTCTCTTTTGAAAAGGAATCTAACTTAGTGGTGGATAGAAATAGTGATGTCCAGAAGGTTAAAAATTTCATTCAAAGAATCAGATGATTTAGAAAGTTGTTCAAGAATAGTTGGAAAAGAGCCAAGCTAAATATAAGGCTAGGTATGAAAAATAGAGTTGATCATCAATTCAAAGTGGATGATCAGGTTTAGCTTCACATCAGTGAAGAAAGATTGAAAGGTGAAGGTAAAAAATTAAAACCAATCAAGTATGGTCAATTTAGGATTTTGGAAAAGATTGGTAAAAATGCTTTCTGATTGGATTTGCCTTCTTATATGTAGATTTATCCAATGGTTAATGTGGAAAACTTGAAATTGTATGAACCTCCTATGATCATGGATTAATATGAGGGTATTCAAGTTTCTAATGTTGATGATTTTGATGTTGAGTCTCTTCATGAGTTACAGGTAGATGTTATTATTGAAATGAAAACCAGAATTAAGTAGAGGGGTGATATTGCATATCTTTGTATTGGTTTGAAAGGAATGTATCTGAATAATGCAAAATGGATGGAAATCCAAAAAGTGAGGGAAAAACACCCTCACCTGGTTGATAATTTAATCAACTTTTGGAGGTCTAAAATCTCTCATTAGGGAGGAATGATCTAGGGGAGTCCCACTAAATATTTTGATGAATTATTTATAAGGATGAAATATGAAGTGGAAAAAAATATATATATGGAGATTAAAATTTGTATCTCTTATATATTAATTAATTATTTATTTTTATGGATGCAGATGTGGCATTATCTAGCCAATAATGCCACACTCCACCCGTAATGTTTATAATTAATTTTGTTGAATTGCCACCAATATATATTTTAATATATTGATTTCTCTCAATATATTTTCATTAAGATATTTTAATTATATCTTTATTTCCATTTTATTATAATTTGTAACCCTCTTATTTCAAAATTGCATGGATATTAATCTTTATTAAAAAAATATATGTGGACATATGGTGTATTAGCATATTTATTAAAATAGATTTGTGATGTACAAGATAAGCATGGAAATGGGGAACTACATGTATTTTTTTAACATGGCATTGAGTTATACTTAGCGCCAACTGACTCTTATAAAATGTGTATTGCCACATAAGCAATAAGTAAGGAGGATCTAACTTTTATAATATGTGAACTCACCATATGGTGAATTGATAATGTATTTAGAAACACATTTATTTCATGATCACCAATGAAAGTTATAGACATAGTATAATGCATTTGGAATAGACTATTTACTATATGGTGTGGGCTCTTCGTGTAAGATGCTAATTAATTGAATGAAAAATGTTTTGATTAGTAGTAACAATGTATCTGGTTGTTTTGATTCAAATCTTCATCTTGGTATCCAAAATTATATAGATCATTAAACTTCAAGCCATCTTTAGTGCTAAATGTATATTTATTATAGCGTGTACCCTTTTGTTATGACACCAGCTCACTAGAAGATATTTTTTTGGTATAATTTTTGGTAGATATACATTATACCAATTTTGGCACTAATCCAACACCATTATCCAATCCTAGCTCCATGCATGGATTACTAATAATATTGAACTCCATTTTTGGAGATCTGGTCTAGGAAAAGCTAATGCTAAGTTGCTAACAAAACCCAATTTTGGAAAATAAACTGATACACCATCTAATGTAAAAAATATTGGAGAGGAAATACCAAAAATCTAATGTCATGTTGTTGAAACATAACCCCAATTAAGGAAAATGGTTAGTGCCCAGCTAATGCCAAGGAGGCATTGAGAAATATATAACTATAGGTGGTTTTACAGGAGTACTAATATTTTGCATAGAGTAGTGATTTTACATAGAGGGATTTCACAGACAAAGATATATCTAAATTACAAAGGCAGCAAGAATCTTCAAATATTTATTTTGGTTGTAGAGATAGATTATCTGGTATAGAAGTATATTATTTATACTCAGAGATATTTTTTTGTATTCATTCTTGAAGATTTTTTAATAGATCGAAACACTCATAGAGTGAACCCAGGGATATAAACCTTTAGTGAACCCTATAAACAAATATTCTATGTATTTTTTTTCAATTCTTCTATGTGATCCAAAATTCTTTGAATTTACATAATTAAATTATAGAATTTTTAAAAATAAATTTTTTGCATTTATTTAAATGTAAATTGGAAATTAAATATTTAGTTTTTATTCCAATTGTAGACACCAAAATTACATCACACACACGTGCATAACTTCCTATGTCAAAACCCCCTTAAGCATGTTTCCAATAAAAATAATTAGCCTCCCTAACCCATGCTTTTACCCCTCACACATTTAATTAATTTAAAATACTTAATTAAGTTAATTAAAAACCCTTTATGCCACCTTACCTGGCCACCTTGCCTTAAGACTGATTCTCACTTGATGAGTCACCTCAAGACTTAGTCCTCTCACCCAAACTACCCAAGACTTATTCTCACCTCAAAACTAAATTCCTAACCAACTACATCCTTCTTAACCTCTTATTTTTATCATTTTATAATGGATGCCACATTTGGCACAAAGATTAATAGAAAACAATCCAAACATAGTAAGTTTTAACTATTTTAAGGCCACTGACATCGATCAACCCATGGCCGACATCGACAAGATCACCGACATTAATTATATAAGCCAAACTCTAACCTGATGTTTAGGTTAGTAGAAATCAAGAAAACTCATTCTTATTTGCATCTAAGCTTTTGGTATTTAAATTTTGGAATTTTGGCTTACTATTATCTTGTATAAGTCAACCCAAATCAAGAACCAAGCTCTAGAGGACTAGCAGCACCTACTCATTTTCTCTATTCAGGGAATTAGTTTAGATTACCTAATAGGAGCCATCCATCTAGCACTTATCATTCAATCACAAGTGTAGCTAAGTATATCACTTATTCTGTAGGTATCTTACACTATTACTTTGATATCAATTTACATCTACTATTCACTACTTTACTTATTCTTGACTGAACCCCGTAAGGGAGTTATAAAACTTCTCTACTCATTTCCCCTTTGACTTGACACACAAAACATCTGACCAGATCCATCTAAACCATACTCACTCACACAACTCTCCCCAACCTCTTAGACTTGACTAAAACTAATTCTTAGACCTGAAAAAGCCTTTTGTAGACACCCAGGTAATTATTGCCCCTATCGACCTCAGCAGCCTAATCGACATCAATAGCCTTCCCCCACTAACCTTGATATCATAATTGATATTGGTCACTTCCTTACCAACCTTGGAAACATAACTGACATCAGTGACTATGGATTTCTTAACCATTCTAGAACCTACCTAAACAACCTCCAAGATACAAACAAAACATACCACCTACACCCTTTTACTTTTTGTTGCACTTAAGTTGCAAATAAATGATAACATTACCTCTATTTTAATATCTCTTTACCTCTATTTTAGTTATTTATTACTCTTTTATCTCTTAGAAGTGGATTGTCATCTCTAAGGAAGTTTGACACTTCCTAGAACAAGCACATAGCTTGGTAACCTACTCAAATATCTGCTAACAAACATTTTATGGTAATACTTTCTTACTTGCAAGTAGTCCTCCCCAGCCAAAGAGGAGTGCTCACAATGTCTGGATATGGTGTGAAAACTAATTTAGGTTCATTCTAATCACTTATCCCTATCATTCTTCTCTATTTTTTTTTAGACTTGAAATATACCAATTTTAGTGAAACATTTTTGGCATGCCCGATGGGACCCTAGAGTTTTCTTAGGTTCATTACTTGTTTTAAACATTCATATAGGTGCATTATAGTGAAATGTTAATTTCTTACACTCTTTCTCCTTCTTTTCTCCCTCAAAACTAAAAATACAACATTTTTATTTTCTATTTAAAGGAAATAAATTGAAATCTCTTTTTCCTTGCCACTCTTATTTTCTTTTTCCCTCTAAAATAAATTTATCACTTTCCTTACAAGTTAAAAATACTCTCTTCTTTATTTATTTCTTACATGCACATTAGGATAGTGAAGTTTATTCTCTATTTCTATTTCATCTTTGTTTTCATTCAAATCGAAACATTTTAGATTTAGGTTTAAAACTTACTACACTTCATTATTTACTTGTTGCATATTAATTCACCTGGTTAATTATAAGCATTATGAATAAATTATAGTGCACTTATGTTACACAACCAAATCACACTCACACAAACAAACATCTAAACTTACTTGAGACAAGGCCCATCAGGATTTCATCACCTAGTGGATTACCTTACCCTACCTAGCTATCCTACTTGGATTTCACCACCAAAGGGAGAACCCACTTCATTCTCTGGTGGAGTATAAACTCTAAGCAAAAGGTATATTTTAGCTAAGCAGCCTGGCTTGGCTTCAGGTCCATGAAGTGTGGGGAGTAAGCCCCTATAACAAGCCATGTACTTGGTCTAACACAAATTTCTTCTTGATCACTAAAACTAACCTGAAACTAGCTTTATATTGCTTTCTAACACCTTTGATAACCAAATTTTTCTTTTCATTATCTGATTAAGGCATAAACCAACATGAGACTAAAATTAATCTCTAAAAGTTAATATTTGTTGGTTGTTTGTTATTTTTTTGCTTTTCTATTGCCTTCCATATTTTAGAGTTGGTAAGGATGTTTTCCTATTGATTCACAAATTAAAACTCTTTCTAATACTCAGTTTGTATAACCTATTATATTAGGTTTTTTGAGTGGTCTTCCTTCTTGCACAGACCTCTTCCATCCACCATTCTACCTAGTTTCTACTTCTAGGTTTCTAAAACTTTGGATTTTCCATCTTCCAAGATATCACAATGACCGACTTCAATTAACTATACTGACATCAGAAAATTTTAGCTACCAACATCAATTAATCCCATCAACATTGATAAACTTTTACTACTGACATCGATCAAGTGATCGACATCGGTGACTGTGTAATTTTCATTTATTCAAAATAACAAGCTAAAATAACCCACTTACCTACACTCAAACCTAGTTTTCCTTATTCTGTCACTAATGAAAAGCACTAAGATTTTTTATACTTCTTACATGGTATTAACATGAGCTCAAGCTAAAATTATTGTCAAGTACACAAGCTAACAACCACTTCCACCATCCCCTCCCCATGATTCTATCATGGAACATACTTCAGATATAGAACATACTCCTAGCCACAACCAATTTATCATTGTGCTTGAAGGAGATCAAGATTTTGCTAAATTTCTAGATTGTAATGTGGCATCCCTTCAGCATTACATTACCATGAGTTGAACCTAAAATTCTTTAGGTGACCCAATATATGGTATGCCAACCTCTCTAATGGAAATAACCTTAGTTTCAACTACCTCTAATATTTTCCCCATAGTTACTCAAACTACTACTTTGACAAGTAACCCAAGCATAAACAATATCCAAGGCTTAGCATCACCAACTACCCAATCTCACCCAAACTTTGGCATGACTTTCCTATTTTCACAACCACAAGTAGTTTAGTCAAGTCTTACCCCATTCCATAATTTGGTGGTACATATTCCATCTACTCTCATGCTTATAATTACCTGAGTTACAACTCATCCTTCATCTAGTCTAACCATGCCAATAACCCAACCTACAATAACAACATCCAACCAAAGCATAGTCTCTAACCCAATGGGACAATCCCCTTTTCTTTTTTCACCCTAGCCTATGACTCATTATCCTTATCTTGCCCCAACACAACCTCATCAAGCTAAGTCATACACTCCCTCTAATTTCCTATCAAGTTCCTTATACTTAGGAGGTATCCCCCAGACTAATCCCCCTTTATACCTTATTAAGATGTTGATGGACAAGATGTCTAATCTAGAGACATCTATTTTTGGTTCAAAGAATGTATTATCTTATGATCAGATATGCAATAAACCCATCCATCCTTCTGTGTCTATTCTCCCCTATCCAAGCCAATGGGAACTTCCCAAATTTACTCATTTCTAGAGTAAAAAGGACCCAAAATAGCATTTGGAAGCATTTAGACATGATTGTTATTTAATAGGGCACGATGATGCATTAATACTTCACACTTTCCCTATGCCTCTTTCAGGTGCTACCTTGGAATGGTATAGATCTATAACTTAACACTCCCTTTTCTCATTTACCCAACTCACACAAATATTCCTAGACCATTTCTCTATTAACATTTCTAAAAATATTTCTGTAATAGAACTTTATTCTATCAAATAATTTGATGACAAATCTATCAGAGATTTTATTACTCATTGGAAAGGCTTGATTAATCAACTCTCCTCCTTACCCCAACCTAATCGTATTGATATCTTCTCAAGGGAATGTTCTAAACACATCTTGTCCACACTCCAAGTACAAACTTTTTGCACATTTGATGAGGCCTTTACAATGGCACAAAAACTCAAGATTTAGGTTATTGATGAATGTAGACTCAATTTTCACTGTAAGAACCCCAATTCCAAATCAAATGACTCCTATTCTAAAAATTCTCCTTCTAACCAAAAAGCTAAAGGCTCTGCCAATGCAGTGGTCATTAAGTCAGCCTCTTTTATGACCACAAACCAATCAACTTCCCAAAATCCAACCAAGAAATTCCAACAATGGTATGAACAAAGACAATACACTCCCATTGGGGAGTCATATACATCTATTTTGGAAAAACTATTGTAACAAAGTGTCATAACCCCTCCTCAAATCAAACCTCCAATACAGTTTGACCCCTCCCATCCTATTCCAACTTGGTACAAGGAAGATGAGTTTTATGGCTACCATTGAGTTAAAGGAAACAATTCTAATAGCTATAAGACAATTAAAAAAAAAAATCAAGACATGCTTGATAGGGGTGATCTCATCTTGGATAATCCTAATGCACCTATTAATCAAAATATGTGTGTGTTCAAACAGCCTTTTCCTAACCATTCACCCAATCAAAATATTTTTCAAACCACAACTAACTTAGGTGATCATAATATCCATGTGGTTAATATAGTTTTTCATTTACCTCTAGATCAACCTCCCCCTCAATAGGAGGCACCCATTTTATCAACTCCTCCCTCATAGTCAGTGGCATTTATTTTTCCCATTCTTCCTCCTCATGTAGAAGAGCCTATTTCACCCATTCCACTCCCTCATGAGGAAGAGCCACCTTTAACACTTATTTTTCCACCAGAGGAGCCTATAATGCCAATTCCTTTTGTACCAATATTACCTATCCTCTTACCTCTTGAAGACCACACCCTACCCATTCCTCAACCACATGTTGAATGGAGCATCATTCCTATGTTATACCCTTTTGAATAACCTTATTCATCTACCTCTCTTCCACCAATAGAGATTAGTACCCCATCCACTCCACCTTTCCACCTTAAAGAGTCAGTTTTATCTACTCCCACATTAGATGAGAGACCTATTGTGCCTACTCCAATTGTACCACTCTTACCCCTTCTTTTACCTATGGAGGATCATACTTTACCTATTCCTTACCCACATTTTGAGAGAGAAATTATACCTATGCTCTACCCCCTTAAGGAACCCTCTTCACCTACCTCTCCTCCACCCATGGAAGACCATGCCTCTTCTCATATCTCTATCAAAGAAGACCCTCTTTTAGTTCTTTCTCATCTTTGGTCCAAAGTAGTAGAAATTAATAATTTCCCTCTTTCTCAAACATCTCAACCTTATAAAGATGCAATCATAAATCCTACGTCAACTTCATCTAAACCCTTCTCGTGGTTGGTAAAAAGTCTAGAATTTATTGAATCCACAAAGTTAGATCACATATCATTTTGGGACTGACTTAAAACTCCTTATCTAACACAATAAGTGTCAACATGTACTACCAACCCTCTCACTACCATTTACCCAAAGGACTTTGACAAAGTTAGAGCTTCTCCACCAAAATCACTAGAAGCTCATCCATCTATGTTAAAACCCTCACCTTCACAAGCATCTGCCACATTAAAGTAGATTAGGTCTTTAGGCATATGCCTCATCTCTAATCTAATTCATCCATAGTTGAAATAAGATTTAACTCTTCAACCATAAGTTGGAGTTTTGTGGCCTAAACTATAAAATGATGTTAAGCTCCCTATGTCTCGATAATCCTTCCCTCTTCATCCCTCAACTCTACTATAAATTTTGGGACCACATCCCTCTACTTTAGTTGGTTTATCATTAAAATAAGCAAAACAAAAGGTTAAGTTACCTCCACTATTGCCTTTGCCACCTAGTATTCCTTTCAAATCTGACACCATGATACTTAACACCAAGAAAGTGTCAGCAAAACATGTAACTCCACCAAATAAGGCACCATGTAAAATCACCCCTATGACTCCTAAACAAAATAAGGTGTCCATTCTGATTATTAAAATAAGTGCAAGCCCACCTGTAAGCTCTCAGAGCTTTTTCCTACATTAGTTATTACAATCTTCCATAATAACTCTTCTTCCCATTAAGCCTTATAGTCCTCTTAGAATGAAGCCATCTTGGTTTGATGATACACAAGTGTGTTTATATCATAATTCACCTGGACATAATATTGAGAGTTGTAAAGCCCTCACAGTAGTCATTTAATAAAACTTTGATGTCAACACTCTCTTTGATGATACTTTCATTGATCTTCCTATTATTCCACCTTTGGCATCCACAATGCCTCCTACTATTCCACCTAAATTCAAACCCAAAGATGTGGTTATACCCCCTTTTCCACGTTCTTTAACTATATTTCAAATTAACACAATTAATGTGGCCACACAGTCACAAAACCAAAAATATAAAGGTAAGGTAAAACCCACTACTCCTCGGGCTCATTCCTTTTCCAAAGACACTCCCCATTTGAATCCCAAAGTCTCCATTATAGGGGTCTCAAAACCATAATCTTTGGACATTATTCAAAGCTTAATGGTGAAACAGCTTCACTAAAATACTATAAAAATGTCCTTGTATGAGCTAATCTAAAACTCATCCCAACACCATCAAGCTTTGATTAGTGCCTTGCAAGTGATTAAGGTAAAACCTGGTGACCCCCAACCTCTTACATATTTGGTCATCTCTTTTAATTCCATCTCCTTAATTTCCTTTAGTAATTTGGAAATTCCACTTTAACACCCTAAATATTAGGATTCTACCCTCTTTATTACCACATTTATTGATAAAACTCATGTCAAAAGAGTCATGATCAATGGGGGAGATAGTATTAATATTATTTTCACCCATGCCTACAAACAGATAGCTCTTCTCAACAATTACATGTCTCAAATTGATGTGGTACTCTGATCCTTTAATGATACCACAACTACTATAGTGGGCACTATTATCTTACATATCCATGTAGGTCCCCACATTATTCTCAAGCTCTTATATGTTGTAAAAGGAGAGTTCCAATATAACACACAACATAGATAACCCTAGATATGTGTTATGACATGTGTACCCTCAACTTTGCACCATAGTTTTAGGTTTGAGCATGATGGGCAAGTGCATGTTATACCCACTAACCCACCTCCATTTAAAACATGCAACATGACTTATATTCCCAATGATGTTCTCATTCCATTGAATACATCATCTTTACCACATGATACTTCAAAAGCTTCTACAAGATCCACTCCCTCGGTTACATAGATACTGGCAACACACATCCCTGACAAAGATCTCATGGAGGAAACTTTTCAATGTTTGTCACTCAGGGAATATCATTTGTTGACACTCAACATGTTCTATATTGCAAAATAGTATGAAAAGCTTCACATGCACCCAAATTATGATCTTTGTATTGGGATGGTCATCCCTTAAGGTCCCCCTAACCTTTGAACTAATTTCACATATGGGGGAATTGATGAGGCTCCCACTTTCTATAATCCATCTTCTTCACTACAACTATTTACTTGTGACTTCTCCTTCCTAAGCAACCCTATATTTTCACACACTTATCTCTATAGGTGTGCCTAGAAAGGATTTGGTTTGGGTCTTTATGAATAGGATGTCCATACACCTATTGAATATCCTACTAGCAACACCATTGATAATTCCAAAAAGAGGCATGGAGTGGGTTATAACAAACCAACCAAACTCACCAAAACTTCCAATGTACCAATTATTGAAGATCCAATCTCTCCTTCCCCACCTTTATCTCCACCATCACCTACTGAATAGGAGGTATCTATACCTCTTTATTTTTTTATTTTTTAATAAATGTCATTCATTTGGGACCCCTCACCTATCGCTAGGGTAAGGAAACAAGGTCCCTTCCTCTCATTCATCTTAAAATAATTAATGAAGACTCCCCCACTATTAACACTATCTAAGGTCATGATGATGATTTTATTCTCACATACATGGGTGTGGATGATTCTTATATCCAACGATCACTCTCATCCAAAACATAAGCTATATTAAATTAATCAACCATTGACATCAACCTACCCTCTCATGATAACCCTCGCATCCTTAAGATCGGCCAATCTTTAGATTCCTCTGAACAAGTTGATTATGCCACATTTCTTAATAACCATAGAAAATCATTTTCTTGGTCTTATAATGACATGACTAGTATTGACCCCTCTATCATCACCCATAACATTATCACCAATCAAGATGTTAAACTTGTAAAGTAGAAGCTTCACAAGATGCATCCTCATATTGCTCTTTTTATCAAAGAAGATCTCCAATGCCTCCTTTCTATTAACTATATCCAACCCATTGACTACCTATGATAGATTTCTAATATTGTTCCTATCACAAAAGTGACTAGGGGAATCTACTATGGCACTAACTATCATGACTTAAACCTTGATTGTCCATAAGATGACTTCAAATTGCCAAGTAGTAACCAACTTGTTGATCTAATGACCGGCCATGAGATGCTATCACTTATGAATGGATTCTTTGTATATAATCAAATCTTGGTTCCTCCTAAGGATCATCACAAGATAACTTTCATTACCCCATGGAGGACTTTTTGTTATCAAGTAATGCCTTTTAGTCTGAAGAATATTGGTGCCACCTATCAACGTACCATGACTTACATTTTCTATGATCTCTTACACAAAATTATGGAATATTACATGGATGACTTACTTGACAAGTCTAAACTTTACCAAGATCACTTGATAATTCTTGAAATCATATTTTCTCATCTCCTCCAATATAACATTTGACTAAACCTAAAGAAATGTGTCTTTGGTGTTCTTTTTGATAAGCTCTTAGGTTTTATCATTTCTCTCTATGGCATTGAGGTTGACCCTACTAAGGTTAGAGCAATCCCTGAGATGCCTCCACTTACTAATATCAAACAACTCCATAGCCTCTAAGGCAAAATTTAGTCAATCCACCACTTCATCTTCCTATTTTCATATTTTTGCCAACCTTTTCATCATCTCCTCAAAAAAGATGTCTCCTTCCATTATAATATGGATTGCTAAGAATATTTTGATGCACTCAAATAATATCTCCTTTTGATATCGATTCTTATTCCACCTAAGGAAAATCAGCCTTTTTACATTTACATCTTTACAAAAAACCATTCTTTGGTGCTATGATTGCACATCGAGATGATTGTTGATGATAAAAATTACGCTTGATCTTAATCAATCAACAATGGGAAGTTTCAAGCTATGGGATAATGCGGCTTGAAACAACCTCCAAATTTTAGATAAGTTGGTCTATTCTTTTGTATCAAGTGTTGGGGGAAAAGGGGTAGGAAATTAAACAAAAATGCAATTATAGGAAATGAAATCTAACTATGGTGATGTGCCTGAGTGTAATCCTAATCCTAACTTGAGCACAGTTAAACTATATATAGGATTCAATTATATTTAAGAGCAGACAAGTGCAAGATCAATATAAAAGATCAAAATAATAGAAACAAAGGCTCACAACAGGGAATTCTTTTGCTGAGATAACAAAAATTTCAACAAAGGCATAGTATTCAATCTTCTTATAAGAATATTCCAATCACATAAGAGGCACAGAAACACGTACAGTTATGTAAAAATTCTGACTCAAGAAAATGAGACAAAAGCAAATGACATTCTTAATCACAACTCCAAAAAATCTACAGTATAAACTACCTTTACAAATGACACAGATAACATCAACCAAGACATAGAGTTCAACCTTCTTAATTCATTCAGCCACATAAAAGGCACAGAAACATGCACAGCTACATTAACTTTACAACTCAAGAAAATGAGACAAAATCAAATGATATTACTGGTCAAAAACTCTAGAAAGTCTAAACTATAGAAAGTCCCCCCTCTTAGATTTTACAATTCTTCTCCTTTTATAGCCTCATATGTCTCCTTACATCACTCCCTTTCCCATGCAATTCTACTCCATATTTAACTCACAGGGGACAAATAGACAGCGCTTTCAATGCCTTGGATGCATCTTGGTCTTATCAAGAACTGCCCTAACTGTGGCATGGTGATTCATGTCTGGTACCTCCCTTTGTGCTTGAATTTCTCATTCCATCACCTGCTTAGCTGCTCAACTGTCTATTCTACCTTCACTTATAGGGAACAAATAGATGGCCCTTTTAATGCTTGTAGGCCCCAAAAATCTACCCAGTGAATTGTTCCATCTACCAGGAATAACTCCCACTGAGTTTCCCTCCATCTCGCTTTGCTATAATAGGTAGACGGACACTCTATTTTCTTAAAATAGAAGAAGACACTTAGTCAATCCTTGGAAATTCTCTATATTGCTTAAAAATCATCAAAGAATGACACTTGGTGCTTTATGCCTACTTTATTGAAGACACACGACATTTTCTGCTTTCTCTATATTCTGCTCAGGAATGCTCTGCCTTCAACACCTATCGCAATATGCTTCTTCGCTACTTAGTAGTTTTAACAAAATAAAACTCACTGCCTCCCTTGCCCAAGCACCTTTTAAAAATGGAATGGATGGACGTGGTAGTCTTTGCAGGTTAACACTTGGCACTCCCACAGACCTTTGAAGTATCACCAGGGACCCACCACAATCTTTATTTAGAAATGAAGCTTGAAGATGGTCTCTCATAATTTGACACGTGGCGACCTCTGCTGCTCCTGAGAAGATACATGGCATCTTCCACTTCTCCTACTAGGGGTATGTGGCACCTTCCATTGATTCTAGGGATGGAGTAAAAGGGGGCTTAAAGAGTGACACTTGGTAGCCTCCGCTGCTCTTTGATACTTAGACAAATTAGAATGATGTTTCTCTTTAGCTATGTTGTAGAATTATCCAAGGCACATACTAGGCTTCTATGGATGGTGACACTTGGTGACTTTCACCTTCCTCTAAAAAAGGTAGTTCAGGGCCTTCCACGACTGTCACTTGGCACTTTCCACTACTTCCTGTTACTTAGCTTATTGCAACCCTTTCACCAAAAAATAGATGGAATACAGGTATCGATATGAGATGCATATGCCAACACATGGTGTGTTCTGCTTAGCTACTATTGGATACTTGGCATGATCCATGACTTTTCTAAAAATTATGAAAAGTTTCTCGGACAACGCCAACTGGCCGGCTCAATATTTCAGAAAGTGACACTTAGTAGCTTTTGCTCAGATTCAATACTTAGGCAAAATGGAATGAAAGAAATGAAAGGGAAAAAGAGAACCCGTGCTCAGACATCACCACTTGGTAGCCTCTACTGCACTTCAACACTTAGACAAAAAAGAAACCGACGCTCTACTCCAAAACTTTACTACCATGACCAAGGTATGTAGGAACCAAAATTGTAGTACGTGACTAAAAATTTAAAAACAACGTAGAGTAGAAAATTACTCTATAGTTATTAGAGACCCCTAGGACTTTTGAGCTTGCTCAAAAAGAAAATCGACTCCTGCTCTATCAAAATTTCAAAATTTTATAGCTTTAAAAGTGTTGTCTAGTAGATGGACCATTCATAGTCAGATAACCCTTGCTTATTCTGCAATTCAATAAAAGCCAGATCTAGGTTAATGATATCCTTATGCAAAAAAGTTTGTAGAATCTGGACTGTAGCTTTCAATTTGAATTCTAGTTGGGAAATAGGAACCAGAATAGCTTTGACTTCTGAGACTGAGGAATCATCTCGTGGGCCTTGAAAAATTGTTTGATCCCTCTATTTGGCTAGTAGTAATGGTTTAATTTGATCAACCATTAGCACTGTGTTGGCATCTAGAAATAGAGAAGGAAGGCCTAGTTGCACCAGATCTTCAATATGTTGTCTCATCTCGCTAATGCCTTCTTTCATGACTTTGAGAAGCTCTTGGCAATGGTTGGTTGTGGCATTGCAACTGAGCACCTCATTGACCCATTTCATAGTGACCATTATGTCAGGGATTCCCATGGCTACCAATGTCACATCCATTACATCATAGAGCTTTTGTAGTAAGGTTTGGGAGTCCATGACTCTATTTGAGACTATGGCTAGAGTGTTTTTCACTAAATCTTCCACCTTCTCACACAATTGTTGTGTGTTGAGCATGAAGGTGAGAGATGGCTTGAGTTGAATAATCTCTAAGGAGATTATTTCTCACATTGATTCATAGAGCTCCTTCACTAGTTTTATCACTCCTACACCTTATGGCCTATTAGCTAGTTCTAGGGTCAATTGTGATGCTCTCTGTAGCTCCCACTTGGAATTGGGCTTGAAAAGCTACAGCCTTATTTTGTTCATCCAGTAATATCTATTGCAATTGGGTAACCTACAGCTGAAGTCCTTCGTCTCCTCCCTGCAACGTTACATTCTCCCACCTAAGGGCTATTGCTACATCTTTTACAAGTGTGAGCTCTACTTTTAATGAATTGTTTTGGGCCTGGACTACCCATTGAGTCTGAAGGGAAATAGTATCTTGAAATTATTTATGTAGACTAGTTATTTCATTATCTCTCTTATTTATTTCTTTGGCTAAACTACTATAGTTTGCCTTTTTTTAGCCAAATCAGCCTCCATCTTCTATAATATTCTTGATTTTTTCAAATAAACTTCTATGACTGTAGAAGTGGATTCTGTCAGTAGCTCAACTCTATCTTGGGGCCTGAACAGGGACATATTAATGGCCACTACATTCATTGTATAGTCCTCTAGCTGCATTTGCTCACTCAGCTTGACGACATTGGGTGACAAATGGGTCACCATCAATTGCTACTGAATAGGGTTAAATTATGATCATAGGTGTGGGACAGTTGATGCTTTATTTTCTTTGGTTTTCTTCATCTCCATCTAGGCTTCTTTTGCCTTCCTAGCAACATCAGCCTACGTTTGGAAGGCAAAAGGGGATGCAATATGTCCTCCCACGAAAGGATATCCTTATGGCAGGCCATATTGGATAGCCATTGGTTGGCTAGGGGCAAGCTGAAGGGGCATCTTTCTAGGAACAGAGGGGGAGAAATGGGGTAACATTAGCGCTTGAGGTGCCAATGATGGGGTGAATTGCAAAATGGGGATGGTAGAGGTGATAGGAGGTGTCATTTGGCTAGGTGGAGGCACCACGCTGATAGGGAAAGGAACAGACTGAGAGGGAAGAGGAGGAGTAATACTTACCTAAGGGGAAGTTGCAATGCTCTGCACTTGGTGCTGTGAAGGCTCCTCTTCCTCCTATGAATCAAAATGGAACTACACCCTCTTTCTCTTCTTAGGTGTCTCTAATTTTGGCTACATCTACTTCCCTTCCACTTCTATTGTTACTGGTGGTGCTTGTGGAGAATCGGGGATTTCAATCACTTCCAATGATGGGGAACCTTTTGGTGGTGAGGACACGACACTCCTTTGTTATTCCACAGTGCTGAGAGGCTGGGGATAGGCTGATGTAGTGACTGCAGTTGTAGCTTGCTCTGAGGCCTACAGTTGCTAGCTTAGTCCCACTCCAACTTCTTGCTCTATCCTAAGTGTTAGCAATTGGCTTATTTATGGACTAGATGTAGGGGAGGGATGACACTCATCCCAGATTTCTTCCCATCTTTCGTCTAAATCCATGCTTCTGAAAGCATTGGTGGTTTGGGAAATTTCCTGCCTATATTTCCAATAGGCCTCAATCTTCTCCACATCCCAACCTTTGTTCTTCAACACCCTTCTCAAATCAGAAGTCATCCTAACTTTGGGATCATAATCCCTCTTTTTATCATAGAAGGTTTCCCACGGCCTATTCTATGGTAGGGGCAAATCTGTCAATTCAACATAGAGACCAGGAGCATCTTTTGTAGGGTTTTTTTTGGTCTCCCAAAGAGGGTGGCCTTCATGTGTAATCCAGGCCCCAATCCTATTGGTCCTTACCACAGAGGCTATGTAATCACTTGGGTCATAAATCCATTTGTCTTCAACTAGCAGGAACCCTAAGAAGGCTAGTTTTCTCAATAGCACAGTCTCAGCATCTCTGGCTTCCAAACTCATGTTGCCTACCATCTACAGGGGATTGTATATTTTTCTCTTCTTCTTCCTAGAACCATACTCATTGTCAACTACTGACACCTACCTGGTGACTTCCAAGAATGCCAACCTAAGAGTTAAAGTATTCGATAGCAACACTGGTTCCCCATAGAAACCATGAACCCTTATGATCGTGTGATGGGACCCAAAATAGAAGTCACATGGGATTAAACAACTGACTACGAGGTTCGTAACACTTGGAAATACCCTGTTTATGATAGGTTCAAGGATAAGGCAACAAAGAATGGGGGTGACAAATAGCTCCCAAAAATCATACAGGTTACTAGTTCTTGATAAAATGTGTGTCCATGCAGACACAGGAATGGTCCTTTGGGGGTCAAAAGCTGGGTTATATAGGTTCAAATTCATATTTCAAGTGAAAAGGTCAGGGTTTTGATGTAGTATGAGATGGAACAAATAGGAGGAATACCTAAACACCCCTTTTGATTTGAACTGGGTTAGTTGTTCCACTATTGAAAAGGTGATGTGCTCTGAGAAGTCAAGTCGATACTCCTATGTCTTGTCGACTATTTTCAGTCTAAAAAAGATGGCCATTTATTCTACATATATCACCATGTCATCCTTCATGCCAAAGATGAGGGCCATCATTGACAGTGCATCTTGGCTAGCTGGTGCAAATTGAGTTCTTGGTGTAGGGAGCATGGGTACCTTTGTATCACCATCAGTGATTTGTAACTCAGACCTCAAAAACATTGTCTGAGTGTTGACATTCACCCACATCCTTTGCATCTTATCAATAGTGGGGAATGTAACATTATTGTCATAATGTAGGGCTAGCATGTCCCTGATAGCTTGTGGTGTGATCTGCAGCATGAAGGGACCCTGTTGAATGGTGCAAGATGGTGCATGAAGCAAGTCCATGCATAATTCAATCAAATCAGGGCATGGATGCATAGCTGGGACAATGAATTGAGCCAATTGTGAGGTCCATATCCTCATTTTGAATGTCTCATATTGCCCTGCTCTAGCCCTTAGAAGACACCTTTGGTATGCCCCTTCTCTAAGACTCTTTCTATTGGTTCTTTGTAAGATCAGGTCCATGATTTCATCTATGTAATCCTTTACCTTTGAGGGGTCATTGGCTTGACCAACTCCCAGGATTCTAGTTCTCAAATATCTTCTTGATAGTTGTGTAAGAGCTACAGCATATGACTTACTAGCTAGAAACCTATCAAGAGATCTAGGTGTCCTAGTTCCTTGTCGTGAAGATGATGTTCCCACCATCTCTATACCTTTTATGTAATACTTGGTATGAACTTTTTGCAACATAGAAACACTCTTGCAAAAACAAATTTTATAGGGCACTAACAAATCGCAAAGAGCAAGATATTTTTGTAGGTGCAAGAATGCTTGAGAATTGTAAACTTTAAATCTCACTAAGGGATATTTATGGGCCTATCAAGTCCTAAATAGCATTAAATTCAGATGACCATTAGCATATCATACTTAATCTTTGGGAAATAGTGAGGTGGACATGTTATGCAAGTTGCGATGCAAGGTACCTTAGAGATTTCGAAAGATTTGGGAAGCATTTAATGTAGAAAAATTTAAAGAATAAAAAAAACTTCCTAAGCTACCAACTCTGTGTTTAAAACACTTATTTGAAGGAAAGCGGGAAAACAAAAATGGAAAACAAAATAATGTGGGAATGGGAAACTATCTAACTACATTAATTAAGCATCCTTATCTTCTTCTGGGATCAAAAACAAAATTTCTAACATCTTCTTCATTACAAACCATCTTATGTTGCCATACAAGTGATTGCAATAGGTATATCTTTGGTGAAATGTCCTCTACACAGGCCACATGAATTTACCTACATTTGAATGAATCTGAGTCAAACATGCTTTTGACATCCATAAGCTCTTCTTGTCCTTGAAATCCCATCGAATACTTCTCATCCTATCGTGTCTCATCAAGAAATCAATGGTTATTGGTTTTCCACTCTGTGCCTTTTGATATCCATCATCTTTTGGCTTATCTCCTTCTGCCTCATTTTTGGGGTCCATTACATCATCATGCTCTTTGATGACTTCAACCTCTTGGAAGGATAAAACTAAAAGCTGGCATCCCCTCTGCATATTTAGTTGAGTCTCAATGTTGTCTCCTCCACATTTGGCCAGTTCATGGCCTTCTTGAAGAATAATGTCACTTATCTCAATGACTTGATCAAGGAAGTGTCCATGCTCCTCCTTATCTTCTTATAAAGTGAGGAAAAAGTTAGAAATGATTTCTTCCTCATCATAGGTTAAGGCACCAGCTTGTGACTTGTCCTCTTGTTCATCAAAGGAGGTACCTATGGTGATTTCCTCCTTATCTGTTATGCAATCTTCTTGACTAACCATGAACTGAGCATATTCTTCTTCAAAATTTGCTTCCTCCAAAATATACTCTTCTTTGAAAATGGATAAGGAAGAAGGCTGTGATGAAAAACAAGAAGCTTCTTAAGGGAGGGTGGAAGGGACTTGAGGGGAAAGTGAAGGTTTGGAGTCCACTTCCTTTGCTACCAACATAGACTCGACATTATTGGGGAAATAACCTTGATAGGTTTGATCTGGCTCATGAGTAGGGGTTGCACGTATCTAATATAAAACTTGTGGTGGTGGATATGTAGTTTGAGAGACTTGGTAAGGCTATCTCTCATGAATGCTCAGCTTCTCCTCTAGAAATTCAATGAATCCACACACATCTAGCATCTCATATGTAAGCCTTTGCCAATTTTCTCTTTCAATGGGATCCCATTCACTTTTAATTAGATCTACTGCATCCCTTACTTGATGGATGACATGATTAGGGATTCCTTGGCCACATCCCCTTCTGTTTTCAAGCTCTAACACATATTTTTATATCCCAGTAATGCTTTTTTGAAGGTGAAAATAAGATTAGGTTGAGCACGGGATGTGACACATTGGGGAGATTGGGCATAAGACTAATATAGCTCATGACAGCCCTAAGGCTAGTCATATCGAACCTATGAAGGGAAAAACTCATGGCCATATGCATCCATGATTCTAGGAGAAACTTGATTTTGATCAAAAACATATGAAGGAGAATAAAACTCATAGCTATGAGTAACAGAATTATACATACCAAATGGTGATTTCTTGATGATACCAGGACTGCTTAATTGGTTGATTTGACTCAGAGTCATCATTGGTGTTGATAAAACAAAAACCTCCAAAGGATAATTGGCTGAAGAACACACCAAAAATTCTTCAACTCTTTGAAAGATTGGTCCCATCCGGTGTGCCAAAAAACTATTGATGACGAAAATTGTGTTTGATCTTAATCAATCAACAATGGGAGGTTTCAAGCTGTGGGATAATGCGGCTTGAAACAACCTCCAAATTTTAGAGAAGTTGATCTCTTCTTTTGTATCAAGTGTTAGGGGAAAAGGGGTAGGAAATTAAATATAAACACAATTGTAGGAAATGAAACCTAACTATGGCGATGCGCCTGAGTGTAATCCTAATCCTAACCTGAGCACAGTGAAACTATATGTAGGATTCAATTATATTTAAGAGCAGACAAGTGCATGATCAATATAAAAGATCAAAATAATAGAAACAAAGGATCAAAATAGGGAATTATTTTGCTGAGATACAAAAAATGTCAACAAAGGCATAGTGTTCAATCTTCTTATAAGAATCTTCCAATCAGATAAGAGGCGCAAAAACACGTACAGTTATGTATAAATTCTGACTCAAAAAATTGAGACAAAATCAAATGACATTCTTAATCACAACTCTAGAAAATCTACAATATAAACTACCTTTTAAAATGACACAGATAACATCAACCAAGTCATAAATTTCAATCTTCTTAACTCATTTAGCCACATAAAAGGCACAGAAACATGCACAGTTACATTAACTTTACAACTCAAGAAAATGAGATAAAAGCAAATGATATTACTAGTCAAAAACTATATAAAGTCTAAACTATAGAAAGTCCCCCCTCTTATATTTTATAATTATTCTCCTTTTATAGCCTCAGATGTATCCTTACATCACTCCCTTTCCTGCGCAATTCTACTCTATCTTTAACTCACAGGGACAGCACTTTCAATGCCTTCGATGCATCCTGGTCTTATCAAGAACTGCCCTGACTGTGGCATGGTGATTCATGTCTGGTACCTCCCTTTACACCTAAATTTCTTATTCGATCACCTGCTTAGCTACTCAATTGTCTATTTTTCCTTCACTTATAGGGGACAAACAGACGGCCCTTTTAATACTTGTAGGCCCCAAAAATCTACCCTACAAACTATTCCATCTACCAGGAATAACTCCCACCAAGTTTCCCTCCATCTCACTTTGCTATAATAGGTAGATGGACACTCTATTTTGTTGAAATGGAAAAGGACACTTAATCAATCCCCAAAAATTCTCTATATTGCTTAGAAAGCATCAGAGAATGACACTTGCCACTTTCCACCTGCTTTATCGAAGACACACGATATTTTTTACTTTCTCTATATTCTGCTCAGGAACACTCTACCTTCGACACCTATCACAATCTAATTCTTTGATACTTAGTAGTTTTAACAAAATAAAACTCACTGCATCCCTTGCTTGAGCAGCTTTTAAAAAGGGATTGGATGCACATGGTAGTCTTTACAAGTTGACACTTGGCGCTCCCACAGACCTTTGATGTATCACCAGGGACCCACCACAATTTTTATTTGGCAATGAAGCTTGAATATGGTCTCTCATAATTTGACATGTGGTGACCTCCATTGCTCTTGGGAAGATAAATGGCATCTTCCGCTTCTCCTACTAGGGGTATGTGGCACCTTCTACTGATTTTAGGGATGGAGTAAAAGGGGGCTCAGAGAGTGACACTTAGAAACCTCTGCTACTCTTCAATACTTAGACAAATTGGAATGATGCTTCTCTTTAGCTATGCTTTAGAATTATCCAAGGCACATACTAGGCTTCTATGGATGGTGACACTTGGTGACTTCTGCCTTCCTCTAAAAAAAGTAGTTTAGGGCCTTCTGCGATTGCCACCTGGCTCTTTCCACTGCTTCTTGTTACTTAGCCTATTGCAACCCTTTCACTAAAAAATAAATGGAATGCGGGTGCTGATATGAGATGCAAATGTCAACACGTGGTGCATTCCACTTAGCTACTATTAGCTACTTGGCACGATCCATGACTTTCTTGAAAATTATGAAAAGTGTCTCGAATAATGCCAGTTGGCCAGCTTCGTATTTTGAAAAGTGACACTTGGTAGCTTCCACTTGGATTCAATACTTAGGCAAAATGGAATGAAAGAAATGAAAGGGAAAAATAGAACTCGTGTGTGGACATCGCCACTTGGTAGCCTCTGCTACACTTTGACACTTAGATGAAAAAGAAACTCGCGCTCTACTCCAAAACTTTGCCACCATGACCAAGGTATGTGGGAACCAAAATTGCAGTGCGCAACTAAAAATTTAAAAATAACGTAGAGTAAAAAATTAATCTACAATGATCAACATCAAGAATAGGTGGTTTAATACATAAGCCACACACTTATTGATTATGAGACTCGATATACCCATACCATAAAAATTTCCTTGCATTGGTCTTTTTAGCCTCCAAGTTCCACCATTATCTCTTAAATCACAAAACCTACATGGTCACCCATACTAATCCCCTTAAATACATGCATTCTAATCTATATCACAACTAATGTGAAGCTTGATGGCTCATGCTCCTTGCTAAATTTGACTTAGAGTTTATTCAATAAAGTCTATCAAGGTGCAAACAATTGCTGACCAATTAGCTGCCACGCTTTTACCTGATAATCTACCTTCAAACCTTGAATTCTTTAATGAATCCATCATAACGCTTTCCACCGATGACATCTCCTATCAAATGATGATGTTATTTGATGGGTCTAAATGTCAACATGGTGGGGGTGCAGGGTTCATTCTCATTCCTATAGATGGTGAGCCTATGCCTTTGTCATTTAAACTAGATTTTGAATGCACTAATAATATGGCCAAATATGAGGCTTTGATCTTAGGACTTCAAACAACTCTCTTCTTGGGTATCAAATCCATAACCATTTTTTATGATTCTCAGCTAGTGGTTAACCAAGTTAATGGATCCTACCTATGCAAAAATGAAATTTTATAGTGGCATAAACATTGTATAGATATGTTATTGGGATCATTTAACTCTTATAACTTATAAATTATTCCTTGATCTATAAAAAAATTTGCTGACATAATGGCTTCACTTGCTTCACACATACCCTCTTCATCCTCTTCCTTGAAAATCTATGTCACCATGCATCGCTTAACATTACCCTCTTATGTATCAACTAACATCCTCTTTATCAAAAGTGTAACCTCCAACCCACATGACTTATGGTACAAGAAACTAATGGATTACCTTTCCTTCTCTATCACCCCTTCTGATCTCTCCAATAATGGGAAATGTGCCTTCATAAAACATTCCACTCATTACACTATGATAAGGGGACTTTTCTACAAGCAAGTTTCTAATGGTCTCTTTCTTAGATTCCTCACTAGTACTGAGACTGCCTTTGATATTAAGGAAGTCCATGTAGGATTTGTGGTGGATATTTCAATGGTCACATAATTACTAAGTGTATCCTTTCACTTGGCTATTGTTAGCTAATGTTTCATCAAGACTATGATATTTACATTTAGCATTGTGTCAAATGTCAAAAACACACTAACTTCCTTCACATTTTGCTTCATGCCTTACAAGTCACCAAATACTTCTAGCCCTTCTCCCAATGGGGCTTGGATTTAATCAGAGAGATTAACCCTCATTCATCCCTCTGTCATCATTCTATCATTACTACCATTGAATATTTCACCAAGTGGGTTGAGGCCATTCTTTTCATCTTCACTAAGGCTGAAAAAATTGTTGACTTTATCAACCATCACATCATCTATCATTTTGGTGTTCTACATAAAATTATAACAGATAATGGCAAATATTTTAAAAATAAGATTTTTCAAATTCTTTGTCATACATTTGGAATCAAATTAAGCTTCTCATCACCGTACTATCCACAAGAAAATGGATAGGGAAAAGCTTCTAACAAACCATTGAATAGAATTCTTATGAAGGTAGTCAATAATATAGGAAAATATTCGCACACGCACATTCCCTTTACTTTATGGGCTTACCAAACTAGCATTTGAACCTCTATGGGTGCTACCCCTTTTTCCTTGGTCTATGGGATGGAGTTGTTTTGCCTTTTGAGGTCCAAATTCATTATCTTTGCATTTTTATAAGAGGCATACTTATGATAACTTTCACCAAGAACATTTGCCTCAACTCGAATTGCTTGATGAGTGTCATCTCGTAGCCCTCAACCACCTCCAAATCTATCAAGAGTGTATCAAACGTACTTATAACAAAAATATCAAAGAGAGAGATTTCAATATTAGAGATCTCATTTTAAAAGAAAATAAACATGTGACAAACATGGAGAAAAGCAAACAAGGTAGGTTTTCTCCTAATTGGCTTGGACCCTATATCATAACTCATAAGTATGGATCAGGAACTTATCGCTTGTCTTCTCTCAAAGGAAGGCCAGAACTTGAGCCTTTAAATGCCTTACACCTCTGACTATTCTTTTGTTAACCAAGCATTGCTTCACCTTATGTTTAACTTGAGCTCATCCCTTGAGGATCCTTATTACATTCATCTCCCTTCCTCTTCACCCTTACTCCTACGCACTTAGTTAACTTACAAAGTGTTATGGTTTTGACCTCAATGTGGACAACCCCTAAGTCTCTATAGTCATGTCCATGACTAAGATCAAAAAAACAAAATGGGATATGTGACCAGTTATAAAATCATAGGTCATGCTTCTCAATGTAGATTGCTCCCTTGAAGGATAGATAAGTAACTTCTCTTTTCTAATATCAATGGACTGATCCCTTGAAGGATAGCTAATTAAACTCAAAAATGAATGCTTAGACCACTCCTTTGAAGGATGGCTACGCCATGCTTTATTCTCAAAGGGAAATTCAAATAAAAAACTTCTCATATTGATCATCTTTATATAACCTTAACACATACAAAATCCCATTGTAGCCTTCCCATATTGATCAGCTTACACAAAAAAAAAGGTCTTAAGTCATAGACTTGCCTATAATAACTCTAAGGTCACCCATAGTAGGGGCATGTCATCCCCACTTCAAAGGTTATGCTAACCAAACATTTTCCCTCATTTTACCCTTTTTCCCTCATACTCTTTTAAATGCACTTTGAACTCAATTAACATAAGGTGAAAATGATGCTTCTCTAACAAACACAATGTTACAATAATGTAAGGCATGAAAGAGGCTCATTTTCCTGAGCCTATTTATGTTTTGATTATCATCTTTGCTAGTGCATGAGCATTTTTCCTCTTTATTTTCCCATCGAAATCACATGTCAATCTCTCTATTGAGATGAAAAACAACATCATAACAACACTATCAAAGCCTAATCCATTTATTTACATATACACCATCACAAATATGGAAAAAATCTGAAATAAAATAACATAACTAACTCATTCATTTTAAGTATACACCATCATAAATATGGAAAAATGCTAAGATGAAGCTAACAAACCAACTATGCATATACCATCACACATATGGAGAATGCTAAGTACACCTCAACTAACATTCTCAACATTAACATAACATAAAATCATCATCTATATCATCATCATCTACATCCATATCATCATCATAATCACAATAAATAAACATCTCATATATATATATATATATATATATATATATATATATATATATATATATATATATATATATATATATATATATGATCACAATAAATGTACATCAATACAATATCATCTCTCTCTCAAAATAATACATTTATCATCTTTGGCTTGCATGCTAGTATATATATAACATATGTAACAAAACACAAACTCTGGCACTTAGAGTCCTTAAGGCTCTCCATGTGGTCATCAAGAAGCAGTGTCGTCACCACTCTTTGTTCATCTACATCTATGTGAGCTAAAATTCATGGCCTATGTCACTGATATCTCTTACTTTTTAAACTCAAAGTACCTCTAAATCTATGGGAACTCCCTGATGACCCTCTCATAATAGGAAACCTCATCAAAGGTGGTAGTATATCTTTCCAAAGATACAATTTGTGGTGGTCTCATAACACCTACTGATGGCCTGACCTATACTTATCCATATGGTGAAGGAGGAGGAGCAAATTGACCTACTACTCTTAGACTATCCCTCTCCATTGTCAGTGTAGTCACATGACCTTGTAACACCCCAACTCTACCCTATAGTGCCCCAACCTAGCACTACAATTTTACCACTTACCCTTATAAGGCTAATACATGTGCCTGTGTTGTATCTCTAGCCTGCACTACTACATCTTATGCCTATATGGTTGTAACCATCTCTCTCACCAACCCTTGTAAATATAATGGTGGCCTCCTAACCTCCACAATGAGATTTAAACCTATCCACCAAGCCATATATGTTGTTGTGTACCTTGGATCTCCAACATTTGGCCCTGTTAGTAGCTCTTCAAAATTTGGCCCAACTATCTCTTAGGGAAATGGTATGGGTGCCTCTATGTCATCCCTCTTATATTGAGGGAAGGTAAGAGGTACATCCTGTAGTAGGCTCATCTCCCTTTAACCCATAATGAGCTCTATAAGCTAAAAAAAAATTGTGCTTATCCTCTAAATATGGGGTATGTTAGGGATCAAACCCTCAATCATGCACCTATAATACACAATATCATGCACTACACCATCCACTTAGGTTTATGCCATACCCTCTCTCCACCATCTAAAACCAATCCTAAAGCTAGCTAGAATCATGGTAGGTAACCCCAATGGTTATGTCACCATGATATGCTCATATGGCCAATACTGTATTAAATGGCCAACATATAAATTATACAATCATCATAATCTCAGACCCCACAGCTCTTTGTATAACTGAGCCAAAAACACTAGACCCCATGCAAAAATAGTCTACTACTCAACCATATGTGCTACCAAACCCATCAATGCAATCAAAAAATTCCCACCATCTACCTTTGGTAATTCATACACTATGATCCTTATCATCATTAGGATGCTTAGTCGATGTTGCTCCTCATCAACCATATACAGTGGCTCATAGGCAAAACTCGTTGAATGATAGGTAACCTCACTAACATGCTCACCATATAATTCCACCATGTACATATCATGCTTCTCTTTTAATCATATAAAGATATCCTCACTCTAAAGTGGTAACCATAATATCCTATATACATCATCTTGGGTCACTATCAACTCTTTGATCGATAGATGGAAGGTGTTAGTGGTGTGATCCCACCTCTCAATCAATGCTATCATAAGGCTCACATCTCATGTGACACTACCATATCATCACACTCCTCCTAACCCCATGGCTACCATGTGCTCCCACTCATCTGGGGTGACATCCCTCCTCATCGATGTTAGCAAACTTGATAGGCAATCTTGCAACATCAACTCTAGCCTCGCCTGCATCCATACACACATAACTCAAGTCACATACTTTCTAATATAACCTACCACCACATTTTTATTTTCTCTTTAGGAGAACTACATTAGTCTAAGGCCCTTAACCAGGCTATGTAGGCAACACTTACTCAACATGGGGTCTTCTAAGGTTAGCTTGATCATATACCCACCCAATTATCTAACCTACTCTCCCCTCTCTATCCTAGGCTTCACTACCTCTCCCCTTTATACCCTAGGCTTCATTTCCTCTCCCCTCTCTACCCTAGGCTTCATTTCCTCTCTCTCTCTCTACCCTATGCTTCATTGCCTTTCTCTCTCCACCCTAGACCTAACTACCTTACTTTCTAATATAACCTACCACCACCTTTTTATTTTCTCTTTGGGAGAACTAAATTGGTCTAAGGCCCTTAACCAGGCTATATAGGCAAAACTCAGTCAACATGGGGTCTTCTAAGGTTAGCTCAATCATATACCCACCCAACTATCTAACCTACTCTCCCCTCTCTATCTTAGGCTTCACTACCTCTCCCCTCTCTACCTTAGGCTTCACTACCTCTCCCCTCTCTACCCTAGGCTTCATTGCCTCTCCCCTCTCTACCCTAGGCTTCATTGCCTCTCCCCTCTCTACCCTAGGCTTCATTTCCTCTCTCTCTCTCTCTATATCTTATGCTTCATTTCCTTTCTCTCTCCACCCTAGACCTAACTACCTATCACAAATCTATGCCTCAAGGATTTTATCCCTACCCCTCGAACATATGCCCTATCTTTTAAGTCATAGGTCTCTTGACTTATCTCAACCCCTCTTTTTCAAACACACTTTTCACCATACCTTAGATATTTTTCCTTAGTCTTTGAGATAACTACATTGGTCTGAGGCCCTAAACTAGGCTATGTAGGTAGCACTCAGTCAACATGGAGTCTCTTGAGGCTAGCTCAGCTATTAGACTAATTGACTACTTCCATTAGGGATCCAAATTGACCCTTTCTCCTATTTTATAGTTATCAATCGACATTAATAGAAACCTATGGACATCGATGTCATGTTGGCTTATGTTGGTGGACCCCATTGACGTCAGTGACTAGTTTGGCCCTAGGGCCAAATGACCCATCCCTAAAAAAATTCAAATTTTCTCCTAAAAACTACCCAAATCCCTCCCAACTTACCCTAAACCTACCTACCACATTTCCTACCCCTCTACTAAAATTTTCTCTTCCCCCCACCTCTAATTTAGCCTACCAAATCAAAATAACCAAATCAAGTTTTAAATGCAATCATAGAGACTCTTAACTCATCTCTCCATCTCCTCTGGGCTAGCACAATTGGATTTTATGGTGGCACACCTCCTATTGGGTCCCCTCCTATCTCAGCCATCTCAATCATAGTCAGAGCTCTATTTTTCTCCAATCAAATGTTGTAAATGAGTTTGATGGGCTACCAAAACCCATTTTGTCAGGTTTGGTCAGCCACCCATGTTGACATCATTAACCTAATCCACTGATATTGACATTTAAGCCCACTGATATCGATAACTTTTCCTTAAGCTATCAATGTCAACAATATATACTACCAACATCAATGATGTCACCAATGTCAACACCATTGAATCAATGTTTTCACCATAAACCAAAACACTTTAGACTCTACCCATAACTGGGGAAATTTGGAGATCACATATATCTCCCTAACCACAACCACCAACTTAGAAATCACATATATCTCCCCAACCCTGACAAACACCCTTAGAAATCACTTAAATCTCCACCCACAATGACTTTGCTTAGAGATCATGACTATCTCCTCACTCATTGACCCTTTTACACCAACCTTTCATTGGTTGTCTTGACTACTTATGTTATTTTTCTCTAGTTGGATATTATATACATGCATGTATATTAAGTGTTTTGGATGGAGACCAATCTCATGTCACGTGCAACCTTTTTGTGTTTTATAGGGGCATTTCCTACCTCAGATACTTGGGACACATTGACCATTAGAGCTATAACTTTGATTATTTTGACCTATCAACTATCACTTACAAGCTATGCTTTGGTTATTTCTATCTGAGTCCTCCTCAATCTTACCGATTCTTGACTTTGTCAACTATATCTCATAACAATATATGCACACAAAGTGATACTTAGTTCTCTTCCACTCACCAAATTCACTTATTATCAAGTCGATACTCGATTCTAGTTTCTCCTCGATTGATTCCTATTTTAAGCAGGGATACCTCATCTAATACATGGATCATCTAACTCCTATTTTTTTCTTGCAACTTGTTAGTGCAAATTACAAGACAAAAAGGGGCAAATGGAGACACCAAAATTATGTTACACACACATGCATAACTCCCTATGTTGAAACTACCTTAAGATCATCTTTAATAAAAATAATAATCATCCCTAACCCATGCTTTTAACCTTCACACATTTAATTAATTTAAAATACTTAATTAAGTTAATTAAAAACCCTTTATGCAACCTTACCTAACCACCTCACCCTAAGACTAATTCTCACTTGACGAGTCACCTCAAGACTTAGTCCCCTCACCCAAACTACCCAAGACTTATTCTCACCTCAAAACTAAATTCCTAACTAACTACGTCCATCTTAACCTCTTATGTTTACCAATTTGTAATGGGTAACACACTTGGCATGAAGAGCAACAAAAAATAGGCCAAAAATAGTAAGTTTTACCTACTCTAAAGCCACTAATGTCAGTCAACCCATGGCTGATGTGGGTGGGATCACCAATGTCAATTATATAAGCCAAACTCTAACCTGATGTTTAGGTCAACAAAAATCAAGAAAACTTATTCTTATTTTTATTCTAGCATTCAACTTTCAACATCTTGACTTACTGTTATCTCGCATAAGTTAACCCAAATCAGGAACCAAGCTCTAGAGGACCAATAGCACCTATTTATTTTCTCTATTTAGAGCATCAGTTTAGATTACTTGATAGGATCCATCTATCTAGCACTTATCACTAAATCACCACTATATCTAAGTATATCACTTATTCTATAGGTCTTTTGTGCTATAATTTTTTAACCACTTTACATCTACTATTCACTACTTTACCCATTCCTGACTGAACCCCATATGGAACCCCTTTGACCTAACACACCAAACCTTTAACTAGATCCATCTAAACCATAATCTCTTTCTCATAACTCTCCCTAACCTCCCAAACCTGACTAAAACCATTTCCTAGACCCAAAAAAGCCTTATGTAGACTTCCAAGCAATTATTACCCCTACCAACCTCTGTAGCCTAACTGACATCTGTACCCTTCCCCCACTGACCTTGGTAGCATAACCAATATTGGTCACTTCCTTACCGACCTCGGTAGCATAACCAATGTTGATGACTGTGGATTTCTTAACCCTTCTAGAACCTGCCCAAACAACCTCCAAAATACAAATAAAACATACCACCTTCACCCTGTTACTTTTTGCTGCACTCAAGTTGGGAATAAATGGTAACATTACCTCTCTTTTAATCTCTCTTTACCTCTATTTTAGCTATTTATTACTCTTTTGTCTCTCAAAAGTGGATTGTCATTTCTAAGGAAGTTTAACACTTCCTAGAACAAGTGTGTAGCTTGGTAGCCCACTCAAATATCTGCTAACAAACATGTTGTGGTAGTACTTTCTTACTTACAAGTAGTCCTCCCCAGCCAAAGAGGAGTGCTCACAATGTCTAGATACAGTGTACAAACCAAACAAGGTTCATTCTAATCACTTATCCCTATCATTCTTCTCTATTTTTCTTTAGACTTGAAATTGACAAATTTTAGTGAAACATTTTTGGCACACTCAGTGGGACCCTAGAGTTTTCCTTGGGTTCATTGCTTATTTTAAATATTTATATAGGTGAATTATAGTGAAAAATTCATTTCTTGCACTCTTTCTCCTTCCTTTCTCCCTCAAAACTAAAAATTCAACATTTTAATTTTTTGTTTAAAGGCAATAAACTGAATTCTCTTTTTCCTTACCACTCTTCTTTTCTCTTTCCCTCTAAAATAAATTTATCACTTTCCTTACAAGTTAAAAATAATCTCTTCTTTATTTATTTCTTTCATGCACATTAAGATAGTGGAGTTCATTCTCTATTCCTATTTCATCTTTGTTTTCATTTGAATCTAAACATTTCAGATTTGGGTTTGAAACTTACTGCACTTCATTATTTGCTTGTTGCATATTAACTCACATAGTTAATTACAAGCATTATGAATAAATTATAGTGCACCTATGTTACATAACCAAATCACACACACAAATAAACATTTAAACTCACTTGAGACAAGGCCCATTAGGATTTCATCACCTGGTGGATTACCTTACCCTACCCAGCTATCCTACTAGGATTTTACCACCAAGGAGAGAACTCACTCCATTCTCTGGTAGAGTATAAACGCTAGGCAAAAGGTATATTTTGGCTAAGTGGCCTAGCTTGGCTTTAGGTCCATGAAGTGTGGGGAGCAAGCCCCTATAATAATCCATGTACCTGGTCTAACATAGATTTCCTCTTAAGCATTAAAACTAACTTGAAACTAGTTTTAGATTGCTTTTTATTACCTTTGATAACCAAATTTTTCTTCTCACTATCTAATTAAGGCATAAGCCAACATGAGACTAAAATTAATCTCTAAGAGTTAATAGTTGTTAGTTGTATGTTCTTTTTCTACTTTTCTATTGCTTTCTATATTTTCAAGTTGGTAAGGACATTTTCCTATTGATTCACAAAATCAACACTATTTATAATACTCAATTTGTATAACCTATTATATTAGGTTTTTTTAGTGTTTTTCCTTCTTACACAGACCTCTTTTATCCACTATTTTACTAAGTTTCTACTTTTAGGTTTCTACAACTTTTGATTTTCCATCTCCCAAGATATCACAGTGACCAACATCGGTTAACTATACCGACATCGGCAGATTTAAGCTATCAATAACAATTAATCTCACTAATGTTGATAAAATTTTACTATCGACATTGGTCAAGCGACCAATCTGAGTGACTGTGTAATTTTCATTTACTCAAAACATCAAGCTAAAATAACCCACTTACCTCAAATCAAACCTAGTTTTTCCTTATTCTATCACTAATACAGAGTAGTATGACTATTTATACTTCTTCTTGCATGATATTGACATGAGCCCAAGCCAAAATTCTTGCTGAGTGTGCAAGCTGACAACCACTTCCACCATCCCCTCCTCCTTTTGATTCTATCATGGAGCATACTTTAGATACAAAGCATACTCCCAACCCCAACAAAATTCCCATGTGCCTGAAGGAGATCAAGATTTTGCTAAATTTCTAGATGGAAATGTCGTATCCCTTTAGCTTTACCTTGCCATCATCCAAACCCACAATTCTTTGGGTGACCCAATCTATGGTATGCTAACCTCTCTAATGGAAAAATCTTCAATTTTAGATACCTCCATTATTTTACCCATGGTTACTCAAACCACTGCTTCAACAAGTAACCCAACCATAAATAATGTCCAAGGTTTAGCATCACCAACTGCATAATCTCACCCAAACCTTGGCGTGACTTCCCTATTTTACAACCATAAGCAATTCAGTTAAGTCTTACCCCATTCCAAAATTTGGTGGTACCTATTCCATCTACTCTCGTGCCTATAATTACCCAAATTATGACTCACCCTTCATCTAGTCTAACCATGCCAATAACCAAAACTGTAATAACAACATCCAACCAAAGCATAGTCTCTAACCCAATGGGATAAGCCCCTTTTCTTTCTGCACTCTAGCCTATGACTCATTATCCTTATCTTGCCCCAACACATCCTTAGCAAGCTATGTCATACGATCCCTCTGCTTCTTATCTTATTTCTTATTAACTTAGGAGGTATCCCTCATAGTAATCCCCCTCTAGACCTTATTAAGATGTTGATGGACTAGATGTCTAATCTAGAGACATCTATTTCTGGTTTAGAGAAAATACTATCATATGATCATATATGAAATAAATCCATCCATCTTTTTATGCCTATTCACCCCTATCCAATCCAATGGGAACTCCCCAAATTTCCTCATTTCTAGAGTAAAGAGGACCCACAACAGCATTTGGAAGCATTTAGACATGCTTGTTATTTAATAGGGCATGATGATGCATTACTACACACTTTCCCTATGTCTCTTTCAAGTGCTACTTTGGACTAGTGTAGCTCTATAACTCAACACTCCCTTTTCTCATTTACCCAACTCACATAAATATTCCTAGACCATTTCTCTATTAACATTTCTAAAAAGGTTTCTATAATAGACTTTTATTATATTAGACAATTTAATGATGAATCTATCATAGATTTTATTGCTTACTGGAGAGGCTTGATGAATCAACACTCCTTCACCTTACCCCAACCTAAGCTTATTGATCTCTTCTCAAGGGCATGTGCTAAACACATCTTATCCACACTTTGAGTATAAACTTTTTGCACATTTGATGAGGCCTTTACAATGGCACAAAAACTCAAGATTTAGGCTATTGATGAAGGTAGAGTCAAGTTGTGCATTAAAAACCCCAATTCCAAATCAAATGACTCCTCCTCTTCTAAACTTCTCCTTATAACTAAAAAGCTATAGGCTTTACCAATATAATGGTCATTAAGTCAGCCTCTTCTACAACCAAAAACTAATTGACTTCCCAAAATCCAACCAAGAAATTCCAAAAATGGTATGAACAAAGATAATACACTCCCAATGGGGAGTCATATACATCCATTTTGGAAAAACTATTACAACAAGGTGTCATAACCTTCCTCAAATCAAACCTCATATATAGTTTGACCCCTCCCATCCTATTCTAACTTGGTATAAGGAAGATGAGTTTTGTGGCTACCATCAAGTTAAAGGCCATAATTCTAATAGTTGTAAGACACTCAAGAACATTGTTTAAGACATGCTTGATAGGGGTGATCTCATCTTGGATAATCCTAATGCACCTGTTAATCAAAATATGGACATGTTCAAATAGCCTTTTCCTAACCATTTACCCAATCAAAATATTATTCAGACCACAACTAACTCAAGTGATCATAATATCTATATGGTTAATATCATTTTTCCTTTACCTCTAGGTCAACCTCCCCCTCAACAGGAGGCACCCATTTTATCGACTCGTCCCCCACATTTAGTGGAATTTGTTTTGCCCATTATTCCTCCTCAAGAAGAAGAGCCTATTTCACCCATTCCACTCCCTCATGAGGAAGATCCTCCTTTACCACTTATTTTTCCACTAGAGGAACCTATAATGCCAATTCCTTTTGCACCAATATTACCTATCCTCTTACCACTTGAATACCACACCCTACCTATTCCTCAACCACATGTTGAAGGGAGCATCATTCCTATGTTATACCCTCTTGAGTAACCTTCTTATTCTACCTCTCCTCCACCAATAGAGAGTATTACCCCATCCACTCCACCTTTTCACCTCAAAAAGTCAATGTTATCTACTCCCACATTAGACGAGAGACCTATTATGCCTACTCCAATTGTACCATTATTACCCCTTCTTTTACCTATGGAGGATCATACTTTACCTATTCCTTTCCCACATGTTGAGGGAGCAATTATACCTATGCTCTACCACCTTGAGGAACCCTCTTCACCTACCTCTCCTCCACCCATGGAAGACCATGCCTCTTTTCTTGTCTCTATTGAAAAAGACCCTGTTGCAGTTCTTTCTCATCTTTGGCCTAAATTAGTAGAAACTAATAATTTCCCTCTTTATTAAACACTTAAACCTTATAAATATGCAACCATAAAGCCTATGTCAACTTCATCTAAACCCTTCTTAAGGTTGGTGAAAAGTCCATAATTTCTTGACTCCACAAAGTTAGATCACACGACATTTTAGGATCACCTTAAAATTCCTTATCCAACACAACTAGTGTCAACCTTTACCAATAACCCTCTCACTACCATTTACCCAAAGATCTTTGACAAAGTTAGAGCTTCTCCATCAAAATCACCAAAAGCTCATCCATCTATGTTAGAACCCTCACCTTCACAAGCATCTACCACATTAAAGTAGTTCAGGTCTTTAGGCATACACCCTATCTCTAGTCTAATTCATGCACAATTGAAATTAGATTGAACCCTCAACCATAAGTTATAGTTTCATTGCCTAAAATACAAAAAAATGTTAAGCTCCCTAGGTCTCACTGATACTTCCCTCTTCATCCCTCAACTCTACCATCAATTTTAGGACCACATCCCTCTACTTTAGTTAGAGTATCATCGACCCAAGCAAAACAAAAGGTTAAGTTACCTCCACTACTACCTTTTCTACTTGGTAGGCCTTTCAAATATGACACCATGATACCTAACACCAAGAAAGTGTCAAAAAAACATATAACTCCACCAAACAAGGCACCACATAAAATCACCCCTATGACTCATAAACAAAAGAAGGTTTCCACTCCTATTAGCAGAATAAGTGCAAGCCCACCTGTAGGCTCAAAGATTTTTCCTATATCAATTATTATAATATTCTATAATAAATATTTCTCCCATTAATCCTTGTAGTCCTTTTGACATGGAGCCATCTTGGTTTAATGATACATAAGTGTGTTTATATCATCATTCACCTAGACATGATACTGAGAGTTGTAAAGCCCTCACAGTAGTTATTTGGTAACACTTTGATGTTGACACTCTCTTTGATGATACTCCCATTAACCTTCCTATTATTCCACCTTTGGCATCCACAATGCCTCTTACTGTTCCACCTAAATTCAAACCCAAAGATGTGGTCATACCCCCTTTGCCACCTTCTTCACCTATATTTCAAATCATTATAGTTAATGTGGCCACATGGTCACAAAATAAAAAATATAAAGGTAATTAAAAACCCGCTAATCCTTAGGCTCATCCCTTTTCAAAAGACACTCCTCTAGCAAATCCCAAAGTTTCCATTCTAGGGGTACCAAAACCAACATCTTCAAACATTATTCAAAGCTCAATGGTGAAATAGCTTCACTAAACTCCTGTAAAAATGTCTTTATATGAGTTAATCCAAAACTCATCCCAACACTATCAAGCTTTTATTAGTGCCTTATACGTGATTGAGGTATAACTTGGTGAAACCCAACCTCTTACAGCTTTGGTCAGCTCTCTTAATTTCATCTCCTTGATTTCTTTTAGTAATTTAGAAATTTCACTTCAACACCCTGAAAATCAAAATTTTACCCTCTTTATTATTGCAACTATTGATCAAACTCATGTCAAAAGTATCATGATCGATGGGGGAGATAATATTAATATTATTTCCATCCATGCCTATAAATAGATGTCTCTTCTCAATAATTGCATGTCTCAAACCGACCTGGTAATCCACTCCTTTAACGATACCACAACTACTATAGTGGGCATTATTGTCTTACATGTCGATGTAGGTCCCCACACTATTACTAAGCTCTTATATGTTGTATAAGGAGAGTTCTAATATAACATACTTCTTGGACAAACTTGGATACGTGCTATGACATGTGTACCCTCAGCTTTGCACCATTGTGTCAAGTTTGAGCATGATGGTCAAGTGCATGTTATACCCACTGACCCACCTCGATTTAAAAAATTCAACATGACTTATAATCCCAATGATGTTCTTATTCCATTGAAGACATCATCTTCCCTACATGATACTTTTGAAGCTTCCACAAGCTCCACTCCCTCAGTTATAGAGATACCGACAACACACATCTCTGAATAAGATCCCTTAGAGGAAACTTTTCAATGTTTGTAACTTACGTAATATCATTTTTTGATGTTAAACATGTTCTATAATACACAAGAGTATGGAAAGATTCACATTTACCCAAATTATGATCCTTATATTGGGATGGTCATCCCTTATGGGCTCCCTAACCTTTGAACTAATTCACATATGGGGGAATTGATTAGGCTCCTACTTTTAGCAATCCATCTTCTTTGCCACAACCATTTACCTCTGACTTTTCCTTCCTAAGAAACCCTAGATTTTAACACACCTATCTCTATAGGTGTGCCTAGAAATGATTTGGTTTGGGTTGTTACGAATAGGGTGTCCATATGCCTATTAAATATCCAACTAGAAACACCATTGAAAATTCTAAAAAGAGGCATGCAGTGGGTTATAACAAACCAAATAAACTCACCAAAACTTCCCATGTACCAATTATTGAAGAGCCAGTCTCTCTTTCCCCACCTTCTCCACCATCACCTACTGAATCAAAGGTATCTATACCTCTTAATTTTATATTTTTTTAATAAATGCCACTCATTTGGGACCTCTCACCTATCACTAGGATAAGGAAACAAGGTCCCTTCCTCTCGTTAATATTAAAATAATTGATGAAATATCCCCCACTATTTGTAGACACCTAAAACTGGCCACTGATAACCTCCAACCAGGGTTTTATCCAAGTTTCACCTAAAAATGCATAATTTGACCTAAAACATGGTAAATTATGTGAAACTAACATATTTAAGTTCCAATTTTGGCCAAGGCATCCCTAATGGGGCAATGTAATTTATGAGCTAGCTAACTTTGATCAAATCGTTCCAAGTCAAAATGCCAAATTTGTACCTGGGTTCTCTGGATTCCTCTTCCCTATCAAATATTTTACACAAGACTTGTGCCTTTGTTATTTATTGTCATCAACATCATAAATGGGATAATAGATCCAATGCATCTGACATGGACTTCCAATTCTAATCCAGTCAAATTTTGGACCAATAAAAAGACATTCTGATCAATTTGGGTAATTTGTGCACAATGTGCTTAATCATGCTTAAGAGCTAATTAACCCAAATCAAGGCATAATTAATAATTCCATGGAAACGTTGAATACTTGTTTTTAGAAATGAATATGGAATATCTACATCATCAAGTGACCTTATTTCTTAGGAAGACATTCTTAGGCCATAAATGCCATAAATATCAAGATTCATGCCTCCCATGTCTCATTAATACATTCCATGATGCCCTCCATGCCTCTTAATTGCCCCTTCTTCTAATGTCATGATGAGGATAATTACAAAATTAATTCCAAAAATTGAATTAATCCTCAACCACATAGCTTAATATTGAGATGGATGGTTGAGGTTGATTTTGATCAAATCCAAAAATCTATAAATAGGAAGCCTCATAACATCATTTCAAAAAGCTTAATTGGTGCAAAGTTATAATGCAGGATTGGTTCCAAAAGCTTCATGCAACTAATGTTATCATGCCAAATTGATTCCAATCCAAGCCAAGCTAAAGCCAAAGGTGCCAAGGAGAGATGGAGGTATCCAATCCTCCATTGCCAAGGACTTCATGAGCACAAGCCAAACAAGCCACCACTACAAAGGCATTTGGAGCATCCAAGGAAGGTGAAGAAATTATTGTGTTTGATCCCTTACTTTTTAGTTTTGCTTGTCATTTTCTTTTGTTAAATAAGCTCTCCATAGTGTCTAGGCCTAGAGATAACATGTTATTAGTGTGTTTATTTCACTTTGTTTTCATTTTAGAATTAACACCATACTAACCATCCTCTCTTGAGTCAAATTCATAGAGCATATAATGGCAGACTCAGTGGGATTAGACACATCCTCCACATGAAGGAGATCCTTTTACAACTCTAAAATATTTATTTGAGCATTTAAAACTCTTCAAAATTGATTTTATAATTTATTTCACCATTTTTGGTCTCCACAATTTTTGGACAGTAACCAACATCAGTAGAATTATCGACATCAGTTACCTAACTTAACTAATATTAGTCAGTAGAACTGACATCAGCCAAATCTCGGTTAGCTATAGCAACTGACATGGTGATAATAACCAACATTAGTCACTATGTTTTTCTAAAAACATAGACCTGAGACCTACTTTTTTAAAGTTTGTTGTTTCAAACTCAAAAGAGCTTCAAATCTAAAGGACATGCTAACAATTTTTTTGTAGGACCAAGTCGGATATTTTCCCAAAACGTGTTTAAATCACTTTTACATGCTTAAAATTTGATTAGGAACTTTGTTTTGGTGTTTAAAAAAGAATTTCAATGTGTTTGGTAAATGTTTTTCAAAGTTTGCAACTAAGACCAAGGGGTCAAATGAACACCACCAAACATTTTATTTGGGTTTAAAATTGAACATACTTGTCAATTCTTCCTTGCAATAGTTGTTTAGTTGGATTTTGTTTGGCAAAAAGAGGAATGTTGTGTGTATGATCTTCCATTTGTCCCTTATAGGGAACCCTTGGAATCAAAAGCACCATTCCTATTGCAAATAGCCTTGTCCAAGGCTTAGAAAAAAAGTCATTTAAAGCACTCCCTAAAAACTCATCAAAGTTTGGGTGATTTGGAAAATGACCCTAAAGTCTTTCTATTTTATGCTTACTTTATTTTCATGAAAACTTGGCTTGTAAGGGGGATTTCATCACCTCCTTTAAGTTCTTTAGGGAAGCTTTGACCTAGGGTTTCATCTCCTAGCATTGACTTCATTTGGCTCCTTTGGAGTTACTCATGGGATGTATTTGCATTTGGACATCACACTACACTGAGCAAACAGTAGGATGTAGCAGTTGTAAAAAGGACTAGACCTTTCTACAACTAGCCAATACTATGGTCACCTAATTTTTGTGCTTGTCTTTTGTATTGTTTGATGTGAAAGTCATTGTGCAATTGATTCCCCTAGAGACATTTTAACCTTGCTAGTTTTAGTCAACCCTATTTTATCATACCCTTTTTAGGATTTGGATGATTATACTTAATGTATTTTGGTTATTTTTGTTTGGTATGTTTTGAGACTAAAACTTGTTTGTTTATGTCTAAACCATGTCAAAACTAGTTTATCTATACGTCACTCTTTTGGCTAAAGAGGTGTTATGCTAGCCATTTTACACCACACTTGTACCTTGAAAAATTTTAAAGTTATTTGTGTGTGTGCCATTTGAGATGAGAAGGGTAGTGTATGCTGCCCAAATCATGTTAAAACATTTTAAGCCTTTTGAGTCTTTGAAACATAGCATTAATCACATCATTTGAGCATGCTTACACCATTAGGCTGCTCAATTTATTTCAAGACTTGTTTCACCTTGTATCAAAAAATGTTTATTTCAAACCATGTCACGTATACCAGTTAGACCTTTGTATTATGTTGTCATGATGTCCAATCTTGTCTAGCTTGTTTAGTCAAAACCTAGTTTTCGTCATTGAGTTTTTAATTATCCTTGTCAAGTTTGGATTCAAACATTGATTAATTTCTATTTAGGCTGTAATTTATGGGGTTGATACATAGATCTTTCTCTTTTGGGTTGCATAAGTTTAGTTAATCGATTACCCAAATTTGAAAACTATTGATAGATTATTTATTTAAAGGCTATCTTCATCATTATTTGTGCTTTTATTTGGGAGAACGTAGTCTTTCTCAAATAGCCTTTTATCTTATGCCTTATGCCAACGGATCATGTTTATGTTTGATTCCATATGATGGGTCTATGTCAAAGTTGTTTCCAAACTTGTTAGATTAAATCAAATCACATCAGCCTTTGTTTCAAGTCTAGCTTTTGACGTCATTTAATCAAAAGTCCTAGCACATGCCTATTTGTTTGAGCCTAGATTTTGACTCCACATTTGGACAAAAGACATAGCAACTCAAATTTTCCCTTTCCTAGTTTAGACTTTGTTTGGAACACTTTGACCTAGACCTTTGGCATGTTGTTTTTTATTTATATGCTTGACCTTTTGTGTGTATGACATTTGATGTTAGATGTTTGACATTAGGCTATTTTATACCAAGTCTTAACACAAATCATTTTGGAGATACAACTCCACTTTTAGACCATATTGGAGATATATCCCCACCCCTTCGACCAAGTTAGACCAAGCTTGAACCATTTGTCTTTAGACATAGGTTTTTAGAGTTGATATAACTCTAAGCCTTTTTGTTTCATAGCTTTCTTAATTTACACAGATATATCTAGCTACACTTATGGTGGAGTTACTTACAATCTAAATTATGATAGAATGGCTACACAAAATGACTTTTATGGCTTTTTTCAATACCCTAATGATGCTAATATGGTTTTTGAGATAGATTTATATCCACCTCATAGTAATCATTCATGAGAACAAAGTCACGAAGCAACTTATGATCTAACTCAAGACCTTGATTGGCATGAAAAGGCTTTTGAAGAAGACTTTGAAGACCCAACTATAGATAATGTTGTTTGGGATACTAATCCATACCCTCTTTTTAGAAATTAGTACATGGAACACAATCAAGAACTAGCTTATGAGCCAACTCATGACTAGGATGATATGGTTTATGAGGAAGACTTGGATGCTTATGCTTATGCAAGAAAACAAGTTTCATGATGTCCTTTCGCTGTCTAATCATTGACTACCCCTAACCCTCATTTGGATTAAATGAGCCATCAAGCTCCACAATATCCAAGGAATACCATTACCATTCCTAAACCTAGTCTGTTGGCTTGTGCGAGCAACCAAGCACCACAATGCCCAACCATTTATATACCAAGACCTAATCCTTTGGTTTGTGTGAGAAACCAAGCTCCACAACACCCCTTCATCATTCTAGGACCTAGTCTTTTGGCTTATGTAAGCAATCAATCCCCACAATACCCTATCATTACCATCTTAGGACTTTGTCCTTTGGCTCATGTGAGAAATCATGCTCCCCAAGGCCCTACCATTATCCAACTATAAGTCATTCCTCATCTAGTACCAATCCCAACCAAACCTCAACTAATCTAATCTTTTGAAGACCAAACTATGTTCAGAACTAGTATTTTTCAACTCATTGGAAACCAAGGCCAAGAAAACCAGCCAATCCAATATGTTTTTGTTGAATCAACTATTTGTGATAATTTAACCTATGATAAATTGCATATTGATCCTATACTATTTATTGAGGAGTCTCACTCTAATGAGCCAATCTTTGCTAAGTCACTTCTTAATGATTATAACCACTTTTGGGTAAATCATTACCTCAACCATATGCCTATTTTTTAAGAGCCTCCTATTGACAAGCCAGTATCTAAGGAGTTGTCTCTTGACCTTTTTCCCATCCTAGAGGAGTCCCACTTTAATAAATAAATGTTTGTGGAGCCTATTATGCCATCATAGGTTGTTACTTATCCAAAACCAAATATTCAACAAGACATCATTGTAATAGAGTACCCATCAGATGAATAATTAGAATTAGAGTCGGGTTCTATTTTTGAGCTGACACCAGATTTAGCATCAGAATCAATATCAATCTCAACATCATATTCAAAGTCCCTTGAGTTAGAATCAGATTCAAATAAAGAATATGTTCATGGTTGTTACAACATTGGTTATGCATGCCTCTAAGATAAATTTGAGTAAATTTGTGATCCTTCTATGGTTTTTGAGGATGAGTACTTCAGCATCAACATAAGTTATGCTAGTATCTTTTACAAGGATTATGTAGCCTCTCCCCATTTCATTACCCTTCCATAGGCCATTACCATCAACCAAAATAGCCATATTATTAACATTCCATCTCCCACAAGTGTTGGTTGGGATTGACAAAATCACACTTTGTTAAACTGCATCCATGGTGACATAAAAATTAAAGAAGAGCAAGGAGTCCAAGAAAACATTCATGTAGAAGAAGAACACTCTCCTAGTGGGACTTTTTTAGAGGTACTAGGGGATAATCAAATTCACAACTCAACATCTTTTAGTGAAATTTTTTTGAAAGCACTAAAATAAAATCAAAGTAATGATCTAATGATCATTAGTGAAACATTCTCATAGGTGCTATGGGAAAATCAAGACAACATCATTGGTGAAAACCTCATTAAGGCACCAATAGCTAAGCAAAAAATTTCTTCACTACTTAACAAAGACAAAATCAAACATAAAATCAAAATAGCTTCATAGCTATAACCTAATTAGATGTAGCTACTCTCAAGATCAAACAATAGAAAAATATGGTGGTCCTATTGAGATAAAAAGTCTTCAGCCCCACCACAACCAAAATTATGTCAAATCTGGCATCAACAACATTACATGTGATTAAAAGTCTTGATCTTCATTTTTTTCCCCACCATTATACATTATTCCATTATCATATACCATTACATTTCACAATCAAACCCACCATCCATTATTTTTCCCTATTTACCATCCATGGTCATACTTTCTTTTGTAGAGGCTATGAAGATACCTTTTCTTGATACATGAAGGAATCAGAATCAATTACCAAGAAAGGTCACAAAAGCATTCTCAGCATCCAAATCTATAATGAATTATTGATAAAAAAGCTTTTTAGATGAGGTGTGGGCTAGTCATTAACATGATCAAGTATTATATTTGTATCATTTGTTGATTGGGATGTGCATCTCCCCATCAGTAGGAACAACAAAATCAAAAACCACACCCAAGCCAAAAACATGTACCATATCATTTTACAAGCCATTGTCATTGTTATATATGCCTATTTTCCATTATAATAGATCTGACCATTTACCCCACCACTTGGGGGAAACCCTCTTCAAATTTTATCCAATCCACCATTATCTATAACAATACCATATCATCCTATCATTCCATTCCTATCTAGACCAAAGCCTATTTTTAGTAATCCTACCCAATCCCATTTTTATCTTGGTTCATTTAATTCTTCCCACACCTTTTGTGAGAGGATTCTGATCAAGTTTCAATAATCAATCCAATCCATATTTTAATGATAGTTTATGAAATTATTGTGACAGTTGATCTAGTAAGATATCTTTCATCCTATCAGGTTTGTTTATGTGAGCCTGATTATAACCACCTTTGGGAAAATCAGTGTCTCACCAGTGTTGATACTAATTATAATTGCCTATGGAAAAATTAGTATCATTGACCTATGTCATTATATCCTAGTTATAACTACCTATGCACAAACAATGGGCGTCACTTATTTACCATGCATTGTCACATCACTTTTCCATCACTATTTTCATTTAACTGGTTGTTTACCAAATTTACGAACTTGTTGGGACCTTGTTTGTTTTTCCCCACCTTTTGTGCAGATGGAATTACTATGACTCGAGGTCATTTTAGGACTATGTGGGTCATGCTCAATTCATGTTGAGGTCACCTCAGTTCCCCTTTCCTTGCTTTCATTATTTTGTGAGCAACTTAAGCCATGCTCTTGCCATTTTTTAAGTAACTTAAGCCACGCTCTCACCATTTTGTGAGAAACCTAAGTTTGAATTCTCTCGCCATTTTACGATCTTGAACCATTTGGTGTCTTGTAATTCTTTATTGAGTTGAGATACCTCGAACAATTCCAAAAACATTTGTAAAATCATTAGAAAAGAATAAAAACATTGACCACTTCTTTGCCTTAAGGATTTTGGGAACCCTTACTAAGTTTCAAGCAAACCACTTGTCACTTCGTTTCCCCATCTTTTTTAGCCTTTTTCTCTCACACACTTGCCATTTTTCAAGACCATTCCTCTTCTTTTATCACATCCATTCTATTTTTTTCCTCAGTTATCACATTCTTTCCATTCCCTAGGAGAACTACATTTGCCCTGAAGTTTTTTATTGGATATTACATCCATAGAACTATGTAGGTAGTGTCCACTTGCCTAGTACATATGGAGATATCTTAGCCACCCCCTTACCTTTATTCTATTCTCTCATTTTGTTCATTTGTTAAGTTTTCACCTATTTTGTAGGGGCAATGTTCATAGGGTTTTTTGTTTGTTTATTTTTGCTTGTTTTGTTTGTTTGTTCACATGTTTTATTTCAGCACTGTTACCTTGAGCCATTTTATGTGTGCTTATTGGGTGATTCCTTATCCACACTTATATTCAAATCCATCCATATTCATATGTTTACATTATCCTCATGGTTTTTATCATTGGTTCATTATTTTCTATTGCGTATTGGATTACAGGAGTCAATCCTCATGCATATTCTAGCCAAGTCTTTATGGTGTACTATCATGAATCCTACCATCACATGCTAAAAAAAACCTCATCTTTAAGAAGTATATTTAGCAATGGCAGCATCTCTTCAACACCAACATCTTGATTCAATCCCAATCATATCCCAAATAGGGTAATTAAACATGAAAGAATTTCAACCTTTATTAGTTTGGATGAGCATCTCCCTACTAGTAAATTATTATAATTCATTATTACCATCTATGTTAATTTATCATCATCCTTGACCAATTTTATCATGTTTTCCATAATTGGGGTCCAATTATTATAACCACCTATGGGCAAATCATTTCACACCATCTCATATACATTTCTCAATGATTATAACTACCTTTGGGCAAATCATTATGTTGACACCACTTTAATTTTTTTGCCTATACAAGGGTATGTTATTCTCTTATTTATCCATCCTAACTGGGGCAACTCCATCTTCTCAATGATTATAACTGCATTTGGGCACATCATTATGTTATCATACCATGTTTCCACTATTAGGGTACAATGCTTATAATCACCTTTGGGCAAACCATTATACACCATCCCACTTGCATTATCAATGATTTTGACTACTTTTTTAGTATCATTGAGTTTTCAACCCATCATCTTTCATTTCTTTGGTCCCCTCATGTCACTTCTTTCTTTTTGAGGGACCATTTGTTGATCTACTTGTGCCAACCATTCCCTCAAAGGGGCATCATATAGTTAGTTTATCATCATCAAATTTATAGGCATATAGGACATTTTCATTGTTTGAGAAGATGTTACTATGCTTATAGCTTGCAACACCTTCCCAAATAAGGGCAAACTATATACACCTAAAACTAGCCACCGATAACCTCCAAACAGGTTTTTGGCCAATTTTCACCTTAAAATGCACAATTTGGCCTAAAACACTAAAACATGCTAAATTATGTGAAAATGACATATTTAAGTGCCAATTTTGGCTAGGGAATCCCTAAATGGGGTAATGTAATTTATGATCCAGATAACTTTGATCATATCATTCCAAGTCAAAATGCCAAATTTACACCTAGGTGTTCTGGATTGCTCTTCCCTATCAAATATTTTTCACAAGACTTGTGCATTTGTTATTTGTTGTTAGCAACATACTAAATGGAATAACATATCTAATGAATCTAACATAAACTTCCAATTTCAATCCATTCAAATTTTAGACCGATAACAAGACATTCTGATCAATTTGGGTAATTTGTGCACAAATTGCTTAATCATGCTTAAGAGCTAATTAACCTAAATTAAGGCTTAATTAATAATTCCATGGAAACTTGTTGAATACTTGATTTTAGAAATGAATGTGTAATATCTACATCATCAAGTGACCTCATTTCTTGGGAAGACATCCCTAGGCCATAAATGCCATAAATATCAAGATTCATGCCTCCCATGCCTCATTAATGCCTTTTATGATACCCTCCATGCCTCTTAATTGATGCTTCTTCCAATGTCATGATGAGGATAATTACAAAATTAATTCCAAAAATTGAATTAATCCTCAACCACACATCTCAATCTTGAGATAGATGGTTGAGGTTGATTCTGATCAAATCCAAAAATCTATAAATAGGAGGCCTCACAACATCATTTCAAAAAGCTAATTGGTGCAAAGTTATAACGCATGATTAGCTCCAAAAGATTCATGCAACTAATGTTACCATGCCAAATTGATTCCAAGCTAAGCCAAAGCCAAAGGTGCTAAGGAGAGATGGAGGTAGCCAATCTTCCATTACCAAGGACTTCATGAGCACAAGTTGAACAAGCCACCACTACAAAGGCATTTGGATCATCCAAGGAAGGTGAAATAATTCTTGTGTTTGATTCCTTGATTTTTAGTTGTGCTTGTAATTTATTTTATTAACTAAGCTTTCCCTAGTGTCTAGGCCTAGAGATGTTATGTTATTAGTGTGTTTATTTCACTTTATTTTCATTTTGGAACTAACACCATACTAACCATCCTCTCTTGAGTCAAATTCCTAGATCACACTATTAACATTACCCAATGTCATGATGATGATGTTATTCTCACATACATAGGTGAAGATGATTCTTATATCCAACCATCAATCTCATCTGAAACACAAGTTATGTTAAATAAATCAACCATTGACATCAACCTACCCTCTCATGATAACCCCTACATCCTCAAGATTGGCTAATCTTTAGATTCCTCTAAGCAAGCTGATTATGCCATATTTCTTAATAACCATAGAAAATCCTTTCTTTGTCTTATAATGCCATGCCTAACAGTGACCCCTCTATCATCACCCATAACATTGTCACCAATCGAGATGCTAAACCGGTAAAGTAGAATTTTCACAAGATGCATCCTCATATTGCTCTTCTTGTCAAAGAAGAATTATAATGCCTCCTTTTTATTAAATTTATCTAACCCATCGACTACCCACAATGGATTTCCAATATTGTTCCTATCACAAAAGTGACTAAGGGAATCCATATTTGCACTGACTACCATTACTTAAACCTCACTTATCCAAAAGACGACTTCCCATTGCCAAGTATCAACTAACTTGTTTATCTAATGACTGGTTATGAGATGATATCACTTATGGATGGATTCTATAGATATAATCAAATCCTAATTACTCCTAAGGATCAGCTCAAGATAACTTTCATTACCCCATGGGGGACTTTATATTATCAGGTAATGCCTTTTGGTCTAAATAATGCTGGTGCCACCTATCAATGCACCATGACCTACATTTTCCATGATCTCCTACACAAAATTATGGAAGATTACATGGATGAATTACTTGTCAAGTCTAAACTTTTCCAAGATCACTTAATAATTCTAGAAATCATATTTTCATCTCTTCCAATATAACATTGGACTAAACCCAAGAAAATGTGTCTTTGGTATTCTTTTCAATAAGCTCTTAGGTTTTATCATTTCTCTCCATGGCATTGAGTTCAACCTTGCTAAGGTTAGAGAAATCATAGAGATGCCTCCACCTACTAATATCAAATAAATTTGTATCCTCCAAGGCAAACTTTAGTCAATCTACCACTTCATCTCCTAGTTGTCAGATTGTTGCCAACCCTTTCATCATCTCCTCAAAAAAGATGTATCCTTCCATTGAAATATATATTTATAAGAAGCTTTTGATGCACTCAAACAATATCTCTTTTCACCATCAGTTCTTATTCCACCTAAGGAAAATCAGCCTTTTTAACTTTACATCTCTACAACAGACCATTCTTTAGGTGTTATGATTACACATTGAGATGATCAACATTGAGAATAGGCAGTTTACTACATAAGCCACACACTTATTGATTATGAGACTCGATATACCAATACCAAAAAAATTTGCCTTGCATTGGTCTTTTTAGCCTCCAAGCTTCACCATTATCTCTTAAATCACAAAACCTACATGATCACCCATACTGATCCACTTAAATACTTGCATTCTAGTCCATATCACAACCAACATGTAGCTTGGTGGCTCATGCTCCTTACTAAATTTGACTCAGAGGTTATTCAACAAAATTATATCAAGGGGCAAACAATCACTAACCAGTTAGTTGCCACCCCTTTACCTGACAATCAACCTTCAAACCTTGAATTCCCTGATGAATCCATTGCAATACTTTCCACCAATGACATCTCCTATCAAATGATGATAAACCCTATGTAAAACCCTAATTTAGTGAACAAAAATTGGGAGAAGGTAAACCTTATGTAAAAATAGGGTTTTAATCAATATTCAAAGTAAGGTTCACCAAATGATTTAGCTATTAAGGGTTTTACTAGTGGAAATCCTAAGCTAGATTAAAGGACTGAGTTATCTATCTTAGTGAAATAATATGCCATAAATAACCACTAATATTCTATAGAATTTAACTTTCTTTGAATTTCTAAAAATAGCAGTAAATATGTACAAATAGAGACTTATCTAGAAAATTACTATCATAGAAGATTTGGGTTCTAAAAATTAGATTAAAAATAGATCTGAGTGTTGTCAACAGGGTCCCTAGGTCTAATTCTTCACTAGATAGTATTGCCCCACATAAATAGCAGTGTCATGCTAATCTATTATCCTAAAAATGGTACTAGTGTCCTCTTTATAGGACTATTTCTATTTTATAGGAGCACTTGCACCTATGCTTCTAGGTTTTGTTCATGTGCACATGAAATCTTTAACTTTGTATTGTACTTAGAATATATAATTTAGTGTGCAAACACTAGTCATCCTTACAAGTATTGCATGAGCTTAAAATGTGTATTCATTAGTGGGATAGGATAGACATCCTTAACACCCCATTATGAAGAGATTTTCCTAAAAACCAAAACTCTGAGGAGGGATCAATCTTGATGTAGTTCTCCCACCTAGTACTTGGTGCAAGTTCAAGTGAATGCTAGAATGAGATTGGTCTTGAATTCCTTGAGTATGATTGAGATTGGAAATATTTGAAATCTAGTCTTAGGGTAGTTTTATATGGTAGTATGCATAATTAGGTAGAATAGGGAACAATCACCTTGATTTTGCTCAACTTATTTCTTATTTTAATAAGTTGTTTGCATCTATTTTGCATCTAGTAGATAAAGGTCTAATAGTCATGTATTTATAGTGATCCATAGCTTATAAAAATAATAAAATGTACTTAAGATGACTGTAAGAGGGGAACAAATTTGAAAATATATCCATTTGGTAGAGTTAAGGTAAGGGACACTAGCACCAAGTTGGAGACACTAGCACAATGTGGCTCTAGTGTCCTTAATTTGGCACTGGTGTCCAACTAGCAAAATACTAGGCATAATGAGTTGGGTTCTAGGAATGTAGTTGTGAGACTATGTTTTAGATAAGTGTAAATGTCTATGGTTTACATAATGGTTGTAAATGTGTGATAAAGGCTCTAGTATAGGTCTAGAGCTAAGCTAGGAATAGGCTATCTCAAGCAACACTCTTATCATACAACTACTACTCTTAGATAATTACAAGTCTCTTGAGTCCATTAAAAAATTATGTAGGTTATTTATAAATAACCTAATATTCAAGAGGAATGGGAAACCTTAGTCTTATTTTTATGAATGAGTAAATTAGTGTGGGTTATTTTCTAATTAGTTTGGGTAGGTTGCGTTGGCTTTTCAATTAGGGATTTTAGTAGATTACATTGCTCTGTGATTTGAGCAAGTTTATAAAGGGTGATATTCACCCTAATCCTCTTCATTTATTTTACTATATTATATCCTACCTTATTTTGAACTAGTTGGGACTCTATAGGAGCTTTCAATTCATGAAGTTTTGGAGGTAGAGGTTCATTCCTAGCATTATGATCTGGTAGGGTTATTTTATTATTTGAGGGAGTCAAAGTAGTGAGGGGTTATTATGGTTTTGGTTCCTCGAGGCATAATTTATCATTTGGAACTATTGAAATGCATTAACCTCTTTAGTAATCTCTTTTGGCCCCTTTTCTTCTTGACTAAGAAAATCCATAGTTTCTAGCACCATGGTCATGTTATGGGGTCTACCCAAGTTTGATGGTTCTAGGTATTTTGAACCGCCTTTTACTCCTCCATTTATCTCTAGAATATCTCAAAGGCTCTACATAACTCTATATAGTCCAACTCCCTATGTGCAGTCATGTTATGCACCTGACACTAGTTAGGTAGGGCTATTTCATAGATGTTAACTTAATATAACCTATTAAGAGAGGGCTCTAGTTTATTATGGGTATGACTATAATTTATTTTTTATCTTTGGTATTTAAAGTAATTATTTTAACTCTTAGAATTTGAGCTACCCATTTACTTTGTAGATCCAAGAAGTCATTACTTAGATTATGGACCATTCTATAGATGGCATCTAACACATTTTAGTAGACTTATAAGGTATAGTTTGGGCATTTTTAGCCACTGCCAACATCACTTGTTATAACTAGGGATTTATTTCATTGTTTATAGGATTAAAAAATCCTAGGTGTTGGTTTGGTGCAGTGTGACTCAAATGGAGATGGTTTGTTATGGGTAAGGACTGAAGCATTAAAATATTATGGTTTGTGTTGGGAAATAAGTTTAATGTAGGCATGTGTATTAGGAAATTAAGAATGGGATCCATCATTTGACCCTGAGCATTTAATTTTCTATCAACTTTTATAGATTTGGCATAAGTCAGGGCTAAGTCAACTACCTGGGGGTCTCATCTTAAGAACATGGTCAGCCATGGGTCCAGTGTGTTCTTGTACATCTCAAGCACCAATTAGACATTAGGTTAGTAAAGAATAGTAACTTGGCTATACATTTTCTAGAACCTGGCATTGAAGTTTTAGATGGGATCATTAGGTTCTTATTTAATGTAAGTGAATTGTTGGTAGATGACACTATGTTTAATAATTTTCCCAAATTATATGAAAAAAACACTATTGAATTAGTCCTACCTTGTGATTGAGTTTTCAATTAGGTTAAGGAACTAGTCATAAGCTAAGTCCATCAGAATAAAGGGGAAAAACCTGCACGTTACATCTTCATGGTCCACATTGAGAAGTATTAGGGTAGTCTTGTATGAGGTCACATGTTATTCATCCATTCATCCTAAACTAGGTTTGAAATAGGGAATATATCTTTTTGGGTTCCTAGGTAAGTCATGGATAACTCTAGGAACACTGATAGTAGACCTAGATAACTCGAGTACTTATAGAGCCATTATGGGTGATCTATTTAGGGGAGACTAAGAAGATGATATGGTGGAACCAACTATTGGTCTAGGTATAGGTCTACCAAGTCTGGGCATCTAAATGAAACTACAAAGGTGAAATAGCTAGCCTGCCATAACAAGACCTATCTTTGGTGATATGTTCAGTAGGCTCCAGGGTGATTTATAGACAAACAATAGTTAAAATATTAACATCATAAATAATAACCAACATTAACCCAATAGACTATCAAGTAACTTTAAAAATAGATTCACCCTCCTACCACTAGTTTTTATGTGTTTGAGGCATGCAATAATGGAGAAAGCATAAATTAAGGATAGCATGACACACTCAACAAAATATTTCTCTAAGCCACTAAACATTAAATAATAATTACTCATAGGCCCTCCTTTTATCACCAGTTATTGTCAACCTTGAGATCCTTATTGCCTCCAAAGGCACTCATGGGATTAAGTGTTTTAAAGATGAAAATGAGAGACAATATATGGGATAAAATAGCCCTTCATTAATTTTAGGACTGATGTTGGTGTCATCTAAGGAGTGAGTAGGTTAACCTTTTATACTAAAAGATTTTTGACTATTATCACTAGAGGTTCAAGATATGTGTGATTTCACTTTGAATTAGTTATTGATTAAAGGAGATTCTACTTATCATTTACCATTCAATCAAACCTCACATATTTATAAAGCAAGAAAATTTTTGGGTTCTAAAATAAACATAAAAGGAGGGTGAGGTAGGGCAGGAAAGAGTGTTTCTAGGCATGGAAAACACTAATTCAATAATCGAGCTAAGTACCCTACCACATTTATACCAGTATGTTTTGAGTTTTACCAAGGGTTCTAACTTAGTTTTACATAAAGGGGAGAAGTCTAAGGAAATGGAAGAGAATGCTTAATTTATAAACCCTTCATAAGACATCAATATTCAATAATCCTATAGTAAATAGCACAAATTCTTTAGACATAATTTATAGATCAACACATATATCACAAATGCTATAAAGGAAATGAAAAAGTTTCATAAATGGGTTATAACAGTGAAGCACATTATAACCAATGCAGTCATTAAGTTACAGAGCATTAGTTCAACTTTCTTAGCATTAACATGTATTTAATAATTATAAATGATTGAAAACCTTTAACAAATAAACTATAAATTTTGTATAAATCTAGAAATTTCATTCATTAAAATAATTTTATTTACAAAAGTGTCGATCAGGGTAGACATTCATAATCAAAAAATGTGAAGGAATAAGTAGGTGAAATCCTAGCTCAATTATGACAATGTTTTGGGACTAAGAATTGTTGAACCTCAAAATGGAATATAGTTATGTATTTATAGATAAGGATGGGTCTCACCTCTAAGTAGCACAAGATTCCCATATTAGGCCATGATGGCCATGTTGGGCTGTTACAACTATATTGATTTCAAACAAGGAGAATATCCTCCCAAATTTCTCTCTAAAATATACTCAAGGGACCACTTAATTGATATGTGGAGGGGGTGTAGATAAACCACCTCGTAGATGTTTGGACTAAGCCTCCTTGATAGCTAGTGTAGCTGATATTAGGTTAAACTCTCAATCTAACTTATCCAAATTCATTAGTGGATCTCAAAATATCACCTTTGATGGGGCCTCTAACCTATAATAAAATTAGAGTGGAGCCTTCATGTATACCTTGACCTATGAAACCTAAATGATGTTCATAATGGATTAGGTAAATAGTTTGAGCAATGTTTGGGCTCTAGTTTTATTGGTCCTAGACACCTTCTTTCGCATGACTTGGTTGAAGTGACCCAGGTGAACTTTGAACATGCTCTTAGCCATGAAATTGCCATATGTGTGGAATAGCACTATGATATTAACCTCCTTGAAGTAATCTGATATCTTTTTCTTTCCTTATTCTAAGGGACCCACTAATGTATGCATTAAGCTTATCCACTCCTCAATTATATCTCTCATGCTCCTGACATATGTTTGATATAGGCTCAGGTTTAAATTGGGAAAGAGATTCAACTCTAAGAACATGCCCTTGTGCATGATTGCTGATAGCTACCTACACTTGTTATCTACTATAGAAACTCTCTCTAAGTAGGCCTAGGTCTTTTAATGTTACATCTTATTATCCACCAAAGTCTTAAACTCCTTCTCTAAAGCTGAGAAAAGTTATAGGAAAGTGTCTTAAAATTGTCCAATTATCTCCATAGGGAATGATCTCTTCAATTGTGCCTCTAGTGATCAAACTTTCTCTCATATATCCTTCATCAATATTTATAACATGACATGCATAACCTAGAGGACTGAGACTGGGTCCTTATCCACTTTCTCTTCTCCTATGGATGTCCTCACTTTGGTGAGGGAGAAGAGATATTTTTTAGTATGCCAAATCATAAGGTTCCCCTCCTAGATGAACTTTTGGGTGAGAATATGTTATGCCTATTTTCTACACCCCCCTAAATTTTTTAAAATTTTATACTTACTGACATAGAGATGACCCTATCATAAAACCTAAAACTATGTTGGGGACCCTATTGATTGATATTATTTGTAGATGCATATTTGATTATGAAATTATATTGATTTTTTGATAGATTTTATTTATGTTTTAACTAGTTTCAAAGAGCATGGTGGATAAATGAATAAAATATGTATATGTGATTATAGATGTGATTAGTTATTCTACTCATCAGGCTCAGCACACTTTGACAGTTTTAGGTGATTCTTGAATTTTAGTTCTCGATCATTTCTTTTGATGATATATAGTGATGAATTGATCTTCATGAGGAATTTTGATTCATATTTCAGATAGAAAATGGTGATATGGTTTTCCAAAAATCATTACAATTCAATTCTGGTATGAATAATTTAGTTTGTCACTATTTGATATGTTGGTTATTTAGAAGTGACTCAGTGGTGCTCATTATGGTTTGTTTTGATTGATCTCATGGCACAAGTCATAAAATCATATTTGGCCTATTAATATCTCAGTTGTTTTTTATATTTGGGTTAATATTCAATTTGTGATCATAATTCCATCTCATATTTCTCATTCTCGGTACCTTGAAGATGTATAAGTTAGATACAAGTTTCAAATTTGTATAATTGTTATAAGGATTTCACGTTACTAGAATGTGTGTACATGGAACTTTATAAATTTTAATTTTTCATGCATTTACCTAAATGGATCTATTATAATACTCATGTTATAATATGATTCTTCGATGCTAAGATAAATGTGTTTTCATTTCAAAATTTTGCATTATGAAAATTGGTCATAAGGATAGTTATTACTAAGGACCCCTTGGTCACTTAGCTTAATTAATCGGTAGTTTTGAATTCATATTTAAGTGTTATGACCCCCTTGATGGGTGAAAAAATAGACTTTAGTGAGTTGGACACTATTCAACAAATTTGATTTCAAGGTTGATGAGTTGGCTATTGCATTTAAGTAGGTTGATGTGCTTCAACATTGTTTAGATATTTGGTGGTAATTAAGCATTCATGACTAACCAATCCCCTTAGATGATAGAACTTAGTAAAGTGTTTAGCAAGAAGAATAGTCTATTGCTAAATTTGTCAATATCAGTAAAGTGGTTTAGAAAAATTTCTAAGTATACTAGAGTTAATGCAAGCCAATGGTAGCTTAGCACGTCATTGAGATAGTTACAGTTCCTACGGTGGTGAATAAAAGATTGGATTTCTTCATTTTGTTCAATCATTTGTAATCACTTAGTGGAATAAAATCCTTGACAAGAAATTTGGTGAGTTACAGAGCAAGGCATAGAAAATTTATTTGGAAAGGAATTGAACTTTGAAGCTAGGTATGTTGAGTTGTATTGATTGGTTTTTGGTCAAAAAGCATTATGTTGATAAATGAAGATTTTGAAAAAAAAGGATAATTTTGGATGTTTTCATTTCATGGAAATAAGTTATGAGTTTTTGATTGAAGAAAATGGAAACTGTTTAAGTTTCACTAAGTATTTTGCATTCAGTGGTGGTCATTTACTTGGGATGTTTGAAGTATGTTGATATAGCAGGTTATATGATTCAGAAAATGTGTGCATGTAGTTGTAAACAAAAAAACAAAAAAAAATATTTGAATCCTTAGATCATTTCATGTTGAAAAAGTTTTGGTTATATAAGAGTTGAAAGATTCACAAGTAGAAGGTGTTTTATTTCCTTTTTCAGACTCAAATAAAATTATTTTATCAATCTTTTGAGACTGGTACTAAAAAGATATATAAATACGTGCCGAGAGTTTTGTTGAAAGTTTGACTATTTTGAAAATGGTTAGGGTTTATGTCTCAAATCTGTGAATATGCATTCATTTATACAAAAAGATGATGATTTTAAGAAAATCCTTGCATGTTTGAGTAAATTGTAAGTGATTTAGAATGGAGTTTTTAAAGGATTTGTATATACTCAATTTTTGGGTTTAAAGTTTTGAAGATGGTATAAAATGGATAAACAGGTCAGTTTGCATATGTCGAGGGTTTTTATATCTTTGAATGTTTTAGTGTAAAACCTATTTTAAAGGAAACTTTTATTATAATAGTATTTGATCTTTACACAATAGATTGTTTACATTTTTGGGTATATGAAAGTTTGATTCATTTTCTTAAGTATGAGAAATCATATCCTAGTTATATATAAAATGTTGAAGTTCTATCATGTTTAAACTTTGGTTTAGGGTTTCATGAATGACATGCATATGGAGAGTTTTCTTAGTTTATAGTTGTTGTCCTTTTGAGTTTAAATAATGACAATATTGGAATGAATTAAATGTTTATCATTTGTCATCATGCACAAAGGTTTTGATTCCTAGTTTTAAAAATTTATATAGCAGTTAAGCATGTAAATGTTTTTTTTAGACTGGTTACAGACTTAAGGTTTTTATTTGTTGAGATTATGTAAGTGTTTTTCAATATAAATTGCAAGAAAATGGTGATGTTATTGAATTTTACAAAAATATGAGGAAATTCAATGAATATTGTTACATATATAGTTGTTTTACGAACTATATATGTAAATTGTCAAATGGTTTGAAAATGGTAATGGTGATTTAGTTTGCCAGATTTTGAGCATTTTCAAAATCATGAAGTGGCTAGGGTTTGGTGAAATGTTATTACATAAGTTCAACATTCTACATCATTTTGATCAGTTTACATAGTTTTATATGATTTTGGTTCATGTTGATGACTGTGGATATAAACAGTGTTTGAATGGTTAATTACAGTTCATTATTTATGATGTAGTTGGGTATAATAATGATCTTTTGGAACTTTGGTCTGATTTCAATTTAGATTATGTTCAAAAAAAGTGGGAATTGTAGTTGTTTCATTGAAATCTGAAGATTGATTAGTTGACTGTGATATTTGAAAATGGCAAAATTTTATATATTTATATATGTAGATATTTTAAATGGGTTGAAGTGTTGGAAACATGAAGTCACATTCAAAATTTTGTCTAAATTTTGAGGTTTTGAATTTTTCTTTAAAGATAAATATTGAGATCAAAATTGGCTAAGGATTAACATCAAAAATTTATGTTTCTCTTGAAAATCAATGTGGTTTAAATTTAGACATAGAATTATGGTTCTAGTATAGTGAAGATTTCAGTCTCTCTTACAATTTTGCTTTAGTCTTTTGTTTCAAAACTTAGTTTTGCTGCTATATTTTTAGATTTTTAGTATGTTTGGGTGGGACCAGCCAACTGGGATTAATAATTATGGAGGATGGGGGCAAAATTTTAATAGAGGTGGTAGTCAGTCAAGTCATAGTAGAAGTTTTAATAGAGTTGGTTTCCATGCTAGATGTTTTGGGCCTAGGTTTCCTAGGGGCACAATAATGTCCATCCATTTCAATGCTTATGACCAGTATTTCTAGAATAACTTGAATATTTTTCTTGCTAAACCAATTAATAGAGGCTATAAAGATCATAGGGGTTTTTGTGGAAATAGATTTGGAGCCTGTACACACTCACAAAGTAGCTCTTTTCATCATTTAGAGCATGATCCTCATTTAATTACCACTGTATCCCCCTAATTTTAGAGGTGACCCAATTGATGAACCATTGCCTATTAATCAATTACCTACTGATCAGCCCAATTAGCTTAAAGTTGAGATAACCCATGCCAAGGATTTTAGGAAGATGGCCACTCTTTCTGGTACACCTGCCCCATCTAATGCAAACCTTGGTGGGAAATGTAAAAATTTGAACTTGTGAGGTGCCCATAGTGATCCCCTTTTGAGGTTTGAAAGCTTGAGTTTGGGAGGGAAAGGATTTGCCAGCACAAGGAAAAACATGGACATTCTAGTTTAGAATGCCAAAAAGAATTTTGCTATGAAAAGGACTGAGCCTAAAATACACAGGGAGGTTAGATTGATAAAAGGAATCAAGCTAGAACTTGATGATAGCACATCTGATTTAGGAACTAGATTATTGCCTTTTCTTACAACTGAGATAGAGTACAACATTGTCTACATGAGTAGGAGAAACAAATAATTGAATTTTTGTCTGATTCAAAAGATTATTGGTTATCCAAGGGATAACTTTCTATTAGTGTTAGAATTTTTCATGTTGAACTTGATATTTTGGGATTGACACTTTGATACTTCAGACTTGATAGTTTTGGTAAATTTGGGTATATACAGTGATTTAGAGTTTTTGACACAATTCTATATGTTTAAGTTTAATTAAAATGCATTATGGTTTAAACATAAGTATAATTTATCAATTTTGATTTATTATTTTATGATTAATGTGTATTTTACTATATTATTTATCAATATGGGTTCCCATCCATTAAGGTTTAGTACCCCAAGTCTATTATTTTTAAATACCTTGATCAAATTAAGACTTTTTAAGTCTTAACTAAATCTATCCTTAACTAAATTTAGTTAATTAATTAACATTGTTAAAATTTAATTAATTAACATTAACTAATAACTAACTAAAGTTGGTTATAACTTATTTCATAACTAAAGTTGAGGGTATAAGAGGATATCAAGCATTCGATTTAAGATAGAAGCACATCAGGTATTGAAGACTTAAGTATTTTTTGAAGTCCATCATTTATCTCTTCTTTCTATGCAACTTCCTTGATATAGTATAACTTTTGCAGATAGATCCAATGGTAATTGATCTTAAGGTTGAGTAATCACTTATGCCACATAGGTATGTGTAGTTATATTTATCATCTATTACTGATTATCTAAAGTTTTGTAAGTTTAATATCTTTTGATGATTTCTATTTGCGGTCCTATGTGCAGATTTCAAGTATTCAGCCTGAATAATGATGATCATTTCACTTTTTTGTGATACTTCATTGATCTATTTGATTGTAAAGTTGTCATTTCAAGTTTTGTAAAGAAAGAATGTTGGTTTTCTCATTGAAATTTACCTCTTTTTTTTGCTAATATGAATCTCATCTTGAGACTTGCAAATCTTTTGTAAATAATTAACTCCAACTTTAATACAATTAGAATCTTCAAATGTCTTCTAAATATGGTTTCTTTATCAGATATAGTTTAATTTATATTCATTTCTATTCTCATTAGTTTAGTTTAGAATATTTCTATTTTATAGTTCTTAGGTTAGTTGTTTGATATTTTGTATATTTTGATCATTATACATTTCTCTTAGTTTTTTCAGTTTACTTCAAAAATTTATATATTTAGATTAAAATCTATTTCAGTTTACGTTGCTTAATAGCTCTCTTCTGATTTTATATTTTATCTTATCTTATTTTTTTAATTTTAGCTTATTTAGTTCCAATTAGGATAGATTTTAATTTATTGATAGCTTTGATTTTGTGTTTTTATTCTATTCAATTTTCTTAACCTTTCTTATTAGTTTTATATTATATTTAGTTTGAATTTAAGTTCCTTGTTCATCTTAGTTTATTTCCTACCTTGTCAATTATTTTACTAGAATCTTTGTTTAGTAGATTGTTCTTAATTTTAATTTAATCTTCTGTTTAGTCCTAGTTTTTCTTTATTTAGTCTAATAGCTATAGGTTTGTTTCATTTTAGTTTAATCTTTCATATCTATTTTGTAAGTTTTACTATCATTTCCCTTTCTTCAATTTTAATCTTAGTTTATAGTCTTATTTATCTTTCATCAATTTCTTTAGAATAGTTTTCTAATTTAATTTTATAGTTTCTTTATTTTGTTCTTTAGTTTAGTTTCATTTTTGTTATTAGAGTTCCCCTTTTCTTAGAGTTTTCTTATGTCAATTTTATGTTTTATTCTCTTTTATCTTTAGATTAGGTTTTTTTCTTAGTTTATTTTTTGTTCTTGGTTTATTTCTCTTTACTATAGGACTAAATATTTGTTTTGTTATTATTTATTTATTTTGATTGCCTTTTTCTTGCATGTTAGTCTCTCTTTCTTACTTTGATCTATCTCTTCTTTATTTGGTTAACTTATAGACCATTACAAGCAAGAAGTGAAGATATCAATTGAATATACATATACATTATAGAATCAAGTTTCTGTTATTCAAGAGACTATCTAATTAATAGGTTTTCTCTATTGGATAGAATAGATTACAGATTCTTACCTCAACTAATTTTTTATTCGATAAATGGATTTTTGATTGTTATAATAGAATAAGTTGTCTTGATAACTTATTTATTATTTCCTAGAATTTATAATAAAACCCCCTCGCATATTTAAGATCTTAGATGAGCCTTTATAAACCTTATGATTAGACTGGTATGATTCCAACTTGACATTCACAATAGGCAAAAGGGTTGATTCATTGATAATATAATTTTCATTATCAATAGAATCCTCCACATATTTCCTATGTTATGGTTAAAGTCCTAATGCACATCAGGGTTCCCCTACATAATCATCTCAAGTGCCTAAAGCATTGTAGCTCTTCCCAAGGTATAAGGAGGTGTTGGTGGGTGATGAAGATGGTCATGATAGGTGGAGGCAAGAAGGATGGGACGTATTTTCCCATGAAGAGTCATCTTGGGGAATACCAAGAGTCACCAAGTGAAGACAAAAGAGTAAGGGCGAATTTCTCATGAAGGGACACTTTAAGGAATATGAAAAGTCACCAAAGATAAGGACAAAAGTGGGAAGGACATTTTTGGTCATGAAGGGTCACCACATGACTTTTCAAATGCTTGGATATGAAGGGTCATCCAAGATTGGTGTCATTTTCCATGATGATTGAAAGGTCACAAAGGGGGAAGGCCAAAGGTCATTTGGAAAGCTATAAATAAAGGCTTGAGTAGCCATTTATAATATGAGAGTGAGAGGTTGATTTGATATTGTGATATCTAGCTTAGAAGAGCAATTGTGAGAGATGAATATGATTTGTATTCATTATATCTATCTTAGAAGAGCAAAAGTGAGAGAGAGGAAAGAGATGTTGTATTGATCTATCATTTGTTGAGATAGCAACATTGAGAGATAGGTGTGTGGTATACACAAAGGGTTTGGTGCTCTTGTGGGTTGATGCTCATGAATTGTTGCTGAGTTGGTGCTTGGCAAAGGGGTTGGTGCTCTTGTGGATTGGTACTCATGAATTGTTTTTGGGTTGGTGCTCGGCAAAGGGGTTGTTGCTCCTTTGGGTTGGTGCTTAGCAAATGGGTTTGAAGCTCCTGTGGGTTGGTGCTCACAAATTATAGCTGAGGTTTATACTCAGCAAAGGATTATGGTGCTCCTGTGGGTTTGTTCTCATGAATATATTTGAGATTGATTCTCCATGGTTTTTCCCACATTGGGTTTCCAAATTATATTTGGTGTCTCTCTCTATCTTGTGTGATGTTTATTATTTGAGTTTTATTGCATATATTGAATGATTGATTAAGTGGAATTTGGTTAAAGGAAAGATTTATAAGATAAATAATATACTGATTCACCCCCCCCCTCTCAGTATATTCTGTGCTTAACACCTGGTATCAGAGCAGGTTCCATTTTGAAAATTTTTATAGCTTGAAGATAGATCAGGAAAACACAATGGCTGGGTCACAGGAAGGATTTTCTACAAATAAGGCACCTTTATTTGATGGGATGAATTATGCTTTTTGGAGCATGAGAATGAAGGTTTTTTTTATGGCCCTTGGATTTGACATATGGAAATCAGTGGTGGAAGAATATGAATAGCCACAAACATCTACAATTACTCTAGCAAAAAAGAAGGCAAGTTAATGTAATGCTAAAGCTCTAAATGCTATTTTATGTGGTTTATGTGAATTTGAATTTGTTAAAGTTATGAAATGTAAATTTGTTCATGAAACTTGGGTAAAACTTGAGAATATTTACAAAGGTGATGGAAAGGTTCAGCAAGCTAAGTTACAGACTTTTAGAAGGCAGTTTGAAAGTTTGAAGATGGAAGAAGAAGAAGATATACCAAGTTATCTCTTGCGAGTTGATCAGATAGTAAATCAAATTCAAGATCTTAGAGAAACATTGGAAGATTCAATGGTGGTGTAAAAGGTTTTGAGATCTCTACTAATGAGATATGATGTAAAGGTTTTGGCAATCAAGGAGATGAAGAATTTAGCCAAGCTAAAAATGGATGAGCTTCATGGTAATCTCATGACATATGAGATGTGGATAGAACAAGATAAACCATCAAAGAGAGAAGTGGCTTTTAAGACATCAAAGAAGGAGAAATCTAAGATTCACGAATCAAGTGAAAGTTTTAGTGATGATGAAGATGACAATGAAGAACTTTTCATTCGTAGGCTGAAAAGAGGAAGAGGTAAATATCAAGGAAAATTACCTTTTAAATGTTTTAATTGTGGAAAGATTGGACATTTTTCAGCTAGATGCCCGGATAAGGTTAATGATGAAGAAGAAGAAAAGCCTATATACAAGAAGAATTTCAAAGGCAAATCCAAGAAGGGATTCGAGAAGAAGAGCATGTATTCTAAGGTTCCTAGCTCAATTGAAGATAGTGGAGTTAGCGATTCAGAAGAAGAAGAGATTTTATTCATGGCCATACATGAAGATGATCAAGAAGAAGAAGAGGAAGAAGCTGAAGTAGATATGGAAGGAGAACTCAATTGTGCCCTAGAGGAGTTATAAGTTGTTCAGAAGAAGAATCAAAGATTAAAGCGCCAGATCAAGAAAAATGAACAAGAGTCAAAGGAAATGATTGAAGATCTACAAGCACACTTTGAAGAAGCCAAGAAGAATGAAGAAGATCTCAAAGCACAATTGGAAATAACAAGAAAATATTGTGAAAGGTATGTTATTAAAATTGCCTCTTTAAAAGAAGATATTCAGAAAGCAGTCAATGATAAAGTAGTTAGTGATTCAAAATTTGAGGATAGCACTAACATGTTGAATAAGATATTGGCAAATCAAAAAGCATATTCAGATAAGACAGGGATTGGTTTTGAAAAGAAAAAGAGATATGTTGAAGCTCTTACACAAGAGGAAACAAAAAGGGGAGAAGTGAAGAATACAGAAAACATTCCAAACAGAGAAGGCTGGAAGGAACAAAGCTACAAAAGGCAATCAGGTCAGAGATATACAGACGGGTCTTATTTCTATGGCTATTGTTTTTATTGTAATGGATATGGTCATAATAAATTAGAATGTAGAAAAAGAGAACAATTTTATAAATAAGGAGAAGGAAAGTCAAGTAGAGTCAAGCAGAAGCCACAACTCTTTTGCTCCTCTATCAAGCTTTGATGAAGAGACCATAGTATGCTACAAGTGCAACAACTTCAGACACATAGCTCGGTATTGTAGAAGCATGTTTGAGTCAGTCAAGAAGGATCAGAGTTTCAAAGCTCCATTCATCAAGAAGAAGAATCAGAGTGTCAAAGATCCATTCATCAGGAAGAATTTTCAGACATGTTCATGGAAGAAGAAATAATTTGAAGATTCAATGATGGTGCAGACAGCTCTGCATGTGAGAGGTAAAGATCAGCCATGGTTAATTGATAGTGGATGTTTGAGGCATATGATAGGTGATAAAAGTAAGTTCATTTCTCTAAAGAAGATAAATGGTGGCACAATGAGATTTGGAGATAAAACCACTGCCAAGATAGCTGAAAAAAGGTACTTTGAGTTTGGATTATGGTAGAACTAAGAGTAAATATGTTTTGTATGTAAAAGGTCTTAAGCATAATCTATTGAGTGTTAGTCAAATTTGTGATCAAGGATACACATTAAGGTTTCATGCTGAAGGTTGTGAGATTAGAAGAAAAGATTCAAATGAGTTGATTGCAGATGCTCAAAGGACAGGGAACAATGTATATGTTTTGTCAATATCTTCTCAAAGGCATGATCAAAGGACACATTCAAAGATCGGCAAGAGGAGTTGTGAGTAATTTCTATTACTTCCTACCATTTATGTTTAGCATCAAGTGAGGGGGAGCTAAGTGTTAGCTCTAAGTAGGCCCTTTGCCATTGATGTCAAAGGGGGAGAATAATAGGTATAGGTACAAGTGCAAAAAATAGGTACAAGGAATAGGTATAAGTTGCTACAGTAAGGGGGAGTTACTATATGTTTTTAGATGACAATATGTGCAGGTGATAGGATGTGGCAGTTTCAGGATTGAGGTTGCCATCATGACAAAGGGGGAGATTGTTTGAAATATTGTCATTGATGTCAAAGGTTTAGTATTATTGGTGACAAAGGCCCCATTACATTTAATGTTGTTGGTAATAAATATATCTTGGCTAATATGAGTTAATATTTATTTAATATTAACGAATATATTTTTGGTTGCATATGAGACAAAAGAAGGGCCCATGGAGAATTTGAAGGGCCATGAGGTAAAGACAAAAGAAGGATGGGACATATTTTCCCATGAAGAGTCATCTTCAGGAATACCAAGAGTCACCAAGTGAAGACAAAAGAGTAAGGGTGAATTTCTCATGAAGGGACACTTTAAGGAATATGAACAGTCACCAAAGATAAGGACAAAAGTGGGAAGGACATTTTTGGTCATGAAGGGTCACCACATGACTTTTCAAATGCTTGGATATGAAGGGTCATCCAAGATTGGCACCATTTTCCATGAGGATTGAAATGTCACAAAGGGGGAAGGCCAAACGTCATTTGGAAAGCTATAAATAAAGGCTTGAGTAGCCATTTTTAATATGAGAGATAGAGGTTGATTTGATATTGTAATATCTAGCTTAGAAGAGCAATTGTGAGAGATGAATATGATTTGTATTTGTTATATCTAGCTTAGAAGAGCAAAGGTGATAGAGAGGAAGGAGATGTTGTATTGATGTATCATTTGTTGAGATAGCAACATTGAGAGATAGGTGTGTGGTATACACAAAGGGGTTGGTGCTCCTGTGGGTTGGTGCTCATGAATTGTTATTGGGTTGGTGCTCGGCAAAGGGGTCGGTGCTCTTATGGGTTGGTGCTCATGAATTGTTGCTAAGTTGGTGCTTGGCAAAGGGGTTGGTGCTCATAAATAGGTGTTGGGTTGGTGCTCAGCAAAGGGGTTTGAAGCTCCTGTGGGTTGGTGCTCATGAATTTTAGCTGAGGTTTGTACTTGGAAAAGGGGTATGGTGCTCCTATGGGTTTATTCTCATGAATATATTTGAGATTGATTCTCTGTGGTTTTTCCCACATTGGGTTTCCACGTTATATCTGGTGTCTCTCTCTCTCTCGTGTGATGTTTATTGTTTGAGTTTTATTGCATATCTTGAATGTTTGATTAAGTGGAATTTGATAAAGGGAAAGTTTTATAAGATATATAATATACTGATTCACCCCCCCTCTCAGTATATTTTGTGCTTAACAAATGGATGAATTGAAAGGGATTAATGAGGAAAGTAGTGGAGAAGGAGGCATGGGGTATAAGGAAGTAAGATGAAAGAGTAATCCTAAGGGAACATTTATGCTTGCCACTAGATCTGGATCAAGTTTATTTATGGGATTATGAATCTAAGGGGAGGGGAATTTAGTAGAAAGGAGGAAATTGGCTGGTTAAATCCAAATCCCTAAGCACCTAGGATGATGGAAAAGGGAGGCCTAAGAATGATGTAGGGATCTACCAGAGATGGTACAAGAGGAGTAGTGGGAGCCTATGGGGCAGGCTAAGAGGGAGCCTATGGGGGAGGCTGGGAAGGAGCAATTAGAACCTAAATAAAAGGCCAAGGATAGACTACCTTTTATTTATTTTTTATGCCTCTTACCTTGATCAACTTTAAATATTGTAGTTGAAGGAGAAAGGATGGTAGAGACTATAGGGACCAACTGAGGAACCCAGTGGGTAATCACATGCATAGCTAGAATGGCTCAAGATGTTTGAAATTTTCACACAAGTGAACTTATTATTAGGAATGTAGCCACACTTACTGAGGTCAGTGCACCTTTAGGTATTTTGAACTAGGGTTAAACAAGTGGAGAAGCCCTACTTATGGGATGAATGATGTAGATGGCAATGAGTGAGTGAGGATGTTGTGCATGGCTGAGGCCAAAGGCACTTGGGTGATTTATGGAAGGGGTGAAATTGGGAAGAGGAAGGTGACACCTAAGTTGGCTTATGGTGTCATGAGAGGTTATTGGATGGTAGAGAGAACAAGGAAAGGGATTTGTGTTTAAATCTTAGTTGCTAATCTTTCCTTGAATTTGTCTCTAAGTTGTTTGAGATGTCCAACCTAGGTGTATGAGTAACTTAAAGTGAAGCCATTTAGATTGGATCTACTTGAGGTTGGGTAACCCATGGTTGAACTACTTGAGGTTGAGATACTTAAACCATAGGAAGTGGAAGAGGAGGAGCCAAGGGCCGAGGGGTAGGAGTCCTAGGAGGAGAAGCTACTAGGACTCCTTATATAATTCTCCTAAAATTTTGGGGGGAGTTGCCTAAACATTCTTGCTAGGTTGGGTTTATATGGAAGAGGTAATGCTAGGTAGATGGCCTAGGTTAAGCCTAATTTCCTTTCTTCTTCTTTTGAGACTCAATATTGGTGAACACATATTGATCATTAGCTAGATTCAGGTAGATCTCATCACCATTCTCATGTTAGTGGCCATAATTAAGGTTAAGATGAGCCTGATACTTGGATAGATGAGCTTGTATGACACCATGTAGGTCCCAGTCGATATGATCTACCCTACCTAGGGTAAGGGAGTCCCTTCCTATAGTCATCTTATGTAGAGGGGTGAAGGATCTATAAATGTTGTGTTATATGGTGATTAAGAGGGGTGGAAAGGACTTTTACTAGTAGTTGATGTTATTCTTAAAGATGCCTTCCATTAGTTGGTACATGATTTCCTATTTTTCTAGGTGGTCTGGGCCTTGATAGGGTAGGTAGAGAGGAGCCTTGAGAGTTCATTCCACCCAAATAATTATATCAACCCCACAATATCAATAGTCCCTAATGGAATCTAGAGATTCACAAATTTCCTTCGACATTTAAAGAATGGGTGCTTCATTGATGGCCATGTAGACCACTAGGTAAAAGGACTCACATAAATCTAGTGAGATTTGGTCCAGGTGGTCACCACAACTGAATCATAGGTGATCATGTACTCTAGGAGGTTATAATAATCCTTGAAGGTATCCCTCAAGATTTCAGTGATCTAATGTTGGGAGTTTATATAGGAGATCATATCATGAATACCATCCTAACCTGCTTCACTATGAGTAGTAATTTGTCTAATAAGTCAGTGCATGTGGTTTGATGTACCCTAACTTCTCATATGGCCACAAGGTATCTTCAAACTTAGCCTCATATTCATCATCATTACCTAAGGATTTTAACACCAATTTGATAGATTTACACATCTCATTTTAGTACTTGAAATGTGTCAAGCCATCTGGGAAAGTTATGTCTCTGTATTATGCCTTAGCTTTGGAGTTTGAGGATGAGGTGGGCATTTTAGCTAGGATGGAATTATGTTACAAATAATACTAAGTAAAGGGATAAAATAGATGGAATTGGTAGGAATAGAAATTTAGGAGTAGATTTTAGGAAACTTGGAGCAATAATAGCTAATGAGTTCACTTTGGGGCACTTATAGGGATCTGCATACATCTCCTATATTTATGGCCTTTGGAAACTCACTTGGAATGAATTAAAATTTGATTTTTTGGCTCGATCTCCCATTTATTTCCTAATATAGACATCAAATTAGAAATCATGACCACTCAATGCCTACGAGATTTACTGATCATGATATGATGCTCTAGCATGTTCAATCAAAGCCCAATTTCCCACCTAATTAATTCTTAGAGTGTGATAGGCACAAGTCCATATCATCCCCAAGGATTCTCAAGCATTTCCCACTTTATACCATGTGTCCCTTGTTAATTAGCTCATGTTGCAATGGCTAACACCTAGGCATGGCCTAATGCTCCATTTTTTATATGTTTGGGAGAATAAAATGCCAGTTGGAGGATGTGTGGCATCTTTTGATTGACATTTTAAATTTGACTGTACCTTGTTATAACTATGTAGGGGTATTTTGGGCTTTGTATTCCAATATGCATGAAAATTCCATATAGTATGATAAGATAAGTCAAGCTCCCTTGAGCTTTGACATCTCTATCAGGTCTAAGAGACTAATAAGCCTAAAAATGGGCCTCTTGGTGATTTCTTATTTGGTCAAGCTCTCATAGGTTCTAACATATTTTTCAAACCTAGGAGACTAACACGTTTGATAGTGGGTCAATCTCATTGGTAATATTTTATCAACTCTAACCTCCTATCCACAAAACATTCTTTCAGTCGGTCAAGCTCTCCTAGGCTTTAACATTTTTTATAGATCAAGAAACTGACCAATCTAATAATAATCATCATGGTACTTTCTCATGTGGTTGGGCTCTCCCAAGTTCTAACATCTATGATATATCTAATAAATTAACCATTCTAACACCTTTACTATAAATCCATGCAGTGTTCCTTCATTTAACCGCTCCTCTTATAGAAAACCACAAAAAGAGATTAATTAAAAAGAAAATAAACATGATGAATTAAACACTCATCTAGCTACCAACTAAGTTCATTAGGTTTCATATAGGAATCTAGGAGTTTAGAACTCTATAATAATAAGACTTTAAGAATTCAAATATGGGATCAAATCTATAGAAAAGTTAACACATTAAATACTCTAAGAAAGTGTCTGATTCACTTTAGGGTTTAATCAGGATTCAACTATGTTAACTTTAAAGGTCCTTGAGGCAATTAACAAGGATCATTCAACCACTAAAAATACTCACCACTCTCAATGAAATTAGGGAAAAATAGGGACTTAAATATCTTCTCAAGAAGGAGTTGGTTGGAGTGATACTAGAGGTCTAAGAACTTTGAGTTTGATCATTTTAAAGAGCCGGGGGCATTTTTATAAAAAAAAGGGGGTATGTTGGTCAAAACATGTCTGAGCCTTACAAGTGGTCAAATTTTAAAATATTTTGATATGTATGGGTAGGATTATATTACTATTTAAACCCTCATATGAGATCATTTCAAAAGGTGTGATATAAATACAAAATAAAAGATCGATCACTATCAATCAAGGAACTTCTAGTAATTACCAAGAAAACACTTGTCAAACACACTTAATCATTTTGACAATGAATTGTTTATGCCTTATTATTTATTATTTCCAAATTATTCATAAGACTAGTTTTATTAGAATTAAAAATCATTCAAATAACATCCCATGAACAATATTTGTGTTTAAACCTAAAAATTTAGATTGTGGTTATCTAGATGTTAAAGGGGTATATATAAATTAAATGGCACAAGGGTGATAATCAAATATATAGTAGAGAATTTAAATTCTAAACTCCCATATAATCATACACTAAATTTACTATGCTAATATAGTCTAAATATGGAAATTACAACTATGCTAGATATAAAAATGACAAAGAAGTGATGTACTTAGCTTATTCTGATGTTAATGTAGTTATAGATCTAGAATAAGCAAAAAGAAGGTAGGAATGGGATTCTATAATAGTCATCATATTCTTACTCTAATTTTTATGACTCTTTGGATAGTAATGTCATCTTAGGATGGTTGTATTGACACTATTGTCTGGGTTAGACACTAGTGTCCTATATGGAATATCTACTGAAACAAGATATGACCACCTGGATGCTTTTGGGTTTTTATTCACCTTTCATTTAGTGCATTCATATCTATTCCATGGATATTCACTCATTTTGAAATATAAAAACCCTATATTTCCATCTTTATATTGACCTTGGGGGAAATGGGTTAGCAGGCACACGGTATTGAGTTGTCCCAAAGACCCCATTATCAGTTGGCATTACCTATATAGCTAATACTCTAAAAGAGGGTCTCAAACTCATGTAATTCTATACTATGAGTTGGATAATGTTTTAATCATATAATATGTGTAAATCAATTACAATAGTGACCTAGCTTGTAATTTGTCAAATCATGCTCTTGGGTTACTCTTTTAGTACTTTAGGCCTATAGATGTGCAGTCCCTATGACTAGTATAGAAATAAGAATTTTAGGGAAGATTTGTTAAGTTTAAATCTCTTTGAAATCACTTAGGGAGACCATTAGGATATGTTTTATTTGTAAATTTTATGACTTTAGGGTACTAGACAATTACATTGGGATAATATAGTAATGTTGATGTCACTATCTATCCTAGATGTTAGTGTCCAGGGAGTAGAAAAGCATGTATAGGTTTTCAACTTGTAGGGATGGAATATAAGTAAATTTTAAGCATTATAAGAAATACAGAAGACTTGTTTCATCAATAAATTACTAGTTAAACTAAGAGATATAGGCCAAGGGGAATAAAGATAGATCAGATGCAAGACATGCAAAAAGTAAGAAAAGTGCAGAACTAAGAAGAACTAAGGTATGACTTTTCCAAGTGTACAATATTGAGGTGTTTTATAATCATAAAATATCATCTATATTTCCCCCCATTTAATTTAGTAATGAAATTTCTATTTTAAAGGAAAATAATGTGTACCTGGGTGTGTATGCACACCTTGTCTTTGTGTGTGACTAACTCAAGTGTTTTATTGGTGGCTGACTTACAATGAAGAGCATGTTACAATATAAAATTAGTGCATATAATCTGGGTTGAAATTAATTGAAAAATATTTAATTTTAAATAGAAAGGTTTATGAGTACACTTGTGTATCGATGTAATCACCTTGACTATTGGCAAGTTATTTTGAAAAAATGTATCATTGTAAGGCTCTAAAACTAAGATTGGAATAAATATAGATAAAACTTTTAAAGTGCATATATCCAAGGAGATAGAGAGATATATTTGATGGCACATGCCCCTAAAATTATATCAAAAGTGATTTTCCACCTATTAGTTGATATTATCTCAACCATGCAACCCAATGATACTTATAACCTAGTGAGGCTGGATGAGCAATTCCAACCTAAAATTTTGGTAAGATTGAGTGATTTAATCACATTAAACATACCAAAAGTAGACAAACTACTATAGTAGATTATGTATACACATAATATTTCTATTAACTTCACCACTTACTAATACTTTCCCTCTTGTAGGAACTTAATGAGTTTCAATCTCTTTGAGTGCATACCTTAAAAGGTACACTGGGAAAGGGGTGGGCAAACCATTGGTGCTTTAAAATATTGTTATGGATTTGTATCATTCCTACCATTTGTCCAACTTCCTTATAGTATCTATCCATTTACCTCCTATGATGCCTCCCTAAATTCTTAAAATCCTAAAATATGGATAAGTCTAAAATCTTAGAACACTAAAATATGGCAAAGTCTGAAATTCAATATGACCCTCTGAAATCTATAATTTGCATTATAGCTTTTAGAGGTCTGAAACCACTCTCAAACATCTTTAAAGTATAATAAACTAGATTTCCATGTCTAAATGTAAACTTATACATGATTTTTTATTTTTTATTTATACTAATTTTTTTTAGCCCCCTGCCTAAGCTAAAAACCTTTTTTTACCATTTACAGTACTAAGTTGGCCTAGGTTGACTATGTTCTGAGAGTTTAGTATTTACAATATAGATTCAATTGGGCTGACCCTATATTTAATTGTTAAAAAAATGTTATGGGTTTAGGTTAGTTCTATCTGACCTAGACCAAGACCTTATTTGTTTTTATCAATAACAATATAGAGTTGATTGTTATGACTCTACTAGCTAAACTTTTGAAAAGGTTTAGGGTTATATTCAGCTATATATACACATCCATTTTTTATTTATTAAATAATAAGAGAAAAATAATAATATTATATTATGCATATGCTTATCCACTATTCTAATTGATAAGCATAGCTTAGGATTTCATACTTTTTTTGGAGATGTGGATCTTATCTTGTGTAAAAGTCTTTTGGATGTATAGATAGATTGTGTAGCCTAGATCTGATTTAATCTTATCATCCTTACATACCACAATAACCTATTATGAAGCACCTTGACCAAGGGAGATATTGAGGCTTGGTGGGTTTGTTTTCAAAGGTAACCATTCCTAAATTTGTTCCTCCTTTGTAAGATTAGATAGATTTGCATTTGTACTTATCTCTCATGTATTAGATTTTGTATGAATTAACATGAGTATTTATCTTATATGTATGTTTAATTTTTATGTTTACTACCCCCACTTTGTGTCACAATATTTGGTGATCATTAGATTAGACTTTTTTTTGCTTTTGTCATTTACTTACTTTGTGAATATGAAAACATAGGACCTTATTAGGGTCATTGCATAGTTTTGTTTGACTAGGGGCTTTGGAACCCTCCCTAGTGATATTAATATGGTAAGAGATCCCTTGGCTAGGTCTAGGAGATCCATCTTGGTCATTACTCTAAATATATAACATATCAACAATTGGAAGTGTAAGTAGGATTTATCTTCTTTGAGCTAGGATTAATTTATATATCAATTACATTTCCATTTGCATATAGATTGGCTCAATAAAAATCTATAAAAGTTCATGGGGTATCAATACAAAAATGTTTACGATATGGTAACAATATATAAAATTGTTTTGGAATATGAAACTAATTTGTATTTTTTAATATTAGGCACATGTTGCATAGCATATTCTCCTTAGATATGTCTCCTACTAAAACTATGTATAATAATAATACCAACGTATAGAATTATGCCACAATAATGACTCTGAATCATAGAACTGTATGTTTTGGACAATTTGGATAACTATGTAAGTGTGGAGGGCATGCTTCCAAAGCATACCCTAATTATATATGGAGAAATATGAAAATTGATATAAGTACCAATGTGGAGGACATGTTTCCAAAACATTCCCCAATGTAAAGTTGGAGATGTTGAATACTGAATAGGTGTAGAGAAAATGCTTCCAAAACATGCCCCCATTGAATTTGAGAACTGATATAAGTACCATATACTAAATTAATATGGATAACATGCTTCCAAAGCATACCCCCACTAAATTTAAGAACTGATATAAGTACCATATACTAAATTAATATGGATAACATGCTTCCAAATCATAACCCCACTATATCTAAGAACCATGAATGTGTAGAATCCATGCCCATATGACATGCCCCCAATGAATATAAAAACTAATATAAGTACCATATACTAAATGAATGTGGAGAATATGCTTCCAAAACACGCCCCCGTTGAATATGAAAATTGTGCCAAGTATAGATAACATGTCTCTATGGCATGCCTCCACTAATATGCCCCCCTTTGAGGTGAGGGAAATATAAAAACTATTAATTTTCTCACCTTAGAAGGATAAGACAAATGTATAATCTATACCTGTAATCATGTAGCATATAAAAAGAACATATCTAGTTAGATATAGCATTGAAGTGTATAGAATCAATGTGATCACATGAAGGCCTAAGATTCATAATAAATATAATGAAAATGTATATATAATAGTAGTACAAGCTCAAGAAGTAAATCAAGAACATACACAAGAGCACTCAAAATCAATTCAAAAGGCAATGGTCTAAGGAGACTACAAATAAGGGGCATGTTCAAATGTTGCACAATCAAAGGGACATGATTTAGTCAAATTTCCATAGAATCAATAATGACATATTCAAATGTCCATACAAAAAACAATCACATAAGTAAATGGCAATGAAAACATACATAGGCACGGAGGCCACAAGTAAATGAGCATATTCAAATTATCAAATAAGGCATATAATATCAAGGTAAGACACTCAAATAAATGCATAAAGTAAAGCATAAGAACTAACATAAACATGTCATAGTAGCCCATGAATCTAGTGTGTTATGAAAAAAAAATCAAGTGTATTGCATATCAAGTACCCAATGCAAGATATAATCATGGATAATAGGCTTGTGTAAGTATATATGTAACCTCAAACATGATAATTTAGAGTGATCATCGAATCATATAACCTATGTGTATCAAGATCAAAGAAGCGGATGCCCCCAATGTCCATATGACATGAGTAGAGGGAAATCCCAACATATGAAATAGGAATGTATCATGTATCTGTGTATGCTTGTATCACACTTATGTAAAAGTGTGACACATATTTTTATGTAGGAGTAACTGATTATGTTATCCATCAACATGGGACTAACACATGGATGCCAAGGAACCAATAAAACATGTAAGTGCCAAAAGTTTTGTTTTGGGATTTTAAATGTTTTGATTTTTTTTATATTTATTATGTAATATATTTATGCAAGTGCATAATTCTCATATATATATATATATATAAAGGCTTTATTTAAAGTGTATCAAGTCAATATACATCTTTTCCCAACTTTTCTATAAATGTAAATGGACCTAGCCAATTTGGTTTGAATTTTCTTTTTTAATCTTTTTCTACATTTGTATTTTTTTTATTTTATTTTTATACACATTAAAGTCACATCTCCAACCTATTTCTCTTAATTTCCACTCATTTCTTAATTTTAGAAGAAAGCAAGAAACTAGTAACAAGGGTGTGGTAGAAATACCTAGTTCATAATTCATGCGTAATCCAGATGATGACGAACTCCTCTTTGGATAGGAAAGAATAACCTAAAAATAAGAACACACTAACAAAGGGGATCATTAGTAAGATAGTTGAGTGGACTGCCTAGCATGAGCCAACTCCAAGAAGCATATGCTTGCTAGGAGGTTGTCAATCCATTGTTGATAATAATCAAGTTGGAAATGATAAAGTAAGGTACGTACATAAGATAAATAAAATATAATACAAGAAGAAATTAGAATTATTATTAAATAAAATGACTAAATCTAGAAAAGTCTAGTTAATATTTATGCTAAAGTGGGTGGGATCTGGTTTAGAAAATCAAAAAAGGGTTTGTGAACAATTAGGAACATAGAAAGTTAGGTTTGGTTGTGGGTAAGGGGATAAAAATAACTTATTATTTTCTACCACAGTGACTGTCGATAGTTTGGTGAACCGTTAATGGTTTTGCTAACCATTATTGGTTGGGTATCCATCAATGGTTAGGGGTGACCATTAGTAGTTGTGCTAACCATCAATGATTTCTTATGTGTTTCTAAAGGTGATCCAAAAAATTATAGAATAGGTAGAAGGGCACACAAAGGTTCTATTGAGGATCTAGTGGAGAGGAAATAGGGCATAGATAGGTCTAATTAGGTCAAGGTGATCATAAATCTAAAATAATAATGCTAAAGTATTGATATAATTGTAGCTTGATAGTTGGTTGATGGTTGAAAACTGAAGCAATTTTTCTAGAGTAATGGTACTTTGGCCTCAAAAGCAATTTGATAGAGGTTTGGGTCTCTTTTGTTGATGTTGAGTTGTTAAAGGAAGATTTGATGATAAAATACTTAAATACCTATGTGCAAGAATATTTGATAGCTTAAACATGGATCCTCTTCACCTCCTACTCCCGTCCTTTTATAGGAAAAGAGAGATGGAGGATGGAAGATTCCCTAGAGGGTGAGGTTACTAATAATGATGCTTGGAAGTTTGTTAGCACCACATAAGGTGAATATATTAAATGGTGCCATACTATCTCATACATAGCTATTGATGTGTTAAGAAGTTGAGGAGGTGAGGACCTAACCATCAATGATCAGGTTAACCATTGATAGTTGGGCTAACTATCGATGGTTGAGTGCCAATGGTAAATTGGTCAAGGTGGGGGTTAAAAGGTTTGGTTAAATGTTGAGTTAGTAAGTTAATGAGTTATCTAACTAGGTGGTCAACTAAACTTAGGGTCTATTAAGGGTCTATAAAGGTTTGAGCCATTTTGATAACTAGAATTATCATGTGTAATTTTTTAAAGTCTATATTTTACCCCTTTTTGTTATGTGACTTTATTTTAACAAGCTAAAAAATAAAAATAGATTGTTGGTCAAAGGTCTATTTATCCTAAGTATGGGAGGAGGTGTTCCCCCTCAAACTAGGATTCAATGAGGTGAAATTGAAATTAAGTCAAGGTTTGATAAGTGGTATATGGTGAGTCACAAGGTGGTGATAAAAGTATGGTTGTGCATTTAAAACACAAATAATGTGCACAAAATATGACTAAGTATGATAGTCAAGATCATGTAAAGACTAAAGTTACCAATGTTGGTAAAAATAAGGTCAGTTTTAGAAGAACAAGTGATACGGTAACTGATCAACAACATTAATCATAGATAATCAAGGGACTCTATAAATATTTTAGACAATGTTGATGTTTTTATAGGTATCTAAAGTAGGAATTTCTCCCTTAAAAACATAAATGGTCTAGTCATTCACTAGGTGGTTCAAATTTTAAATAGTCAACATGGCAAAAAATGGTTAGTATGGTCAAAAAGACCAAAGCAAGGTCATCACAAAACATCTAAATAATTTAGGTCAAAATGGCCAATGTCAAGGTGGACATAATCAAATGGGTGGTCAGAGAAGGGTAATCTTTGATAGTTCAAGTTCTAGTTTAAGTGAGATTAGGTGATCTCTAAAGTTTAGCACCTAGGTGGGGTGATTAAAAAATAAAAAATGTGGGGAATAGGGTCGACCATCAATGGTCAGGTGAAAACCCTAAATATCTAAGGCATAAAAATTTAAAATTAAAAAATCATTTTTACCCTTTTGATAAATTGAGCTTCATGATTTACACTCCAGTATTTTGTGTGTTTTAGTGTTTTGCTACAAGTGGACTGAGCATGTTGAGGTGGAGTTTGGTGAGTTGTTGAGCTTGTGTGTTCGAGGTGATTAAGTATTGAGTAGATAGAGGGTGGATGAGGATGTGGTTGAGAAATTGGATGCGATATTTAACCTCATCAATGATCATGAAATGATTTTAGGGATATTTGTAAATTGATAGGTGGTTAAATTTATTTGTTAAATAGTTGTATTGAGTAGGTTTGAATCAGTTGGATAGGGTTTTGTGATTGTGCTAGTTTTAGGTTTTTTGTGAAATTAGTCAAAGTAGTGGGTGAATTTGAGATTTTAAGGGTGTGTTGGGTTAGTAATTGGTTATAGGATAGTGTTAGGTAGTTTAAATTTTGGATTTAGGTGTATGGTAGAGGTTTTAGGTGGCTAGGGTTTGAGGGTTTCACCATCAGTGGTCTCTCACAGTGATCATCAGTGGTTTAACCTGACCACTGATGGTCAAAAACTAGGGTAACAAAATCCTAAAGGACCATCGATGGTTCAATGAACCATCCATGGTTGAAGGGTTTGGGAGCTGGTGATTTAAAAAGTGGTAGAAAATGAATTGTTTGAAATGTTTGGAAAATGGTGTTTTTTTAAAATGAAAATATGAATTAGGTAAATGATGTTAAATCAAATGTTTATTGAAAGTGGTATTTAAAAAAGGGGTTGATGTTGTTTTAAATTAAGAGTGTGGATTCATGGTGATGTAGGCAAAGTGTCCAGTAGGAATAGAGTTAGTTTTTAGTTTTTTAGGATAATTAGAGTATTGATAGAAATGTTATATGTTGGCATGGTAGGTTAGGGTAAGTGTTGTTTGATGTCTAGAGGTAATGTGGTAGATGTAATTGGTTAGTTTGGAATGTGTTTAAAAAATTAGGTGTAGGTTGGTACTAATCACGATTTGGAAAACTAAATGTGTGTGCTAATGTGATCATTTTGTAGGCACATGACCAAATCCAGATGAGGGATCAAGTCCCTAAGATCTTTGAAGAGGTTTGTGATGTGATGGATACTAATGAGTGGAGGCATATGGAGGAGGTTAGCCTAGGGTCCATGAGACACTATCATCACCTGTTGTGATTGTGGCTATGATTATGGCCCTCATCAAGAGATGGGACCTAACCATGAACACATTTTTGTTGCCAACTTGGGAGATGACCATCCTCCTAGAGGATATGGTCAGGATTGCATAGTTACCCATTTGAGGGGAGTTAATTTATCATATAGAGAGTGAGGAGAGGGACTATCACATGGATTTGATATATGGAGTGGATCAGGTCCATGCTTGGTATCATTCAAGTCATTTCAGCTATGGGCCACTATACCAAAGGGCTATAGGGGATCGATGTTTGCTAATGATGATGATGGAAGTGTCTTATTTTACACTACCTAATTTAAGCAGTGGCCAATTCCCTTATCTATTAGTAGGAGTATTGGTGGAGATATTGATGGAGAGGACTATGTTTAGATGGGCACTAGTGCTTTTGGTCCATATTTATAAGGAGCTCTAGGTATTCAAAGCACATATATGTTATGGGATCAATGTTGGGTTCATGCTCCATTGTTGGGCATATAAGCACATTCAAGTGTTGAGACCTTTGGGGCTACCATGGGGTGGCTATGCTTTAATAGACAATAGAGTTGGTTTCCTATGATGGAGAGGAAATTATGCATTGATACGGGTAGGTGGTGGTGTCGGAGACATTGATTGGTTTTAATATTCCTTGGAGGGTCTAGTTATTGGTGACATGGTCTAGAAGCCCTATGTGGGCTAGCCTATGTGGGCCCAATACAACTATCACACTTTATCACTACAAAGCTGGAGATGGATATATGGGAGATAGGATGGTGAGATCAAACTCATCCCATTCAACTGAGTTTAGAGGTAGTTTGGCCTCATGCAGGGGATTCCACTAGATTTTTTTAGTTACCAGAGAGAGGATGTAGATTTTTTACTCCCAAAGTTTCAGCCATATGATGTTGTTTTGGATCATGAGGAGCTACTAGCTAGAGCAGTGATAGATGATGCTAGTGTGGTGGATGGATATGTTATGTGGTGTCAGGGTTTATATGTAGTAATTGACTTTGGATGAGGTGGTGGGGGTCAACATCCCATGGATGTGGATCCATTAGGGGCACCTATATAGGGTGGTGGTCAAGATGGGTAGGCACAGGTAATACTTAAAGTGGCACAAGCCTAGATCATAGGATTATAAGGATAGGTGGCTACATTACAGGGCCATATTATCATCTTATAGGGTTAAGGGGTGACACTGATAGTAGAGAAATATCAGGTAAGGATCTCTCTTAGGTTAGTGACTCAGGAGAGAGATTCACTAAGGTAGAGGTTAGGAATGACAACAACACCAGTAGGGGTACCTATAAGAGGACCTAATACAATTATTATGACATAGTACTTAGCCACCATTGAGGAGTTAATATATTATGAGGTGATAGTACTAGCATAGTTACCATTAGAGCTTTGATATGGAGAGTATAAGGCTAGTTTAGTAGGTGGTCTGACTATAGATACTCCAAGATAGTGGGCCTCCATAGTGGGTCAAGTAGGTATGTCAGGGGGGCTAGCACCATGTGGTAGTGCGGGTGGAGGAGTAAGTGGTAGTGGTGCCCTAAGGGCTTGACATATGATGTATATGATTATATGTTTTTTATACTGACCTGCATGCCAATGATGCAAGATGTATATGAGAGAGTGATTGATACATTATTACATGTATTGTTATATGATGGATGTGATGTATTTTGTGATGTTTTGTGATGATATATATGGTTTACATTCATGTTGTCATGTTTTGTTATGATTAATATTTTGGCATGTATGTTTATGTTTTGATATGATGTTTATGCTCATGTTATGGTTCATGGTTTCATATCATATGATGTTATGATGATGGTGATTTTATTTATAGTTCTACTGATGTGATTTCATGATTTGATGTTATGGGATAAATTTTTGTGATGTTATGGTACATGGAGGATAGATGATGTTATAGTCCATGATGTTTTGATCATTGATAGATATATGTTTTATGTTCAGGGATATAGTTCACAATGTTGTATTTAACATTGATGTTTGTTGTTTATGATCATGTAGATTTAACATGATTATGGTTAAGGATGTGATGAAAATACATAAAGTAAATTAGATAACAAACTAAATATAGGAAAAAGAAATGAGAATCATGAGACGCATGTATACATGAACCAATGATGAAAGATAAGAAAAGAAAGGTAATGCCTTTTCATTAATAAGGATCTAAAGAACCCAAATTTAGATTAACTTAAGGAAACTAAGCCTTTTTAATGCTTCACTTTAACATGCTTAGGTTGATAAACAGGTGTCTTGATCATAATAGTGTCAAGTAAGTTCAAAATCCCTTGATTAAAAAGATGGTATAAAGGGGAGGTAAGTAATAGGTGAAATCTAAATGGCTGGATAGGTAAGGTAACCTTATGTGGGTTATTTTTCCCCTTCTATAGGATACCTAAAAACAAAACTAGAAAATTCCATGTCTTAATACTAGGTGTAGATTGATCGATGCGGGAAGTCTACTAATGCTAGATATGAAAGTTGGTTGCAACTTTCTTAGAATAGCTTATTTTGTATTGATATAAGGCCTACTTATTATTTCTTTTATTTTGATAGTTTTTGAAGTTGATCGATGTGGGAAGCTTCAAAATGATTGATTTTGACTCATTTGACTTAGCCATCCTTCAAGGGAGTGGTTTAAGATTGGGCTTGTATGTTTGGTAGCTATCCTTCAAGGAAGCATTCTATCTTTTAAGCAATTTAGAAGATTTTGGATAGATGTCCTTCAAGGGAGAATTATTAAATGTTATAAATGTATGACACAAATGATATTTGTGATAGGACCGAAACTCCCCAAAGCTCTGACACAACTTGTCAGAATTAAGAGCACACATGATTACCAATGTATAAGCAATTAAACATGTAGAATAACCAAAAGAACAAATAACTATCAATGAGAAAACAAACAGAATATGAGAGGCAACACACAATTGTATTTAACTCATTGCAAAGGAAATTACAATAAAGAGATCACACTCTTCTTCCACCTCTGTGAGGCTTCCTCCTCAAGGGCTCCAAGTAATCTTCCCACCTAAGTAATCTTCTCTCATAGGTCACAACTAACAACTTACACAAGTTGTTGTTCACCTCATTGTACATCCAGTACAATCGAGTACAAATCGGTACTCCAAGTAGATCTCACCATGATCCTGATGATGTATTACTGTCACCTTGGATCCTGCTTCCCCACCTATCTCTGTTTGACCCTCGCATACACACATCCCTGCAGACCAACCTAATCTTACGTATCACATGTAGATCTCCTCCACGATACTACAACACCATGCATATCAAACTTGATCTTACATACATGGGGAATCCTACTTGATTCCACCATGGGAAGAACTCTCCAAGCTCTACATGGCTCTTCTACAAATTCTCCACTTAACAATACAGCCAATGAGTCTATTATATAGATCTCATGCATACACTGATTAGACTTGCGGCTCAAGACTTCAAACTCATCTTCATCATGCAAATTGCTCGTTCACTTAACTGACTGTTCGTCAACAGCAGTTCTAAAACCGCACAAGCGACTGATGTCAGTCCCTGCCTTCTTGGAGGTGACCGACAATGGCTGATCTTTTGTCGATGTCAGTTTCCTTCTGCAACCCCTGACCAACATCAATTTTGGCCTATCGACGCCGGTGACTGTCAAGCATAGAAAACCTCCTATTTGCCTTAAGGTGTAGCTTTTAGCTCCACACCCTAACAATCTCCCACTTGGAGATAAATAGTTGCACCTGTACCTAAACTAGTACTCTATCTAATCTGCATCTTGACTTGTATTTCTCTTCAAGCTCCCTCTTGAAGACAACCCACCACACTCCTTGTGGTGTTAATCTTGTGCCTGACTTTCTTCATTCTCAGCGTACCTTCTTCTACCATTGTTATACTCCCACTCAAATAGCAACCTCTATGAGTAACCTGTAATCAACAACACTTAACAAATCTGGCCCATCTGTTAGTCAAACTCACTCTGAGAATGTCCAACCTCGCTCTGATACCAATTATAGGGGAATCCAAGAACAAACACACCTGTTTTGATCCCACTTGTTAGGATCTTGCTCTTCAAAAGGAGCATAATATGATTACCAAACCTTAGCAATTAAACATGCAGAAATAACCAGAAACACAAGTAACTAGAATTCACCAATAGCATAGAATATGAGAGACAATACACTATCTTGTATTAACACTTTACAGAAAAGAATACAATAAAGAGCCGCCACACTCTTCCACCTTACAGAGGCTTCCCACACCTCAAGTGTATAGTAATTCTTCTTCAACACTCTCCTACCAAAAAATGGTCCCAACAACCAACTCACACACAGAATTGGTGTTCACCTCTCCAACTAGTCAGTAATAACCCTGCCAGTACACCAAGCACTCTATAGTACTTCAAGTTGATATCCCATGAACCTGCAACCTGCAAATCAATAGACCATACTCACACATGTAGATCTCTTATGAGCTTGCAACAACCTACAACTCAATGATCTTATGATGGAAGGAACTTCCTTGCCTTCCTTATCAGCTCATACATTACAATACATGCCAATGGGTCTATAAATAGATCCCAAACTTAAACAATAACTTAGACTCTTAATTTAGATAATTATCCATGCAGCTCAAGACTCTAACTAGCCTTTACATGCAAACACTTCATTCACCTAACTAACTGTTCATGCAACGAATAGTTCTGGAACACACAAGCGACCGACGTCGATCCCTGCTTGCCTGGTGCTACCGACGTCGGCCAACTTCCTGCCGTCACTGATTGCCTTTTGTACTGGTCACGATCGATGTCGATCATGATGCCGATGCTGGTGCTTATCAACCTTTAGCAACCTCCTTTTCTTTGTCTACAACAAGTTAAAGCTTTTAGCTCTACACCCTAACAATCTCCCACTTGGAGATAAATAGCTGCAACCTATACCTATACCTGTACTCTATCTAGTTTGTTCCCTTGGCTTTGTATCCCTCCTCAAGATCACTCTTGAAGACCAACCACCACACACCTTGTGATGCAACTCATGTCATCCAAATCACCTGCCATATCCACATCTACAAACTATGTAGAAAAATAAATTGAACCTGCATAGCATGTGCACCTGCTGCTAGTCCCTCTAAGAATCCACTAAACTACCCTCCAGTACTTCTCTCCCGAATTGGCTCCTAACTTGTGACAACTCCCACTGCTTGGGAAAACTCAAGTTTAGTACATACCATGCACTTAACCTCATTATGTGAATCAAGAACCTATTCTATGAACTGTCCAACCATCGGCGTGCTAATCGGTCTCACACAATCATCCTGAAACAAAGTCAACATGTGACCTTCCATGTCTCTAGAACACACTCATGCCAAAGAATCTTGCTGCTTCTAGATTCCTCATGACATCCCTCTAAACTAGCTTTACCTTTAGTTCAGCAATACCTGTATATGTAACCCTGCAATAAGCACATCATACAGTAATAGGATAATGTAGCTAATATTATCTAACCTGGTAAAGAGAAACACAATGATCAAACCTCCATTGCCCTACAGCTTATACAAGACCATACACCCTGATCTTCTGTCTCACATATCCATTTCCGCTCTTCTTCATCCTAAACATCCATTCGTCTCTCAGTGCTTACTTCCAGCTGGTAACTCCATCTAAAACACCTATTTGGTTCTCCTCTAAGGAATCACATCCTCCATCCATGCCAAGCTCCCACTGTATCCTGGATCTACCTGTTCTGCTTCTTTAATAACTTCCTAGTTTTATACCATAAGTGAGCAACAAGTAGTGTAAAGAAGGGAAATGACAAATTTAAGAACTTACTTACACCTTCAGTTCTCAATATTGGTGCTTGAGACTACTTGACAGCTTGTTATCCACCCAAAATTCATCTCAGTGACCGATGCCAGTCACATCTCAGTCTACACCCGACTGATGTCGATTCCCTGTGACTACCTCCTTGCCGATGTTGGTTCCCCCTGGCCGATGTCAGTAGTTATCTGCCCTGAGTCACCGACGTCAGTCTACACATAGCTGACGCCGGTCCCTATCTGAACGCTGATCCTAATTTTCCTATCGACGTTGGTCTCTGTGTTTTTCTAGTGAGAACTAACTTTTTTCTCGTGAGCTCTTTTTAGATCAAATCCTTGTCTAAATCACCCTTGCTCTGCTCAAAATTCTTCTACCCCTTGTGTTGAACTCTGTCTGTCACCTTCTCCTTGAAAACCAAGGCTTTCCTATTTTTGTCACTAACATTGGATTCCTCAAAAATTGTCACCTTCTTCTTCTGCATACAAAAATCACGATCCATGCCTTCCAAATCTGAAAGCATACCTTTGACTCAAGAACATGCATCTCTTTCTTATTCATGTGACCAAGCCTATTAAGCCACATCTTCGAATCTATAGCTTAAGTAGATAACCCAGAAAGAGAATCAATAATACAAGTAGATAGATAAAGCATACCTACTTTCTTACCTCTAGCTACAACAAGTGCACTCTTGGTAACCTTCCAAGAGTCCGCTGTGAGAGTTACTGTGCAACCCTCATCACCCAAACTTCTAACAAAAATCAAATTCTACTCCAGAACTGGGACATGCATGACCTCCTTTAACACCCATGTGTTACCTGTCTGTAATTTCAGCTTCACTTTCCCTTTGCCAATCATCTGACAAGGCTTACCATCCCCTACACAAATTTCTCCAAAGTCTCCTTGGACATACTCATGAAAAAATTCCCTATGTGGGGATGCATGAAAAGAGGCACCAGAATCTAAAACCCAAGATTCTACTTTATCCAAAGAACATACCAGAGCATCCTATGCAATGTAATCTGCAGCATCTGCTTCTTCTTCATGTCCTTCATGTTGATCTTCACTTGATCTGCAATCTCTCTTTAAGTGCCCTTGCTTTCCACATTTCTAGCAGGTTATTCTGCCATACCTGGACTTGGATCTCTTGCCTATCTTAGACCTTGATCTCCCACACTCTATCTTCTCTCTTTGCCTTCCTCTACCTTCAACACTCAAAGCATTTCTTGATGATTCACCTGTGCTTTTCCTGTGTATCTCTTCATTCAAGATCACACTCACAACATCATCCACTTTTAAGACTTTTAAAGCAGACACAATATTAGAAACTGCCATTACCAAACAAGAGCACACATGATTACCAATGTATAAGCAATTAAACATGCAGAATAACTAGAAGAATAAATAACTATCAATGAGAAAACACAGAGAATATGAGAGGCAACACACAATTGTATTCAACTCATTGCAAAGGAAATTACAATAAAGAGATCACACTCTTCTTCCACCTCTGTGAGGCTTCCTCCTCAAGGGCTCCAAGTAATCTTCCCACCTGAGTAATCTTCTCTCATAGGTCATAACTAACAACTTACATAAGCTGTTGTTCACCTCATTGTACATCCAGTACAACCGAGTACGAACCAGTACTCCAAGTAGATCTCACCATGATCCTGATGATGTATTATTGTCACCTTGGATCCTGCTTCCCTGCCGATCTCTATTTGACCCTCGCATACACACATCCCTGTAGACCAACCTGATCTTACTTATCACATGTAGATCTCCTCCATGATACTGCAACACCCTGCATATCAAACCTAATCTTACATACATGAGGAATCCTACTTGATTCCACCATGGGAAGAACTCTCCAAGATCTACATGGCTCTTCTGCAAATTCTCCACTTAACAATATAGCCAATGAGTCTATTATATATATCTCATGCATACACTGATTAGACTTCTAGCTCAAGACTTTGAACTCATCTTCATCATGCAAACTACCTGTTCACTTAACTGACTGTTCATCAACAGCAGTTTTAGAACTACATAGGCAACCGACATTGGTCCCTACCTTCCTGGAGATGACCGATGCCGGCCGATCTTCTATCGATGTCAGTTTCCTTTTGCGTCCCCTGACCGACGTCGGTTTTGGCCTGCCGACACTGGCGATTGTCAAGCATAGAAAACCTCTTGTTTGCCTTAAGGTGTAGCTTTTAGTTCCACACCCTAACAATCTCCCACTTGGAGATAAATAGCTGCACCTGTACCTAAACCAGTACTCTATCTAATCTACATCCTGACTTGTATTCCTCTTCAAGCTCCCTCTTGAAGACAACCCACCACACTCCTTGTGGTGTTAATCCTGTGCCTAACTTTCTTCATTCTCAGCGTACCTTCTTCTGCCATTGCTATACTCCCACTCAAATAACAACCCCTGTGAGTAACCTGTAATCAACAACACTTAACAGATCTAGCCTATTTATTAGTCAAACTCACTCTGAGAATGTCTAACCTCGCTCTGATACCATTTGATAGGACCGAAACTCCCCAAATCTCTAACACAACTTGTCATAATAAAGAGCACACATGATTACCAATGTATAAGTAATTAAATATGCGAAATAACTAGAAGAACAAATAACTATCAATGAGAAAACACACAGAATATGAGAGGCAACACACAATTGTATTCAACTCATTGCAAAGGAAATTACAATAAAGAGATCACACTCTTCTTCCACCTCTGTGAGGCTTCCTCCTCAAGGGCTCCAAGTAATCTTCCCACCTAAGTAATCTTCTCTCATAGGTCACAACTAACAACTTACAAAAGTTGTTGTTCACCTCATTGTACATCCAGTACAACTGAGTACAAACTGGTACTCCAAGTAGATCTCACCATGATCCTGATGATGTATTGTTGTCACCTTGGATCCTACTTCCCCGTCGATCTCTATTTGACCCTCGCATGCACACATCCCTGCAGACCAACCTGATCTTACTTATCACATGTAGATCTCTTCCATGATACTACAACACCCTACATATCAAACTTGATCTTACATACATGGGGAATCCTACTTGATTCCACCATGGGAAGAACTCTCCAAGCTCTACATGGCTCTTCTACAAATTCTCCACTTAACAATATAGCTAATGATTCTATTATATAGATCTCATGCATACACTGATTAGACTTGTGGCTCAAGACTTCAAACTCATCTTCATCATGCAAACTGCTCGTTCACTTAATTGATTGTTCGTCAACAGCAGTTCTAGAACCGCACAAGCGATCGACATCGGTCCCTGCCTTCCTGGAGGTGACCGACGCTGGCCGATCTTCTGCCGATGTCATTTTCCTTCTGCATCCCCTGACCGACATCAATTTTGGCCTATCGATGCTAGTGACTATCAAGCATAGAAAACCTCCTGTTTGCCTTAAGGTGTAGCTTTTAGCTCCACACCCTAACAATTTGTTTTGGATTTTAAGGTTTTTAGACATGGATAAGTCTAATTAGGTTTAGAGAATTACCTTTATGAGGGAAAAACTTCTAGCACAAGAGGTTAATGATAGGTCAAAGGAATGGTTTGAGGAAAAAATGATAATTGGATTCCATCTTGTTAGAGATGAAAAGTATCCATGAGAACCATACAATGAGTAGAGCCATTATACCCATATTTAGGATTAGGCTATAAATGTGATAAATAATCACATGGTTTTATGTTGTAATCAGTTGTCCTCAAAGGGAGAGGAATAGGTAGGTGAAGGTGAAAATCTTGTAAACCAAGGGACAAGCTTAAGTTAGATCGTAAAAGTGAGTTCAATCTTTCTTTAATAAAAGAAAGGACATAGATGTGAAGCATTGAGAGGCTTAGGTTCTAGTTTTCCTTTGAGAGAGGACAAATGATAAGCTCTTGATCCATACTCATGAGTGATGATGTAGGGTCCAAGATAATTAAAATCAAATTTTCCTCTTTTGCTTTTCTCCATGTTGGTGACATGCTAATTTTTGTTTAAGATGATGTCTCTAATATTTAATTCTTGCTCTTTTAAATTTTTGTTTTAGGTGCATTTAATTTGCTCTTGATAGATGTAAATATGGTTAAGTGTCGTGAGGTCATGTTCATCAAGTACCTCAAGTTATGCTAGTCATTCTTGATGACAGTCACTCTCAAAAATGATCTCTTACAAATATATGTGAAGAGAAGGAATCTGAACTTTGAGAAGCAAAATTACCTCTGCTCTAAAGACTAGATAAAAAGGGGTAGCACCTATAAAGGTTTGAATGTTGGTATGATAGGCCCATAAAGTAAAGGGGATGTACAAGTATCAATTCTGACCTAAAGCACTGACTACTTTGGTCAACACTTTATTAAGTATTTTATTAGAAGCTTCTACTTAGCCATTTGTTTATGGATGGTAAGGTGAGGAAAAACTTAACTTAATACCAAATGTGTCATAAAGACCTTAGACTTTCTTATTCTTGAAATATTTACCATTATCTATGATGATCTTATGGGAAACATTGAAATGATAGATGATGTGATGGTTGATGAAGTTGATAATTTTCTCAACTTTGGTTAAGATGAAAGGAATGGCTTCCACCCACTTGATGAAATATTCAGTGGTGGTAATGATGGATTGGTGATGTTGTGATGAATGAGGGTTGATTTTCGTAATGATATCTAGGCCCCATTATGAGAATAGCCAAAAGTCTTTGGATAATTGAAGGTTATGGTAAGTGCATGCTGTAAATTAGCATGTTGTTAGAATTTGAAAAACTTATTTACATAATCAAAATAGTCTTGGTTAAGGTTAGGCTAATAATATCAAAGGTGAAGGATGCATTTAGCAACAACTAAACCACTAAAATGTCCCCCATAGATTCTATCATGCGTCTCCTTAATGGCATGGGAAGCTTCATGATTATGAAAGAAATAGAGAAGGAGGTTGTTAAATCCATGTTTGTAAAATATTTCCCCTAGTATGGTGTAATGAGAGGTACCTTGAATAAAATCTCTTCAGGCCTTTTGAGAGAGGTTGGGAGGAATGATATCGAGGTTGAGGTAATCAAATGTTTGTTCATACCAAATGTTTGATGGAGAAATGTATACAATACAAATGGTAGGAAGGTTAGAATGGATATAATATGGGGTGACAAAGTGATGAATGTTAACAAAAAGTTTAGAGTTAGGAGGTTGAGATGGAATTTGGGAAGCTAGAGAAGCCATTGTATCCATGAACTTATTAGTAGATCATGGAACTGATTGGATAAAATAATGCTTAAATGATGTTAAGAGTACATTTACAAGCTATTTGTACTTTATTAAGATGTAATTTTTACATTGGTAAGATCCATTTTCCTAGTTAAATATAATTTGGTAATCATCAAAGATGTTGATGGTCTTGACTCCCAAGGCTAGAGCAATTTAAAGATCTATAACTAGGGCTTTGTATTCAACCACATTGTTGGTATACTCAAAGTCAAGTTTGAAGGAGAGGCGAAGAGTTTGCCATTGAGGGGAATGAGAATAAATATGACACCCCCACCATGTTGGCATTTAGATCCATCAAAAAACATGGTCATTTGGTAGGTAGGGTCCTTATGAGAAAGAGTCATGATAGCCTCATATGTAAATGCAAGAGGAAGAGGTTGGTTGTCAAGTAGAGGAGCTTCAACCAATTTGTCAACAATGACTTGCCCTTTAATCAACTTTTACTAGAGGAACTCAAGATCAAACTCAACTACGAGCATGAGCCACTTAGCCATATGATGGTCTTGGTATGGTTTAGAGTGCATATACTTGAGTGGGTCAGTGTTAGTGATAATGTAAGTTTTGTGATTAAGAAGGTAATGGCAAAGTTTAAAGCTACAAAGATGATGGTGAGGCAAAGTCTTAAGATGGGATACTGAGTCTCATACTCTATAATCATTTAAATTATGTAGTAGATAACTTTTTCTTTGTTTTGTTCATCTTGGTGAGCAAGCATTGCTCTTAGGGAATAGTTAGTGGTAGAGATGTAAAGGTATAAGGGTTGATCAGAGAAAGAAGATATTCTTTGAGTAAATTAAAAACTTGTTGATAGTCTTTAGTTCACGTAAAGGAGGTATCTTTCTTAAGGAGATGGTAAAAAGGTTGACATCTATATCATAATTGATAGATGAAATGCCAGATTGATTAGAGTTTCCCCTACAAGTTGTGGAGTTGCTTAAGATGGGTAGGAGGTGGCATTTCCAAAATTGCTTTGACTTTGGTAGGGTCCACTTCAATTCATCAAGGGGATATAAATAAGTCAAGGAGATTTCCAAAAAGGACCCCAAAGATACATTTCTTAGGGTAAAGTCTAACATGGAAATGGATGAGGCATTCAAAGATGATTTTGAGAACATCAACATGATCCTTATGATATTTAGATTTCCCAAAGAGATTGTCCACATAGTCCTCTATGATTTTATGGATGAGGTAATGAAAAATATAGGTCATGGCTCACTGATAGGTCATGTCAGTATTTTTTAAACTAAAAAGCATGACTCTATAGTAGAAGGTTCCCTATGGGGTGATGAAAGAGGTCTTATGTTGATATTTGGGGGAAATCAAGATCTAATTATATCTTGATAAACCATCCGTGAGAGATAACATCTCATGGCTAGCTATAAGATCAATGAGTTGGTCAATGTTAGGCAAAGGAAAGTCATCCTTTACACAAGCAAGGTTAAGGTCATGAAAGTCGATACAAAGGTGAAGTCCCCTTATAGTTTTGGTTATGGGAATGATGTTAGAAACCCATTATGGATAATCAATGGGTTGGATGAAGTCAATAGATACGAGGTATTGAAGTTCCTCTTTGACTAAGAGGGCAATGAGGGGTACATTTGGCAAAGCTTTTGCTAAACATGCTTAGCGTCAGGATGGGAGACAATGTTATGGAGAGCAATATAAGGGTCAATCCTAGGCATATCCTAATAAGGCCAAGAAAATGTTATGCTTTGGTTGAGAAGGAAGGAAGGGTAATCCTATTATTTTGTGGAGTTCAAGAATTGCCTGATCTTGATGATGTGGGGGTTATCTTGAGTACCTAAGTTGACATCAATGGTAGATTCATTTAACATAGTTTGCTTCTTAGGAGGAAGAGATTTATGGATAGAAGATTCCCCCACAATGAGGTAGGTGAGAATGGAATCATCATCTTGATGTTGGATGGTGTTGATGGTAGGAGAATCCTTTTCTACCATTTTAGGATGGATGAGAGGAAGGGTTTTAGTTTGGCCATGCTTTTGATATGTCGGGGGGCCAAACTAATAGTATTGATCCCAAAAAAAAGTTAGATGGGATGATATTAGAGTCCTCAGACTTCAAGGGAGATGGGGTTGGTGAGGATGGGACATCTTCATCAATGGTGGCATTGGGTTTTGATGAGGTGGGTTCTTCAGATGGTATGAACCCAAGGCCAAATAACTCTCAAGGTTTTTAAGTTTTGATTATGGGTAGCTCATGAGGTCCTTGTTCATAAATTCTAAGGCCAAACCCCTTCTAATTACATTGGTAAAGGTAAGCTTTGGCAAATGCGAGTTTATTGAGATATGAAAAGTCAAAGGTGAATGGTTGGATATGAGGGGTAATAGTGGTAGCAATAAGTGGATGGTTGATTCCTCCATAGATTAAGTTGGTTTGATGATTTGATGGTTTAAAAATGATGATGGTTCTAATGTTAGGGTCATAACTAGGATCATGGGTGAAGTTCCCATACTCTTGAGGAGTAGGGAAAGCATCCAAGGCTAGAAGATGGTATTCTCCAAGTGAGAGACATTGGAATGTTGGTTCCAAGGGGTCTTTTATAGGGATCTATGAAGAAGAGATGGATGAGCTTGTTAAAGCTTCAACAACTATCGGGGTGGAGTTATTGGTAGTTTTTGGTGAGTTAGATGATCAAGGGAGAAGAACATCATTAGGTCGATACATCATATTATAAGATGCAAAGGGAATAGGGTCAATTGGTATGGTAATGACATGACATTCAAGCCCAAATTTGATGCAACAATGCAGAGTGGATGGCATGTAACTCATAGCATAGATCCAAGGGTGTCCAAGTAAAACATTATATTAGAACTCACCCTATACAACGTAAAAGCTTTTTAGAATGGTATGAGGTCCTAAATGAATATGAAGAACAATATTTCCCAAGGCAGTGCCCATGGTGTCATTGAAATAGAAAAAAACTACTACAATTTTAGACATGATGTTCTTGGGCAAGTCAAGTTGGTCATAGGCATGGGAGGAGATAATGTTGATGTTATCCCCTCCATCAATCATCACAATCTTGATGTGGGTTTGGTTGATGTATGATGTGATAAAGAGGGGAGGGTTAGGATCCTCAAAATGTGTATTAGGTATTTCTAAATCCTTAAAGGTGACTAGGGTGGAAATTCTAAGGGCTCTAACAAAGGATGCTAGAGGTTAAGGATCTTTAGTTTGAACCTCTATGGATTACAGAATCTCTATCAATGTTTGATGGTGAGGATGTGAGGTGTTGATTAGTTTGTATAAGCTCATCTTCACTAGATTTTGGTGAAGTTGTTTCAAGACTACATGCTGAATGTATTAGGAAGGGTTGGAAGGGGAGGCGCCCAAGATGGATACTTTGGGTTTAGGTAATGGTGAAGGTGAAGGTGTCTTGGTTTAGTTGGAAGGTTGAGGGGTTAAAGTGTGTGTCCATGGTATGGACACTTTTTCTTTTCCCTTATCTTGCTATTGGGCCTGAGATTAGGTAACCATATGAATGGTGTGGATAAGAAGAAGTGTTGGTTTGGGCCACTACTTTGATTCCTCCTCAGTCTCAGGTGAGAGTGGGGGAGTAGGTAAATGTTGGATGGTTTGAGTTGCTGGTTGGGTAGGTTGAAGGTTTAAAGGAGGTTCATTTGATAATAGATCATCCTCATCTAAAAGGTTATGGACACGTGTTTGGAGATCTTTACATTTCTCTATATCATGTCTTAGTGTCCTATGGTATAGGTAAATCAAATTGTCATTGAACCATGTTGGTTTAAGATGTGAAGGTTCAAAATTTTTAATGGGTGGTAGGGTTATAGATGAGGTTTGTAATAACCTTTGCAGAATGGTGGAATAAGATTTGACCAAAGGTGTTGAGGGTATTGGGTTGTTATCTTTATGAGTGAGAAACTTATTAGGAGTAGGATTTACCATGGAAATTGGAGGTGATTATTTAGTTTTGGTGGGTGGTTTTGGTTGGGATTGTTTGGTTATGGTTGGTTTGGAGGTGGAAGATTGAGAGATGGAGAGCGAAGGTTTAGTGATTGGTGGGAAGGTAGAGGTCTCTAATTTAGTTAATAATTATGGTTATTTTGTTATTTTGGTGGAGGTACGTGTGGGTAGAATAAAAAGAGAAGGCTTCCTAGAGGAGGAATAGGTAACAGGAATAGTAGATGGATGAGGTCCTAAATTTGAAATTAAAAGGGAAAGGGGTGGTATGGGTCTATTTTTAGATGGTTTGGGTGGTTCCACATTTTGGATAGGTTTATCCAAATTCTTCTTTGGTGGACTTGATGGGGTTAAGTTCAACTTTAAATATGGATGAGCCAAGCTAGGGGTAGGAAGTATACCTAGGTTCTTGATGGGTTTGGTTAAAGAGGTGTAGGGTGATTTAGCAAGTTTAGATTGAGGTGGGTTGGATGGTTCTCTTATGGTTTTGGAGGAAGAAGTATCTAAATATGGGGTTGAGGTAATGATAGGTTTGAGGGTAGAGTTAAGTGAGGAGGAGAAACCTCAGCATCTGAAGTATACTCCATAGAGGAGGAAGAGGATGAGTAACGTGGTCCTTGGTTGCTTTGATTTCTCAACTATTATCTAGTAAAGACCATGTGAGAAAATAAGAAATGAATGATAAAAACTCACACCTCAAACAAAAATCAAGCAAAAGAAAATAATTCAAGGCAATCCAAACATACACTAAAAGAGAATTTAAACTTAGGATTCTTTTTAGATCACTTTTGGCTTATGCTTTAGAAAGTGTGAAGAAGAAATTTGGATTGTAGATTAGGTACTAAAGAGGAAATATAAAGTTGGTTTTAGGTTGTGTTTAGGTGCTTAAGAGAGAAATCTGTATTGTTATTCAGTACATGGCTTGGTACTGGGGCCTACCCCCTCACATCACACACCACAGTGATAAGGTTATTTGGTGCTTAGCCAAGATATAGTAAATTTTAGAGTTTATACTCAACCAGAGAGCTAAGTTTGTTCTCCCCTTGGTAATGACCTCTAATTAAGATTGTTGGGAAAGGGTAAGGTTTACTGCTAGGTGATGAAATCCTAGTCAGGCCTTGTCTCAAGTTTGTTTTGATGTGTTGATTGATTATGTTAGTTAGATATGTGTGTGATAAAAAGAGTGAAAGCTATGATTAATTAATTTGAATTTAAGTTATCTAGATGAACTAAAACAAGAAAATAATCAATGTAATGCAATGTTTATTTTATGCCAAAAGAAATTTTAGATTTCATTTGATGAGCATAGAATAAAGAAAGAAATAAAGGGGCACCTAGATGATGTTAGGGTCCCACTAGGCATACCAAAATGTTTCTCTTAATTTCTACTCATTCTTAATTTTGGAAGAAGGTAAGAAACTAGTAATAAGGGTGTGGTAGAAATACCTAGTTAGTAGTGTGCATGTAATCTAGATGATGATGAACTCTTCTTTGCCAGGATGAAATAACCTAAAAATAAGAACACACTAAAAAAGGGGATCATTATCAAGATAGTTGAGTGGACTACCTAGCGTGAGCTAGATCCAAGAAGCATATGCTTGTTAGGAGGTTGTCAATCCATTGTTGATAATAATCAAGTTGGAAATGATAAAGTAAGGTACTTGCATAAGATAAATGAAATACAATACAAGAATAAAGTAGAATGTTTGTTAAATAAAATGACTAAATATAGCAAAAGCTGGTCAATACTTATGCTAAATTGGGTGGGATTTGGTTCAGAAAATTAGAAAAGGGTCTATGAATAGGTAGGAACATAGAAAGTTAGGTTTGGTTGGGGGTAAGGGGCTGAAAATAACTTGCTATTATTTTCTACCATAGTGACCATCAGTGGTTGGGTGAACTATCAATTATTGGGATGACCATCATTAGTTGGGTAACCATCAATGGTTGGGGGTGACTATCAGTGGTTGTGCTAATCATTAGCGATTCCCTGTGTGTTTCTAAAGGTGATCAAAAAATAATTATAGAATAGGTAGAAGGGTAGACAAAGTTTATATTGAGGATTTGGTGGAGAGGAAATAGGGTGTAGATAGGTTTGTTCAAGTCAAGTAGGTCAAAAATCCAAAATAACAATGCTAAAGTACCAATAGACTTGTAGCTTGCTAGTTGGTTGATGGTTGAAGTTTGAAGTAATTTTTCCAAAATAATGATACTTTAGCTTCAAAAGCAAATTTGGTAGAGGTTCAGGTCTCTTTAGTTGATGTTAAGTTGTTAAAGGAAGACTATATGCTAGAAGACTTGAATACTTGTGAACAAGAAGATTTGATAGCTTGAACATGCATCCTTGTCACCTCCCACTCCCCTCCTTTTATAAGAAATGAGATATGGAGGGTGGAAGGTTCCCTAGAGCGTGAGGTTTTTGATCATGATGCTTGGAAGTTTGTTATCACTGCATAAGGTGAATATATAAAATGGTTCCTCGTTGTGTCATACATATTTGTTGATGTGTTCAAAAGTTGAGGAGGTGAGGGCCTGACCATCAATGGTTAAGCTAATCATCAATGGTTTGGCTGACCATCAGCAGTTGAGTGTCAAAGGTAAATTGGTCAAGGTGGGGGTTAAAAAGTTTGGTTAAATTTTGAGTTAGTAAGTTGATGAGTTAGCTAACTATGTGGTCAACTAAACTCAGGGTTCGTTGAGGATCTATAAGGGTTTGAGTCATTTCAATAATTAGAATTGTCATGTGTAGTTTTCTAGTGTCTACACAACCCTTTTTATTATATGCTCATTTTACATGATCCTGATAAACACATAAGTGCTTAACAACCTATGTGCATTTTGCATTCAATTATTCTAACTAATGCAATCACTTTTTATGGTATTCATTATCTTTAATGATGTCTTTTAGAGAGACACACAAAGAAGGTATCTCTCTTTCAATCAATAATATGACCTCTATACCATCAACAAAAGAGTAAGGTACAACTTGAGTAGGTGTGTTCATACTATTTCAGTATGCCCATGGATCATATACCATCTTTTGGTGCCAATCAATGATGTATCGTTTAACTATTTTGCCAAGTATTTTGATAATTATTTTATTGGTTGCCTCTACCTAGCTATTACCCTATGGGTAATAATATGTAGAAAAGGTATGTTTAATTTTATATTTACTAGAAAATCATCATACTATCTTGTTTTTAAATCATGTTTCATTATCATAAATAATGGATGAAGGTATGTCAAAATAGAAAATGATGTTGATTAAAAACCTGCATATGTCATCCCCTATGTTGAATTCAAGTGGAATTACTTCCACCCATTTTGTAAAATATTCTATAGTTATAATGATAAATTTTTACCCACCAGTGGATACTAGATTTACTTTGCCTATATTAAATCAAATCCCCATAAGGAAAAATTCCATGGTGTAACAATCAATTGTAACTCATGCGATGGCGCATGATTCAAATTTCTATATTTTTGACATAGAAAACATAGTTTTGCATGTTTGATATAATTTTTTTCCATTGTAGGCTAGTAATAAACTTGGTGTAATAATTTTTAGGACATTTCATGTCCATTGAAATGCCCTCCACACTTATTATCATGTATTTCCAAGAGTGCAGTGTGAGCTTCATATTTGCTTAAACATCATAGTAATTGCCCATCAAAACCTAGTTTGAATAAATCATTTCTAAGAATAACTTAAAAAATGATTTGCATTGTAATTTTTATTTATCATTTCATGTAATATGATATGGTATATAGGCTCGATATATAAAATTATAAATATTAATGTAACATTTATTTTTATAGTACTGCGAGTAACATCAAGAATGGCTAAGGCATGCATATGATTAAAAGAATTGGAGGGATTTCATAGCCATTGTATCATAAATTTAATTCGGTCATCATCAAAACTCACCAAGGATGTCATGCTTTCCATAACATCTACATGGTGGTTATCTTTACATGGAATATTATCGATATAAAATGTGTCAAATGTCCATGTGATTTTATCTACCATTTCTTTATATGATAGAAGATTCTCTTCTTTAGTTTGATAATGATTAGTAACTTGATTAACAACCAACTAGAAATCACCAAAAACTTGGATGTCTCTTATATCAAACTTATGTGATATGGATAATCTAATGATCAAGGCCTCATATTTAGCTAAATTTTTGGTACAAGAAAAGGCTAATTTGTAAGAGAAAGGCATGTATTGACCTTCAAGGGTACAAAATACAATGCTAACACCCAAACTTGTTTGAAATTTTGATCCATCAAAGAACATAGTCCATGCAGTGGAAGATATATTATATGCCTTGAACTCATCCCAAAAAGCCTCAGTGAGTGGAAAAGAATCTAGTAAAGGAGTTGAAGCCAATTGGTCGGCTATGACTTGACCTTTTACTAACTTTTGGGATACAAATTTTATATCAAACTCTATGAGATGCATCACCCATTTTTTTATGTGGCTAGTTAGGTGTATTTCGTTCATGAGGAACCTTAATGGATATTATTTAATTATAACATGAACTTCATTATTGAGCAAATAATGTTATAATTTTTGGGTAGCAAAACTGAATCTAAACAGAGTTTTTCCATGGTTGTATATTTGCATTCATAATCAACTAACTGGAGATTGATATAATATATTGCTTGTTCTTTGTGATTATCATAAAATTATGCTAGTACAGCGCCTAGGGCCTCATGGGTAGTTGATATGTAAAGAAGTAATGGTCTATCTCGAATATGAGGCATAAGTAAAGGTAGGTTTTATAGAGAGGTTTTTATTTTATCAAAGTTTTTTTGATATACCTTATCCCATATGAATTGTGTATCATTTTTTAACAAGCATGTGAAAAGGATTGTTTTATCAACCAATTGGGAAATGAAATGTCAAACAACTTGAATTTTGACGTGCAAACATTGTAATTTTTTTAGATTGGTTGGTGGTGGCATTTATAAAATATATTTTACCCTTTTTTGGATCAACCTCAATGCCTCACTGAGAAATAATGTATCCTATGATTTTTTCTAAAGATACCCCAAAAACATATTTGTTGGATTTAATCGAATATCAAACTTGCATATATACTCAAATATTTTTCGTAAATCAATAACATGGTCTCAATGATATTTTGATTTTGTAAGTAAATCATCAACATAATTCTCAATAGTTTTGTGTATGAAAACATAAAATATATGAGTCATGGCCCTTTGATATGTGTCTCATGTGTTATTTAATCCAAAAGGAATGACCATGTAACAAAATGTTCCCTAAGGAGTGGTAAATGTGGTTTTTTCTTGATCTACAAGGTTAATTTTGATTTGGTTATATCATGTGAAACCATCCTTAACGAAAATGTCTCATACCCAACTATGGAATCCAAAATCATATCGATATTAGGTAAAGGGAAGTCATATTTAGGGCAAGCCTTATATAAATCATGGTAATCAGTGCAAATTTAAATGTCACCATTTAGTTTTTTAATGGTAAAATGTTAGACACCCAGTCATAATGTGTAATGGCTCTTATAAAGCTAGTATCTAAAAGTTTTTAAATTTTTTCTTTTACCAACAACACCACTTTAGGATGCATTTTTCATATTTTTTATTTTATCGACTTTCTATCTGGGTTTAATAATATATTATGTATAGCCACTGATGGACCGATCCCAGGCATATCTGAATAAGCCCAATCAAAGAGTTTAGTAAAATCATGAAGGACCTATTGATAGTCTTCTCCTACATCCTCTTTTATCATTATAGCAAGTAAAACTAATCAAGGTCCTTATCCATTCCAAAGTTATATTTGACTATTTCAATGTTTAACAAAGTAGATTTTATAGAATAAATGGTGTGGTAGGAATAGCTTTTGATGCATCATGTTGGATATTTGGATTATCATTCTCACTAAAGTATGAGCAGAGCTAGCATGAGGAAACCTATTATTATGATAGAAGGAAGGGAGATCTTCATATGCCCCCAAGTACTCTAATAATGATTCATCATTGGAAAAATCATTTATTGTTAGAATTTTTGAGGAAGTGACATCATCAATTAAATTATGGTTGACCACTTTGAGCTTAGTTGTGTATATATTCATACATTCCATTTTGGCTTTTTGGAAATAAATTATACTTTGAGGGATATGTTTGTGTTTAGTATCTATGTTTGATAAACTCAACCCTTTTCAGTTTGTATTATTTATAGGAGAAATAGGTTGCATTATTCGTTACTCATTTTTACCAAACCCTTATTTCTTATACCTATATTTTAGTAAATATTCAGAACTAAAATTAGATTTATAGGCTTGTGGTGTAGTATGAATAGGTGGTTAGACCATTGCACTATGTTTGAATGGGTTAGTATCCATTAGGCATATGTAAATGAATACTTGATGATTTTATTTTAAGCATGCATACAATATAAATGGAAATACATACATATTATCCATCCAAGGTCAAATAATTTTATAGTTCAAATCATTTGGCATAACTTAGCATAAAGTGGGTAATGTACGGGGACCTACTATAATATTCAATGTTATATGTCATAATACTTGTCATGACATATTATTAAATCCCTTGATAGTCATGTTAGATGCTTCCAAATTTTATTATTTTATTCCCATTACAAAGAGAATTTATATGTTGTAAATGTTGAGTCCAAAACCATTATCCATTAGAACTCATTTTACATTTTATTGCAAACATATAGTTAGATATAAAGTGAAAATAATCTATTTATAAGGTGTTGGGGTGGAAAATTCTTCTTTTCAAAAGATATATTATGCTCAATCCATTTTATGGAGTTTAAGATAGAGGCCACATATGGTGGTTCAGCATTATAAAGGAGCAAGGTCATACGTAATGTATCTAAAATAACATCATTGTATTGTGATGAATTGTCTAACAAGTCCAATAGTGAGGTTTTGGTAGGAGTGTATTTGAATTGGGAAATAACATGTCCTACAAAGGATGAGTGCTTTATAAACTCCATTTGGTGTTTGGTAGTGACAAGTAAAAGCTCATTGTAAACATTAAAATAAGGAGTATGTAGGAAAATAGGCTTTGAATCACTTATAGATCAGAATGAGTTAATTAGGCATGAGATATAACAAGTAATGACCACTATAAGGTATTTTACCATGAAATAATCAACATAAATATACATGGCAAACATGATTTCAAAATGTGTAGTAATTTAGGACTCAGTAATTTATGTTCAAAGATCAGGTTCATCAAATGTTTAACCCTAAAAATCTAGATTAAAGTTATTTAGATGTTAAAGGGGTATATAAAAATGAAATGGAATAAGGGTGATAGTCAGATCTATAGCAAGCCAACTAAATGCTAAAATTAGATATAAGCATACATTGAATTTATTATGTTAATATGGTCTAAATATGGAAAGTACAACTATGCTATATATAAAAATGATAAAGAATTGATGTACTTAGATTGTTCTAATGTGAATGCAGTTCTAGATATAGAATAAGAAGAAAGTAGATGGGAAGGAAATTTTTGATTAGTCATGCTACTCCCTTAACCTTTGGCATGAAATGGGATATGTGTGGTCAATTTGTGGCTTATATAACTCTTTTATATTCTTATTACATTTATATATGTTCTTAGTTAGGTCGGCCTATGGAATAACCATGGCTAAGAAGACTATATATAGGAGGTAGTGATTAGTCTTTGATCATCATGTTAAGTATTCTACTCTTAGTGCATTATTATGGAGGTCGCCCCCTCAAAGTGGCTTTGTTATATTATATAGTATTTTGCTTTACTATCAATTATTGTTATGTGATCTCTCATATTTTCTTATTCTATGTGATATAAAATCATTTTGTGTGAACATCTAAGTAATTTCATTACAAGTGGTATTAGAGCTTTGATTTGGGAAAGTTTCCTATGGTGTTATTTTTTTAGATCTAGCAAGGTGCAACTTCTGTGAGGGGAAGGAGTGAAAAACATAACTTGCAATATGGGAAAAATTAATTTTTTTTATCAGTACAGTTTTGTTCAAAATGGTTTTTTTTTTAAATTATTAAAAAATTAAAAAAATATCTAGAAAAAAATTTTGCTTTGCACAATTGTAGTCATTGGATTCATCTCAACGAGATGATCGCAATGGTATATTTCATTGGTACATTTTTTTATGCCAAATGTTTTTACCCTAGTGCACAAAGGTAGTCATTAGATTCATCTTGGTGAGGTGATCACAATGGTAACAACTCTTGATACACTTTTTTTGAGGCAAAAACCATCCTAGGGTTTGTATATGGCTGGTCCTTCTACATGGGGATGAAAAGGGTGGCAAGAAACTCCTAAGACTCCTTCTGATGACATGAAATCTAAAACTTTAGATCTATTAATTTCTCAACTTTAGGCTAACATAAAGGGCTTGGTGTGGCATGATGACTTTGTTTCAATTTAAACTGATGTTTTAGGGATGCATAGAGAGATTAATGGGGTTCACAATCAATTTAATCAATTAAATTAGATCACTACTTCATTGGATGCTCTTTCATCTCAGTTATAGTCAAACAACCCTCCACTTCATCATTCGGGTCCTCCTCTCAACACTAATAACTCCAATTTTGGTGTGAAATCGATGTTGCCCAAAGTGGACATGCATAAGTTTGATGGTAAGGATCCTCTCACTTAGATTACCCAAATTTAAAATTTATTTGATCTACATCAAACTCCTAGTTCTCAGAAGGTGATAGTGGCATCTATGTATCTAGAACCTAAGTAGTTCATTTGGTATCACTAGTTGTGTGCTTAAAATAAAAATAGCAGTGCTCCTATTACATGGTCTATTTTCATTGATGAGTTATTGGATCATTATTAGAATAACGTCTCTAATAACTACTTTAGCCAATTAGCCAAATTGTGGTAAATAGGAATTATGAAGGATTATATGTATCAGTTTTAGAATCTATCCTTACAGGTGGAAGAAATCACTAAAAAAAATTTGACTAATCTATATTTAGGTGGTCTCAAAGATAGCATCTAATTAGAGGTTCAGATGTTTAACCCAGCATCTGTATTAGAAGCTATGCCATGAGCATGCATGGTAGAGGAAAAAGAGATAGTGAAATGGAAAACCTTCACTATTGGTCATGATCACACCTTTCTAGCACCACCATATCCTCAACCCATCAGACTGATGCCTTGACAAATTGAGGAAAAGTGAGCCAAAGGGTTGTGTTAGGGTTGTGATAGCAAATGGAGCAAAGACCATAGTTGTGTTAAAAATAAGTTGTTTTACATTGAAGGTGCCAATGAGGATTATGATGAGGAGGAGGCAATTGATGAGGATGAATAAGGTCTTGAGGAAGAATCTAAAGATTCTTAGCCTACTATTTCCTATCATGCCCTTTTAGGTATTAGTACTCCCCAAACCCTTAAGGTGGTGGGTTTCCTAAAGAAATAGAAGGTCATTGTATTGATTGATTCTAGGAGCACACACAACATCATCAAAAATAAGTTGGTTGCTCATTTAAACTATTTCATTTATCTCACTCCAAAATTCTAGGGCATGATTGTAGATGGTGGTACTATTAGCTACTCAAGAAAATGCCATAGTATTAAACTGGCCATAGGAGACTACCCTTTAGATTCTACTATGTTTGTTATTCCCATGGGGGGAGCTAACATTATTCTAGGATTAAAATGGCTCACCACTTTGGGCACTATTGAGATGAATTTTTAGGAATTATTCATGCATTTTCATTTTGAGGGAAGGACATTTGAGCTAAGGGGATTAAGGGCTAAATCTCCACAACTTGTTAGCTCCCATCAAATGACAAAGATTCTCTGAAAGGGTGTTGAAGGATTTGTAGCTTACTTATTTTCCATGGAAGTTCATCCAAATTAGCCATTTACACCTCCTAATCTACAATAAGTGATTGATGTCCATTCAGTTGTTTTTGGTGACATGTCAAAAGGATTCCACCTAGCCATATGTATGATCATGTTATCAAACTTATTCCTGGTAGTACACCACCCAACATCAAGCCATACAGGTATCCCTATGCCCAAAAAATTGAAATCAAAAAGATGGTATAGGAGATGTTGGATGTAGGAATCATTCATCATAGCCAAAGTGAATATTCTTCCCCAGTTATCATGGTGCAAAATAAATATGACACTTGGAGGATGTGTCTTAACTACAGGGATCTCAACAAGTACACTATCAAAGATAAGTTTCTTATTTCTATTATTGATGATTTTATAGATGAATTAAATGGTGCTCTTTATTTTACCAAGTTAGATCTACATTTTGGGTATCATCAAATCTAGATCTGTGATGAAGATGTAATACCCAAAACTGCTTTTAGTACTCATGAGGGCCATTATGAGTTTTTTGTTATGCCTTTTGGGCTAACAAATGCACCATCTACCTTTCAGATTTTGATGAATATTGTTTTTAGGCTCTTTTGATAAAATTTGTTCTAGTATTTTTTTTATGATATCCTCATTTATAGTAAAAATTAGGAAGACCATTTGCACCGTGTGAAATAGGTACTCTTAATTTTGGAATAATATTAGTTGTATGCCAAACCTTCCAAATGTACTTTTGGAGCTTGTGAGGTTGAGTATTTGGGTCATCTAGTTTCACATACAGGAGTAAAAGTGGATCCTAAAAAAATCCAAGCAATGGTGGACTGGCCGATTCCTAAGACACTCAAGCAACTAAGGGGATTTATGGGGCTAACTGGTTACTATCATAGGTTTTTCAAAAATTTATGATAGCATTGCATCCCCACTCACATCTTTGTTAAATAAAGACTCCTTTCAATGGACTGATACAGCTACCAGGGCATTTGAATAATTGAAATTGGTGATGTGTACCACTTCAGTGTTGGCTACTCCTAATTTTTCTAAGACTTTTGTGGTTGAAAGTGATGAATTTGGGTATGGTATGAATGTTGTACTAATGCAATAAGGTAGACCACTTGCATTTGAAATTCATCAACTGAAGGGTAAAAATTAGCACAATCCCATTTATGAAAAGGAAATGATGGCCATTTTGCATGTAGTCAAACAATGGAGGACTTATTTGATGGGTCATCACTTTTAGGCAAAGACTGATCATGATAGTCTCAAATATTTTTTGAAACAAAGGTTATCATCTAAAGAAAAACAAAAATGGGTAACTAAGATGTTAGGCTATGATTTTGAAATGGTTTATGAGAAAATCAAGGACAATGTAGTGGTAGATGTACTATCTAGGAAGGATGAATCAGTTAAGGCATTGTTATATGTTATGACCATTCTACAGGTAGATTGGCTAGAGGAAGCACGATTAAAATAGGATAAAGATAGTGCTACCCATGATTTGATTCAGATTCTTCAGCAAGGTTTGGGTGGATTTGAAAAATTCATGTGGAAGAGTGATGCATTATGGTATAAAGATAGATTATACCTATGTAAGAATTCTCTTCTAAATAAAAAATATTTTAGGAACTTCATGCAACTCCAATTGGGGGTCATTCATGATTTTTGATACCCTATCATAGAATCAAGCAAGATGTTTTTTGGGAAAGAATCAAGGGGGATGTCCACAAATATGTGGTTGAATGTATGATCTGTCAACAAAATAAAGGAGAAACCATCAAAACCCTAGGTCTTTTGTAGCCTTTATCCATCTGTAGCCAATACTAGGAAGAGGTGTCTATTGATTGCATTACATGGTTACCTAGATCTGATGGTCAAAATGCTATCATGGTTGTGGTAGATCATCTCAATAAGAATGCTCATTTCTATTCTTTATCACAATCATTTGTTGCTAGTACAGTAGCTTTTACTTTTTTCAATATAGTTTAGAATTTGCATGGTACCCCTAAGATCATTGTTAGTGATAGAGATCCCATCTTCACTACTAATTTTTGGATTGAGTTATTTGCATGTTTGGGCATCCAGTTGGCCCATAGTTTATCAGATCATCCTCAATCAAATAGACAAATTGAGGTAGTCAACAAATGTCTAGAAGGATATCTCTGTTGTTTTTTTTCTAATAAACAAGATAAATGGGTTCATTGGTTGCCACTTGCTAAATGGTGGTATAATACTTCTATTCGTAGTTCTTTAAAAATATATCCTTTTCTATATCTCTATGGATACCACTCTCCATCCATCACTTCAACCTTAAAGGTCCATCATAAGGTTCATGCAGTTGAAGAACATATTCACTATCAATAAGAAGTCCTTGCCAGTTTATGTGAAAATTTAGCCATGGCCCAGAATCACATGAAATAGCAGATAGATCAAGAGTGAGAGTCACTTTGACATTGGTGATTGGGTCTTTGTTCACTTACATCCATATAACCAGATGTCCTTGAAGCAACAAAAAAATGATAACACGTTATCCCCTAAGTATTATGGGCCTTATCAGATCTCACAAAAAATTGGTAGTGTGGCCTAAAAGTTAGAGTTTCATTCTTCCACTCATATACATCTAGTATTTCATGTATTATGCCTGAAAAAAGTCAGTGGACACAAAGTTGCTACCCAAACTGAGTTACTAGAATTGGATGAGGAAGGAAGAGTTATTCTTAATCCTGAGGTGATCCTTCAAATGTGTACTAAGAAATTGTGATCTTGAGAGATTAAGGAGTACCTGATCAAATGAAATAATCTACCCTATGAAAATGTTACTTGGGAGGATGAATTATTTGTGTAGTAACATCTAGTGTTGACTCAATATTGAGGACAATGTTGTTTTGAAGGGGAGGGACATGCTACACCCTTAACCTTTATCATGTCTTGGGATATGTGTGGCCAATTTGTGGATTACATACCTCTTTTATATTCTTATTACATTTATATATGTTCTTAGTTAGGTCAACCTATGGAATAACCATGGCTAAGTAGACTATATATAGGAGGTAGTGGTTAGTCTTTGATCATCATGTTAAGTATTCTACCCTTAGTGCATTGTTATGAAGGTTGCCTCCTTGAAGTGGCTTTGCTTTATTATCCAGTATTCTAATTTATTGTCAATTATTGCTATGTGATCTCTCATATTTATTTATTCTATGTGATATAAAATCATTAAGTGCAAACATCTAAGTAATTTCATTACAAGTATTCATCTTTTGACTCTAATGCTTATGGCTTTCTAGACAGTAACATCAACCTGGGATGGTTACATTGATGCTACTCTCTAGGTTTGACATTAGTGTCATGTACAGAGTATCTATTGAAATAGGATGCGACCACCTAAATTCTTTTGAGTTTTTCTTTAACTTCACTTTAGTGCATTCAGATCTAGATCATAGATAGTCATTCCTTGTGAAATGGAAAAACCCTAGCTTTCCATCTTCATAGTGACCTTGGAAAAAAATGGGTTAGTAGGCATATGACATTGAGTTACCCCTAAGAACCCATTGTTAGTGGGTGCTACCTACAAATCCAATAATCTAGAAGAGGGCCTTGGACTCATGTAGTTCTCCCTTACATGTTGGATTATGTGTGAATCATATAATATGTGCAAAGCAAGTATAATGGTGACCTAGCTTGTAACTTGGAAAATTGGGCTCTTGGAATACTCTTTTAGTACTTCAGACATATAGATGTGTAGTCCCTATGACTAGTATGGAAATAGAAATAAATAGAGAAGCTTTGTTCAATTGAATGCTCTTTGAAATCTCTTTGATTTTTTTGTTGAGTGTATCTAGGTGAAGAATGAATGAAGGTTGATCTTGTATTTATATCAATACATTTTGAGTAATAACTCACATTAAAACACTTATTCCAACCATTAAGATACGTTTCATTTTCAAATTGGATGACTTTAGGGCACTAGACACTTGTGGCAAGATAAGATAGTAACATTGACACTAATGTTTATCCCAAACATTAGTGTCTAGGGAGCAGGAAAGTAGGTACAAGTTCTAAACTTGCAGATATGGAATATAAGTACATTTAAGAATTATAGGTAAGATAGAAGACCTAGGTCATCAATATAAGACTAGTTGAACTAAGAGATATAGGCCAAGGGGCACAAAGATAGAGTAGGTATGATACATGTGGAAAGCGAGAAAGGTGCATAACTGAGAGGAATAACCAAGGTTTGAGTTTGCCAAGTGTAGAAAATTGAGGTGATATATAACCATAAAATATCATCTACAATTTGTTAATTTACAAGTTATATCACTACATGCATTCACATATATAATATTGCACAATTATTCACACACACACCCACATAAGGGGGAAAACTATAGTGTTATGAAGCCCTCTTCAGATTATATGCATTTGTAGGTAGTGCTCATTGATAGAGGGGTCTTTGAAGTCATCTTGACTTCACTTGAGAACACTAATCCCTATTTTGTAAGGTGACATGCTAAGTTGAAAGACCTAGGGTTTTGAGCAAAAGACTAATATCCATAAACTATGTGCATGATCTAAGTTGATAATTTACAAGGAGGCAATGAACCCTAATAGGTATAGTTGTTTGATTCATAAAAGGACCCATATTTCATACTAGATAAAAGCATTGATGATAGTGTTTAGGTTGACTGAGAGCAAATATTTAGAATTTTAAAAATGATAGTAGAGCGCCATCTTATCTTTTCTTGTACCTACATCTTCCAGATATACCCATATATCAGTAAATAAGATAAGTATTATTTTTAGTTCGTGTTTCTATATTCAAATTATTGTTGGAATTTTAGTTTTTATATTTATCATACTTTCATAATTCAACCTTGTATCAGAATATTATGAATCTAAATTATTTAATTGGCATATTTTCAGATTAGTTTATATTTTTATTTGATTATGTTATTCTCCCCCAACCCTTACCTAAACTTCCAAAAATGGTTAAGCATTTGGTGAACCCAACCTTTAAGTCTTCTTGCACAACCTTACCTTGCTCTAGGGTTTTTAGCCTTCTAGGGTTTTAGATTGGGGTAATTATTTAGTTATGATTGTATTATCATGTTGGAGTATTTTATAACATTCATATGCATCTCTTTTCATGTTCTCATCCTAATCTTTGGAACATTTAAAATGGAGTAATATTTGTTAGGCTATAAGCTAGATCACTACATTGCATATAGCATATTCCATAATTATTCACACATAAGCCCACATAATGGGAGAACTACATTGGTCTTAAGCCCTCTTAAAAGTATTTATCTTTGTAGGTAGTGTTCATTGATAGAGGGCTATTTGAGGTTAGCTCGACTTCACTGAAGCACATTAACCCCTATTTTTAAAGGTGACATGCCAAGTTGGAAGGCATAGGGTTTTGAGTAAAAGGATAATATCTAAAACCTATACATGTGATCTAAGTTGAAAATTCACAAGACATATGTGAACCTTAATAGGTATGATTGGTCATTCCAAAAAAGGACTTGTATTCTGTACCAGATAAAAATGTCAGATTCAAGATAATAGAGTTGATGGTAGTGTCCAGATCTTGAAAATAATGTCCAAGCTGACTGAGATCAAATATTTAGAATCTAATGAATCACTTTGGATCATCATCATGTCTTCTCATATACCTATATCTTCCAAATCTGCCTGCACATCAATAAATAAGTTGTATTTTTTCTTCTTCATGTTGATCTATTCAAATTATTATTGGAATTGCACTTTCTATATTTAGTATACTTTTATAATTCAACACTGTATCAGAATATTGTGAATCTAAGTTATTTAATTGGCCTAATTTTAGAATAGTTTAACCATTTTTTATTAGGCTATTCTCCCTCTAACCCTTACCTAAACTTCCAAAAATGGTTTAAAAAAAGTATTTTCAAGCATTCAAGCCATCTCTAGATGCATTCATGTAGCAAAAGGAGCACAGTTGCACAAAGAAATCTAAGTGGGATAACTAAGTGGTCTTGATTTTCCTCTTTAGAATATTAGATACATAGGCAATAATTAGTCATTATGGGGGTGATTGGGGTTAGATCAACCCATTACATCTCCCTTTCTCTTTTAAGATCTCTCAGCTATTGAAAGCCATATTAGGGCTTCAACTTTGAATAATTGATTTGCATGTCATTCTCATGCATCTGAAGGTCAATTTTCCACACATTAGTGTGTTTCAAGCAACCGTAGATGATTGTGCCCTAATTTCCATGATATTTTGCAAATGATAGAATCGACCAGTAGATGACAGTAGTGACAGTTGATCATGTCCCCTTCCAGTCATTATTGACCCTAAGTAGATTCACTTTCAGTTTCAATTTTCACAGTCACAGTCAAATCTATGGATCAATTCAAGTTTCATACAGTGAAATCACAAACAACAAAAAACTAAGTCTATTATGTTGTTCATAGGTAGTCTTATTTCATTTGATCATGTTTTATCATTTTTTGTATTTTTCCTTCATTTTACTTGTTGAAAATTATTTTACAACATTTGATTTTTTTCAAGTCTATTTATCTTAATTATGATTAATGCACCTATTAATTCTAATTCTAATAAAACACGGTATAAACCAAAAAAATAGAATTCACTCAACTTAAAATGTATTTCCACACAAGAATTTAAATCACTGTAGGGTTTCAACTATTGTAGGGTTTTACAACGCAGAACAAATTGGCTCAACAATATTGAATATATATTCTTTTTAATGCAAACATTCATATATCTTAACCTTGGAACATATAATTTTATATAATTATCGGCAAAGTTGTAAAAATCTACACAACATAATAAAAAAAAGTATACCTTAAAAAATAGAAGAAGTGCCAAATAGCTATAGAATTTACTTATGAGTAGTGAATCTATTCTTGAAAAAAATATAAAAATATATTAGTTATCTCTATAAAAAAAATTGTTGTTCATAACTTTTTACCTACCAATAGGCCAATTATAAACACTTCACAACACTGCCATGATCACCACCACCAAGCTTTGAATTTATACCATTGGAAAACAATAAAACTACGGGCATTTGCCTAAATTGCCGATAAAGAACAAAACTAAAACTATTTGAATGAACCACCGTTGTCATCCTAATAAATGGGAGCTAACTGACAAGTACAAATGAGATAGTTGATCTAAGTTTAAATCTAACAGTTGGAAGGTTATATATTGCTAAGCAATCTAAAAATGTGTGCTTGAGAGAGGCTATAATAAATTAAGAAACTGTAAGTGCCTTACTAAGAAGCCAAATTTGGTGTTTTGGCATGGCCTTACATTTACAATTTAATAGATTCAAGTATCGCAAAAAGCAACACGAGCACTTCCACAGAATTTGCCTTTGATCGTGATTGTATCCCTTAAATTTATCCTATTAAATAATCCTTTAATTTTAACAGTAAAAAAATTAAATATGTGACATATTTTATGACAAGACCAATTACCTCATCAAACTCCTACCATATTACCATACTATCGAACTGACATTCAAAACTATAAAAACGTATGCTACATAATAATTACATTAAACAAAACCATGTGAAAAGAAGTCTAATGATTAATAAAAAATTATATGATCATAAATTTAATGAGAAATATAATAAACTAAGATTATATTATTTATTTTAATATATATTTTTTTTTCTAAAAAATATTTCTATCATTATACTTCTAACCTAAAAAAACACTAATAACATATCACATAAGTACTAATAAGAAAGTAACAACTCCCTTATGGAACCCTAAAAAAACACAAGGAATATTCATTCAAACGAAATTATTCTAAATACCAAGGTAGAGGTACTCATAAAGAAACTAATTAAAATTAGTCGAGAGAGATGGGGAATCTTATACCTTAACTTGAATTCTTTTTAATTAAAAATCACAATCAAGCATCTAGATAGTGGCTTCCACAACCATGTGCAACATTCCACATTAGGAAAAGATTGAAATGCCAACACACTTATCATTGAATGATGGAAAATTAGAAGGGAAGACGACGTGGAGGCTCGTAATGTTTTTCCCACTCGAGACACATTTCTAAGCACATATTGTGGATAGCACGATATTTGTACAACCAATCCGTGCAAGGGAAAATCTATAGCGAAAGATTGAGGGAGGGGCTATTCAACCCTTGTCATAATTTCTTTCTTAGTTGGGTCCTTCTCGAGATAACGACAAAACAAGGGATCGGTATTAATGATGGATTATGAATTGATATCAAAAATGTTGGATTAAAATTTTTATTATATAATTATTTTCGAAAGTTTATTATTAGAAATAATAATTGTCATGATGATTTATCAATTTTATATGATTGTATGTAGGGTTGAGATTTGATGAGAAAGTTTCCTTCTCAATAGAAAATTTGACATTCAAGGTGATTCATTTGAGTTGGTTCAATCCAACCACCAGGTTTCAAATAAGAAAGAATATAGATTAAATTTTGAATGGGTAAGTGGTAGCATCAATACCAAGTGACTATTTAAGATTGGACTCACTCAAGATGAGTTAGACTTAAAGAAATGACTTATAATAGTTAGGTTTCGATGGCTCGATTCACTATTTATAGTATATAATTGACCAATAATATAGAGAGAGTAAAGTGAGTCATGGGGAGTGGGGTCATTGTCCCAACCAAGGAAGGGAATGATTGTCCTCTCAATTCAAAATTTTAACTTTAAATTCAAACCCGAACAAAAATGTTGAACATCATTTTGGATCTGAACCTGAGTTGGTTTAAGTTCGGGCCTTTAAACCAGTTCTCAATCTTGAATTAGTATGGGATATGTATGTATGTATATAGAGAGAGAGAAAGAGAGATTGACTGATTTCAAGAGAAGTTTTTAGTTTTCAATAAATATTTAGTAAGAAATTGATTGCATCTATCATCATAGTAAAATTGAATTTAGGCACAATCCATTACAAATTTTGAATAAGGACACAAAACAAACATGTGTCTCAATAATAATCTCAAAATAATTAAGTTCATAATCGTAACATAAATGGTAGTTAGGGTGGTGGATTCTAATGTATACGAGATGTTAAAAATTATTGAGCCAACATTAAATTCGATGTCCATTAGACTAGCATAAGCAGTTTCAAACTTAAAGTTGATGTCTATTTTATTATCATATAGAATTTTTGTCTTCTTGTTTGGAGAACATAATATATTAGGCATATGATAGAGTATGGAGCCCATTTTTCCCTCCAGAAATATTCTTTTAAGCTCAACCTAGCGGTGCAATGAGATTGAGGGCATTTATCCCCAATCAATAGGGAATTTATAGAAAAGGTAATGACCAATCTAAGATATACACCTCAAGATTAATATCTCTCAACATTTATCAAATAAATATATTTAAAATATCTTAATTTAGTTTATATACCTTAATATTATAAAATTTTAAAAATTGACACTTTTTAAGAGACACATATAATACATTCAAAACCATTAAAAATGGATGAAAAAGGAGTCAAATGTCACCCTCAGAATCATAGATATATATAGATAGGGGCTCAGGGATGGATTGGTTAAGATAGAGATAGGGATGAATGATTAGAGATAGTGTCTATGCTAACATGGATGCAACATCTATGTAATATGATGGGATGGAACATGCACATATGCATCGACCTATCTTGACTGATACATCCAACCCTTGGAAAAAATATGACAACTTCACATTTCCTTCTCTATTTTCACCTTCAACTATTTGAATTTGGGGGCATCTATCATCTATTAAATCAAATGCAAAGGAAGAGTTGGGTTATGGGTCGAACCTCTAGGTCACTTTTGCACCCTAATGTTAGTGTAGACCTAAAGATTTGCTTTCACTAATGAGGAGGTGTGAGGAGGTGGGAGAGAGAGAGAGAGAGAGAGAGAGAGAGAGAGAGAGAGAGAGAGAGAGAGAGAGAGAGAGAGAGAGAGAGAGAGAGAGAGAGAGAGAGATAAGTGAGTCACTCCATAATCATAGTCCAATGTTTATTACTTAAATAACATGATCGACTCGATATTATCTTATTTTTGTCATGGAAATCATATGATAATCTCCCTGAAGTAATCCATCATGGCCCTACCTAATCTATCAAACATGAATGAGACTAATCACCCTAATACACTTCATTCAGAATAGAAGGAATTGAAACACCATTCAAGAGTCATATGGAAAATATGTCGTTTACTCTGAAACAAATGTTAGACAAATGGTCAATCCATGCATGCTTTAATTCCAATCTCATGCATGCATGACCTGACCACTTTATTCTAGACACATATAGAATAGAATCATCTTGTAGCATTCCAAACTCACATAGGACACTACCACTACCACAACCACTACCATTACTATTTGGGGTGGAAGGGAGTCATTGCAAACCCTATTTTCTCAAGCTCATATCAAAATTGCTCATATCATTATCTCCCTCTCCCCAAACCATACAGAGTGGGGTCAAGCACATAAATGCATGAAGTCAGTGCTCAGGCATACATATATCTTTATCTATCATTAAGTGGTTAAGTGTTCTCTATGGCCAGTATTCAATAGATCTAGTACTAATCAGTGTATCTAGTATTAAGCATTGAGTGCTCTCATTAGTTATTAATAGTAGCTCAGTACCTATTGACTCCCTATAGAACCTAGTACCAAACATTGGAAATCAAAATAACATCAAATTTCAATTATTTTCCAAAATCCTAGGCCTTTCCACTACAATGCATCAAGATCTCAAACTCAACTCAAATCCCAAGCCTATATTGATAATATCCTAGGCCTTTCCTAGGATATCAAGATCTTAAACTCAACTCAAATCTTAGGCCTTTCCACTACCAGGCTTCAAGAGAAGAAGCTACTTGTAGACAATGAAATCCAAAATGCCCTCCATAGATGGAAACACTTTGGTATATCCTTAAAATTGTACTCTAAGGATTAGACACTTCATTCTTATGTGGCATGGTTATTGGAGATCCACCATCACTCCCACATCAACCTACATCACCCCTCATCGTTATCAAGATATCACTACTTTGTTTTCAAGATTGTGGGTCCATAACGTAGGCTTAATTATTATGTGTCTAGGAAGATCCCAAAGCTCTTACAGGCCTATTCGTTATTCATGCACAAAAGTTACTGATAAAAAGGCAGTATTACAATTTCACTATATATGCATATTATTTATTGCAATCACATTCGAAACATAATTCGTGTCTAAATAAGTGAGGAATTTGAGACTTCACAAAATCTCAATGTTTTCAAGTAGAAATGCCTACAAGTTTTAAAGCACATTGAGGATCGTATGTAGAAGGGAACCTTTAAATGCCACCTATAACTAGGATAATGGCTAATTTTTTTTAACATCTTAGCTTAACATGGTTTACAAGTAATAAATATATATTAAGAACCATTTCACATACAAGTCTCTTGTTACAATGAAAGCAAAATCTCCCCCTACAATGTATTATGTCCTTATCATTATGTCTAATTGATCTGCATCATGGGGCCTAGGATCAAGTGTGTGGGGAACAATCGAGTTTGGTTGTGTAGAGTGAAGGCATAGAGATGGATTCAGATAGAACAATCAATACACATTCAATGGAGAAAAAATCTTTACTTATAGGAAATGTAACTTCTATTAAATAGGAAAGAATATGGAAAATAGTACAATGTGTTATAGTGTGTGTTACAAAGTAGATACACAGAGCATGTTATCTATGCTATGACTATGTATTGCATCGACCCTTGGCTAGATGCTTATGTTACATCTTTATACAAGAATAATACATGAGCAGTTAAAATTTTTATTAGTTACAAATAATATGGTTACATTTCATTTCATCTTCCTTGATGGCTAATAGTTGAAATTCTAGGTTGGTCATGATTAACAGTCCAACTGACAAGATTCCCAACTAGAAAGTTCCACCTAAAAATACACACAATCAAAGTAAGTTGACACATGGATGTATTAGAGAAGAGATAAGTGTGGGTATGTGAGTATGCGAGTAAATTTTAGTGAGGCACACAGGACTACGAGTTGAGGAGTGCACAGTGGATTATGCAAAATGCGATCAGGGGTAATTTGGGCATGAAAGTCTATGAGAAAGCACAAGACTTATGCAAAGGAGTATGATCAAGCTTCGTGCAAAAGATTGCACTAGATTATGTAGGAGGTGCGAGCCTTGCATAAGAAAATAAGTGAGAAGCATATTTTACTAAGTAAGAGTTGTGCACGAATCATTCACCCTTTCTTGAAGAGAAATGGTGCCCATTGCATCATTGTGCTACTAGGAGAACTACACTTAAATCTATTGGGAGTTATTCCACTAAGATTGATCAAAGTATTGTCCAACCTTAACCACTCAAAAAAATTGATTTATGTCATGACAAGTGCATGTGTCTATCACTTAGATGATTTGGTCCTTCTCTATGGGATGCAAGTGCTCAAGATCCAAATCATAAAGATGTTTTGTCATTGTTAGCTCAAGAAGTAGTAGAGTGTAAGGCTTGAAAAGTTCCTTATTGAAGACTGGTGCATGCCCAAGTATGGAGGCAAATAAAAAACAAAAGCATTCTCACCAATTGTGTGTAAAATGGTGTAAGGACCATAGTGTAGAGGCTTGATCTTCATGGGTGGACCTTTGAAGAACTCATTTTGAAGATGCAACCATACTTTAATGCCAACTTAGAATGCATGAGGTGAGCAATGTGCATCATGGTGCTCTTTGTACTTTGATTGTGTGCAAGAGAGAATTTGTTGAACCTATTGATGAACATATTGGATTTGGCACAAAAACTTCTCAGTTTTGTTCGCTTCTCATTTTAGTGTGTGTGACTCAATTCTGACTGGTGCACAATAAGAGATGTCTAGAGGTGTTGAAGTTTGAAATCCAAGGCATGTCTAGAATGGACTATGCCCTGTAGATCTATGAAGTGCTATGTTGTAGGCATGTTAAATGTACATAAGATTGTCATCTTAGGTGTGAACATGTGCATGATTGTACGTTCATAAAATATGAACAAGTATGCGATTGACAACTTCAATTTTTTCATCTATCTATGGATGAAAGGTTATCAATTGATCTAGTTGTGTTCCCACCAAGTCCCATAGTGCTTGCCAAAAATGGATTGTAAAGTGTGGATCTTAGTTAGAAATAATGGATGTTGGGAGTCCAAAGTGAACCCAAACATGGTTGAGTAAGGCCTACATAGTTCTAACTATGTTGATTGTCTTTCTAGAAAGCAACCATGTTAGCCATTTTTTAAAACCTATCTACTACGACAAACACAACATCATGATGGGATTTAGTCGCAAGTAACCTAGTCATGAAATCCATGCTAATAGATTCCCATGGTCTAGATGGAATTGGTAAAGGTGTGTAGAGTTTTATCTTCCTATTCATGAGGTTGGAGATGCAATAAGGAATGCAAGACTTGATGTGACACTTCACATCTGTGTAATGTGCGGCCAATAGAAGTGCAAATGTAATGCAACTAGAGTTTTTGTCACATTAAAGTGTATTGAGGTCTTGGCATAGTGCGCTCCTAGATGAGTCGTTGACAAGTTGCACCATTGGGAACACAAAGATGCCTGAGTGTGTAGAGAAGTTGGTCAGACAAATAGAACTTTAGAACTTGTTTACCTTACACAAGGCTTGTGTAAGTGTTTCCAAAGTCATAATCAACTGAGTAAAGGGATATCTAGTCTATAAAGTTTTATCCGTTCATGTCTAACATTGTGATGAACACGTGAACTAGTGATCGGCTACGATAATTTATTGCCTTTTTGTCGTTCCTTTTCTTGTGTTTGATCACAAGATGAAACTTCATATGTGTGTGTGTATATACATACATACATATGTATGTATGTATGTATATATATGTGTGTATATATATATGTATATATATATGTATGTATATATATATATATATATGTATGTGTATATATATATATATATATATATATGTATGTATGTATGTATGTATATATATATATATATACATACATACATACATACATATATATATACATATATACACATACATATGTATCTATATATATATATACACACACACATATATATATACATATATACACATACATATGTATCTATATATATATATACATACATATATATATATATACATATATACATGTATATGTATATACATATATATATATATATGTATAATACACACACACACACATATATATATACATATATATAAATATATACAGACATATATATATATATACATATATGTATGTATACACACACACATGTATGTATATGTATATATTACATACATACATATGAAGATATATGTATGTATGTGTGTATACATATAGACACACATACATATATAATTTTATGTGTGTGTATATGTTTGTGTGTGTATGTATACATATACACACACATACACATATATACATATACACACATATACATATGTATGTATATGTATATATTACATACATAATGTTAGGGTGTGGAGCTAAAAGCTTCACCAGGATGCAAATTGGAGGAGGGTGCTGAGTGCAGAGCAACCAACGTCAGTCTGATCAACCGATGTCGGTCATATTCAGTGAGCAAAGCAACCGACATCAATCAAGATCGGCCGATGTCGGTCATCTCCAGGCAGATAGGGACCGAAGTCGGTCGCCTGTGCATTCCAGAACTGTTAGTTACACGAACAGTTTGTTAACGAACCGGTTGTTTGCATGTTAAAGGCTAATTTTAATCTTGGAGCTGCGTGTCTAATTATTGTAATTAGGTGTCTAATTATTGTTTGCATGGGATCTATATAATAGACTCATGGGCTATATTGTAATTAAGGCAAGGAAGAGATCCTTCCAATTGTAAGATCTAGGTTTGCAGGTGTACAAGACCAGGTTGATCTGCAGGTTGTGCAAGATCAAGGGAGATCTACATGGTAAGTAAGATCAGGTTGATTTGCAGGTTGTTGCAAGATTAAGGAGATCTACTTGAAGTACTTTTGAGTGCTTGGTGTACTGGCAGTATTGTTACTGACTGGTTGGAGGTGAACAACAACTCTGTGTTTGAGTTGATTGTTGTGACCGTAATTGAGAGAGAGAACTCTTGATTGAGAATTACTGGGAGCACTAGAGGTGTGGGAAGCCTCATAGGTGTGAGAAGAGTGTGGCATCTTCTTGATTGTATTTTTTTTCTGGATGAGTTGAATACAAGATTGTATTGTCTCTCAAATTCTGTGTTGTTTCTGATTTCTTGTTACTTGTTACTTTTGGTTAAATTCCGTGTTTAGTTGCTTATACAAGGTAATCAATTGTGCTCCTAATCCTGACAAGTGGTATCAGAGCTAAGGTTTTAGGGAGCAGGTTTGTGTTTGATTACAAGTCACTCTCAGGAGTTTCTAATTGAGTGGGAGTATAGCAATGGCAGAAGAAAGTAAGCTTAGAATGGTGAAGTTTAACGGCAAGAATTATCAATTATGGAGGATGCAGATAGAGGATTATCTATATCAGAAAGATCTGTACTTACCGTTGGGTGGGATTGCAAGCAAGCCCATGGATATGAAAGATGAAGAATGGAATGTTCTTGATCGAAAGGCTCTGGGATCTATAAGGTTGAGCCTGGCATCGCCTGTGATTTCCAACTTATCACAGGCTAATACAATGGTGGAGTTAATGGGATCTTTGGCAAATTTATATGAAAAACCCTTAGCTTCGAATAAGATATTTCTTATGAAGCAGTTATTTAATTTGCAAATGTTGGAAGGTGGATCTGTACACAGTCATCTTAGTGATTTCCATGGTTTGGTAAACTAGTTAGTTTTAGTCAATATTGTTTTTGATGATGAAATTAAGGCTCTCTTAATCCTATGCTCATTACCTGAAAGTTGGAATAGTTTGGTAATGGCAGTTAGTAATACTGCATCTGCTTCTAATATCTTGAAAGTGGATGATGTTGTTAGTGTAATCTTGAATGAAGAAATTCGTAGGAAAAGCACAGGTGAATCATTAGGGAATGCTTTAAGTGTTGAAAGCAGGGGAAGGCAAAGAGAGAAGATCGAGCAAGGGAGATCAAGGTCAAAGATAGGTAGGAGATCCAAATCCAGGTATGGCAGGATTATCTGCTAGAATTATGGCAAGGCAGGGCACAGAAAGAAAGATTGCAGGTCGATTGAAGATCAACATGAAGGAACTGAAGATGCAGATGTTGCAGGTATTGTTGCACAGGATGCTTTGGTATGTTCCTTGGATAAAGTGGAATCTTGAGTTTTAGATTCTGGTGCCTCTTTCCATGCATCCCCAAATAGGGAATTTTTTCATGAATATGTCCAGGGAGACTTTGGAGAAATTTATTTAGGGGATGGTAAGCCTTGCCAAATGGTTGGCAAAGGGAAAGTGCAGCTGAAATTGTAGATGGGCAACACATGGGTGTTGAAGGAGGTCATGCATGTCCCAGTCCTGAAGCGGAACTTGATTTCTATTGGAAAGTTGGGTGATGAGGGATGCATAGTAACTCTCACAGCAGACTCTTGGAAGGTTACCAAAGGTGCACTTGTTTTAACAAGAGGTAAGAAAGTAGGTACTCTTTATCTATCTACTTGTATTACTGATTCTCCTTTTGGTTTATCTACTTCAGCTGTAGATTCGAAGATGTGGCTTCGTAGGCTTGGTCACATGAATAAGAAGGGGATGCATGTTCTTGAGTCAAAGGGTAAGAGTTTAGATTCGAAAAGCATAGATCGAGATTTCTGTAAGCAACAGAAGAAAGTGAGGTTTCTTGAGACTGAAGCTACAAGAAAGGATCGAATCTATTGCACAAAGTGGAAATCTGATGTTTTTGACAAGAACAAGAAAGCCTTGGTGTTCAAGGAGGAGATGACAAATAGAGATCACTCACAGGGGCTAAATAATTTTGAGCAGGGCAGTTTGAACAAGGGAATGATTCAAAGTAAGCTCGTGGGTAAAAAGTCATCACTCACAGGTAAACACAGGTACTGATGTCGATCAGGGGGAACTGACATCAAACAGATAGGTACCGACGTCGGTCATGTGCAGATCAGAGTCGGTGGTGTCGGGTAGGTGAAGATCAACGTCAGTCAGAGAGGAACCGACGTCGATAAGAAGGACACCGATGTCGGTGATCAGGTGGGATCGACATCGGTCAGGTGCAGACCAGAGTCGACCAAAAAATGGATTTTGGGTAGACAACAAGCTGTCAAGGAGTCTCAAATGCCCATGTGGAGGACTGAAAGGGTAAGTAAGCCTCAAATTCATTATTCCCCTTCTTTAGATTACTTGTTGCTCACTGATCGTCAAGAACCAGGAAGTTTTAAAGAAGCAGAGCAGGTAGAATCCAGGAAACAGTGGGAGCTTGGCATGAATTCCTTGGAAGAGAACCAAATGGGAGATTTGGTAGAGTTGCCAGCTGGAGAAAAAACATTGAAAGATGAATGGATTCCCAGGTCAAAGAAGAGAGAGAATGGACACGTGAGATGAAAGGCCAAGGTATATGGTCTTGAGCAAGCTACAGGACAATGGAGGTTTGACAGGTGTATGACAAAGCATGGCTTTAGTCAATGTCATGGTAACTGTTGTGTTTCCTTTACCAAGTTAGATAATATTAGCTACATTATCTTGTTATTGTATGTAGTGTGTATGCTTGTTGCAGGGTCACACATGCAGGGAGTTTCTGAGCTAAAGGTAAAGTTAGTTCAAAGGTATGTCATGAAGAATCTGGGAGCAACAAGATTCTTTGGCATGAGTATTCCTAGAGACAGGGAAGCTCACAGGTTGATGTTATCTTAGGATGATTGTGTGAATAAGGTAGTGGCGAGGTTCAAGATGTTGGATGCAGAACCGGTTAACACACCTATGGATGGACAGTTCACAGAGCAGGGTCCCCAATCACATGATGAGGTTAAGTACATGTGTACTAGACCTGAGTTTGCCCAAGTAGTGGGTGTTGTATTGCTAGGGTGTGGAGCTAAAAGCTTCACCAGGATGCAAATTGGAGGAGGGTGTTGAGTGTAGAGCAACTGACGTCGATCTGATCAACCGACATCAGTCATATCCAGTGAGCAAAGCAACTGACATCAGTCAGGATCGGCCGACGTCAGTCATCTCCAAGCAGACAGGGACCGACGTCAGTC